>CM022764.1:27294420-27684420 GCA_012411365.1 Ameiurus melas | reverse complement strand
CATTTTTGAATAGTTAAAGGAACGTTTTCCTAGATTCACTGTTGAACAATTATTTAAAAAATTGAAGTTTAAGAGTTACGAGAGCTGAATGACGGCACCGTTGGGGAATCACCCAGATAACATGCTTTTGGGGACAGAACAGGAAGTCATTCATCTTCAGACCACACGGATTATTAGTGAGTACTTGATGTATGCGAGGTCGATGGGATCGTAGCAGGTTCTCTGCTGATTCTGATCCTCATGCTGCTGATGTTTTCTGGGCCGTCAGGAGACACTTGTGTAGGTCACAGAGGTCAAATCAGACCGGTGCAGGTCCACTTCCTGCAGAGAGAAACATCTGATAATGTGACATTATTAGTCTGCTTTAATAGTGACATGATCTCAGCGCTGACTTCCATCAACTACATTTCATCATTTCATGGTTTTTCTGGTACCTTCTCGTTCGAGTCCCCAGTGGAAGAACACTTATCTGAAAAATAAGAGAATTTAACATAGACAAAGACGACAATCTCAAAAATGTCAAACACACAGATTTCACTATACAGCTTTTTACAATAACTAACTAATACTGTTTTTTCATAAGAATAATCCTTGAAATAATACACAAGATGATAGAAATAATATTATGAAAAATAAACACACAAACTAAAACTAAATCAACTAGCAATAATCAGACTGAATAAAGTATTGGCACCCACCTGTAAAGTTCAGTCTGATGAGTTTCCCAAACTGAATGTGTGTCGTTCTGTTTCATTATTTAGCTGCAATATGCAGAAATGTTTGGATTTATAAGCAACAGCTGAGTATAAATACCTAAGCCGGTTCACACTGTACAATTTTGACCATGATGTGGTCGTCTGATGAATAAATGGATAAATATCTGAGACTAGTAGTGTTTGATTGGTAGTTTGACGTGTTCCCCGACAGCAGATTAAAGACCGTTATGGTATAATTTTTCCTCTGATTAAATTCTGGTTGTGTCAGAAGATCTGAGGTACAGTCCTGTAGTCTTCTTGTGTGCGTTATACAGTCTGACATTAATGAGAAGTGAGATCCTACAGTGTGACATGTCTTACAGCACAGCGGGGATCGTGTTCGTACAGTCTGACAAGCAGCAGTCACAAAGGACTATTAAATATCACACAGTGTTCACTCGGATTAAAAATAAGTCACTCTGCAGTGCCATGTTCATATCAGATATTCTGCTGCATATCATAATAAACTGTCTACAGCCGTACACTCCTGGACAAAGAACAATGGGATAATACCTCATACCATTGTGCATACGTACAACTTTCACACATTAACTGGCTTGTTTATATTTCTTATGAATATACTGGCTAAAACACAAAATGGAAACCAAATCAAATGATTATTAATATATAAATAATAAATGGTTTAGTATTGATCAAAGTTGTACATTAATACAATTTATTACATTCACGTTTTTTTTTGTACAAAATTCTTTTGTAGTTATATTGATGAAGATGATAGAAATAATATTATGAAAAATAAACACACAAACTAAAACTAAATTAAATTGCAGTAATCAGACTGAACAAAGTATTGGCACCCACCTGTAAAGTTCAGTCTGATGAATTTCCCAAACTGAATGTGTGTCGTTCTGTTTCGATCTCCACAGAAATAAAATCCCAGGTCTGTCTCTCTAACTCCAATAATCACTAAACTGACTGAACTGCTGCTTTCTGTTATATCAAAGTGACTCTCGTTCACATTATAACAAATGCCATGAAGTAGAGCAGATTAAACCCATTATAAATGAAAGGAGAGAGGAAGAGATGATAATTATGAGTCTTAGAATAGATCACGCTGGATTAAATCTAACGTTACACAGAACAGGAAAACACCCCATTGGACTCTACACACACTGCAGTACACAAGAGACAGAAAACACATTCTGTTAGACTGCAGAAGATATGAGGAGGAAAGAACTGAGCTAGAGATGAGGATTGGAAAACCAAACATGACACTAGAGAACTTGCTGGAAAAACATCTGGGAAAATCCACCGTCCCCTAATAAATTATCTACAAAATACTGGGATACGTGAGAGACTTTAATAATTCACTATGAATATCTAGTATTTATGTATGTCTGTATGTATGTATGTATTTATTTGTTTATTTGTTTAGCTTTGTTATTGTAATTATTATTGTTGTTTTCCTGCCAATCTGCTACCCACACTCCAGTCCAGTGGTGGCACTAATGCACCTTAAGTTGATTTTCCAGCCTCATAAACAAAAAGAATTTGTGGAAGGGCCGGAAAAGGAAAAGGAGGAGGAAAAAAGAAGAAGTTAGCATTAATGCTAAAAAAAAAAACATGAAGCCATCTACAGCGTGTCGCCGTTCTGTTATGACCTGAGGTAGGAAAATATCCCTATTTTATCCACACAATATGTTTTAAATTGTCTTTAAAGTATTTAACGATGTTCACTGGACGTGTTGGTGATTATTTATGATTGTGAGTTGTAGAGATTTTAGGAGTTTAATGTCGTTTATTAAAGGCTCTTAACCCTCTCTGCTCCAGTGCTGTATCAGACCTGCGTGAAGTTGAACTCCCCCCGCAAAACGTCAGCAAAATAGTCTCATTCGTTTGTGCTTATAAAAGTTCCGTTTGTGCTTATAAAAGTTCCGTTTGTGCTTATAAAAGTTCCGTTTGTGCTGATAAAAGTTCCGTTTGTGCTTATAAAAGTTCCGTTTGTGCTTATAAAAGTTCCGTTTGTGCTGCTTCCGTTTATAAAATAATAGACATTGAATTATAGGCGCTAATCTCCTCGGTGTGAGTACACTTTTAGAGTAGAACTGCCGAAGACTTTTTCAAGAGAAATCATATCATCATTTGTTCAATAAACAATTCTCTTTACTTCATTCACTTGTCTCTCATGATTGAACTTTTCATTTATTTACAAGGAGAATAATCTGTTACACTTCACTCCCCCACACACACACTTGGGCCATGTGTGTATAAACAGAGCTGCAGCAAACAGATTATGGTGTGTGTGTGTGTTTATTTTTGATAATGTTAATATTACGACTGTTATTCTCATAACAACATGTACAGAAACAAGTAAAAACACTAATCTTGGAGTTCGTGTTACATTTCACACATCCTGTGATCCGCTGTGTCTCTTAAAAGTTGAAAACGCACAGTGGTTAGGTAACAATTACGTGAATGCGACTATTTAATGTGGTTTGTTGTTTGGATTTTACCTTGTTACTTCAACTGTATTGTTCAAATAAAAAAGACAGTCGGCAAAAACCGGCACAAACGATTTAGACTATTTCGGGTGAATTTGGAGCATGTGGGGGGCTGAGTGACCCCAGGATGACCTATAAATATTCTTTTAATATCTCCTGAACCAAAGCACAACCGAACATTTTTACGGCACAAACGATTGAGACTGTTTTGCGTTGGTGGGGGGGCAACTTCATGCAGGTCTGTATCATGGCTGACCCCAACTTCCTGATATGCTGGGAAGAAAACAATTTCACTGTGCTCTACTGTATATGTGATCAATAAAGTCTCGTTATCGATATCATGCATTTCTCTCAATGGATTAAGAAACAATGTGAAATGCAGAGCCCTTTTTTTGTTTGTTAAAAACCATGGATCAGATTTTAGTTTTTTCAAGAAACCAATTCCTCACAGGATGGTTCTAAATTTTGGAGATCCCACTGGGGCAGTGTGATCGGGCAGCTGTGGATCAGGTGGTAGAGCGGGTTGTCCAGTTCGTAGGGTTGTCGGTTCGATTCCCGACCCGGATGACTCCTCATACAGAAGTGTCCTAACCCTTGCATGGCAGCTCTGATACCATTGGTGTGTGTATGAATGGGTGAATGAGACACAGTGTAAAGCGCTTTGGGTAAAAGCAGAGACTCTATACCTGGAGCAGTAAGGGCCACTCTAAGCAGTCTTATTTCTCAAAGCCTAACAAACAGTTGTAACTCAGTCAGCATTCACACTACACCTCTTACAGACCACAGTGCTATCTCGCTGAAGGTTGGTCTTCTAAAGATGTTTAGAAGAATATCACAATATTGATTGAGCAGTATTGGAGCAGAGCTTCAGTGTTAGATTCATGTTGTTGCAGCGGGAGCTGTTGAAGTTTGAAATCTGTAAATATCTTAGAAAATTCCGTAGTAACTTAGCTAAACTCAAAGAGCAGAAGAAGAAAATAAGGTGGTGTCTAAAATCGCTTTCTTCTAAACCCCCAGAGCTGCTTTCTGTAGCTGATAGCTTGAGTATGCTGAACTGCGAGGTAAATTAGATGAGCTGTACACCGCGCACCACAGGGCGCTTATATAAGGTCTAGACAAAAATGGATAGAGGGTAAGGCGTCACAGCATATTTTTTCAGATGAGAAAAAAGTCGTTTAAGAACCTCATTAATTGAAACTTTAAATATTGATGGAACAGTGACCGGTAATCCTCAAGAAATTGCACGATTCTGCGCTAATTTTTTACAGTAATCTTTACCATCGTTTTATTCTGAAGAGACAGTCTGTACTGTCTGCAGTCTGTTAAAACCTGCAAGACTATCTCAAGAAAAAACAGAAACCTCTGCGATAGTGAAATGACTTTATTAGAAGTTAAAAACAATAAATCACCCGGAACTGATGGGAACTTACCGTAGAGTTCTACAGACAGTTTTCTAAAGAATTATCCCCCTTTTACTTAAAGACTTTTTCCAAAAAAAAAAAAAATTTTTTTTTTTCCCTCCTTTCCTTTTTTTTTATTTACTTAATACCAAAACCTAAGTATGTAGCTGTTATATATGTTAAAAGATTAAAATTTGTACTGGATCCTGTAATAGATGAGACACAGTCTGGTTTTATGAATAAAAGACACAATGTTAATAATATAAGATTGGTTCTTGATTTATTAGATTATTCAGAATTGATGCAGGAGGACAGCTTTATTCTCTTTTTTAGATTTTTATAAGGCGTTTGATTCTTTAGAGCAGTGTTTCCCAACCTTTTTTGAGCCAAGGCACATATTTTACATGAGAAAAATCACACGGCACACCATGTCACAAAAAGTATCTATAATGAAAATCTAGTATCAATTTACTTACTCAGAGTGAAACCTGGGCCTGTTTAGTTGAACACAAAGCTGATATTCTTGCAGGAATTGAAGAAAGACAAACACGAAGATCTTCCTCAACAGCTCTGAGTCTCTCTCTTTTCTTAGTCTTTATAGTAGTCATGCTTGAGAAGCCCAGCTCGAATAGATAGGTTGTGGAGAAAGGGAGAAGAGCTGAATGGCTTTGTTTCCCAGAGTGGGGAACAGTGTTTGATGATTAAAATAACCCCCCCTCAGCCGCCAACCAAATGAAAATGTGCATCAAATATAACAATATGTAAACAAATAAACAATTCAGGTGAATTCAGAAAAGTCAATAACAGTATACACAGTATAAACTGTATAAACAGTATACAGGAGGAGAAACGCAGACAGATCACCCGGTGCAGGGACGACGTCATTTTGTACCAGAACTTGGAATTTATCATCATTACACCGGTTCCTTCAACAACAACCCAATAGAATTTTCATGTAGACTTTTGAATCATTGTAAAATGATCAACAAACGTTTACAACACGAACACGTTCTGTCCCTCAAGATCATTTTCACAAATCAACAACTTTTATGAAGTTTGAAGCCTAAATACAATCTCCAGAAATAAACAGCTAACCGTACACTATAAACAAACACACTACGGTCGCTCGACTTCACTGTCACCATCACCAAGCCTCCGACAACTTTCCAAAACTTTATTTAAAACATTTTCCATAATACGGATTTGCTCTGTGGATGAATCTCCATCCATGTTTTTTGGAGGAATTGTGCAAAGCAAACCTGAACCAGTTTATTTCCAAATTTATTTCCTGTTCGGCGTTACGACGATGTTTAATGTCCCCGACAGCCTCTGTAGTCACGTTTAGCAGCTTGTTAGCGTCATGATTTCCCCTCGCACAAACCCTGGAGCTCGCAGTGCACTCTTTTAATGACCTTGACTTCGTTTACTTTCTACATGTGTGTAGATGTGTTTTTATATCTACATTTCTGTCCTGTCTCCGCCCCTGTATTGTTATGTGTCTACAGAAAGGCTACCAACAAGGCCCAATATAACTTTAAATAAATAAATGAGTAAAATAAAAATATTTTGATGTGGTCATCTTTGAGCCCCTCGAATAGACTGTTAGGTCTATAACTGTATGCACGTAGCTCGTGCATGTGCACGGCCCTTCATCGCTCCGAGCTCGCTGCTGTAAGTGGAGATCTCACTCTGGTTGCTAGGCTATTTGGCGCGTCATCAAACACGTCATTGTTCGGTCAAACTTATTCAGCCTTTTCACTAATTTCGGTTGCCGAACATTCGGTGCATCCCCAGTTCATGGATATTTGCTGTGTGCTCCATGGGGAAAACTTGAGAAGCCCATTGGAGAAGATGATGGTGATTATCATGTAAAAGTATTGATGTATGTGACACTGTGGAACTGCTGGTGATTTACAAGGATATGACTTTATCTATCCTACTGGAATCTGAAATTAAATATTAATGTATATTGTATAAGTAATATAGCATAAATAAATAAAAAGAAATGATTATAAACCAATCAGCACTCTGTAACCTTTTGATATTCAAATATATTTCTTTTTTGACACCTTCCTTTCCTTGTTTTAGAAAATGTTCACGCGCTCCTCCAGACACTATCGGGGCATCACGACCTCCTTTTATTCCATTTGCATCGTCTTGGGTACCGTGTGTGTGAGTAAGTAACTTTTTGTTATGAAATAGATGAAATAAGGCTCTTAACATAAGATCATTGTCTAAAAGGTGACAAAGTAATCTAGATTATAATTTTCCATCTTAGACCCCCTCTCTGCAGTATCTGAGTTCACTGTATCTGGACAGGTGGGGTCTACAGCTGTCCTGCCGTGTAAACTGGAGAATGAAGACACTGGAACACTGTATATTAAGTGGGAGATCGGATCTGAGACTGTGTTTGAGCGACACAGTGAGGAGACCTATCAGGGTGAGGGATATGAGGGGCGTGTGGACGTTCCTGTGGAAGAGCTGCATAAAGGGAACTGTTCCTTGGTGTTGCGCAATCTGACACTTACTGATGCAGCTCTCTACACGAGCTACCAGAGAGTGAGACGCAGCAAGAGATCTGTCAAGGAAGAAACAGTAGAGATCAGCCGTGTTGATCTTTCAGTCGATGGTAAGTGAGTGAGTCTCAGTAGATCACACACTGACCATTACACACATCAGAAATCAAAGCTGGACATGAGGAACAATGGGAAAGACACTAAGCTTACTGTAGAACAAAAGCGGTTCATATGGGGCGATTTAATGATCTCAGTGTTTTAACTACTAGTCGAGGACTTCTGCACTGAACAGATCATTACAAAGCTCTTTATGTGTGTGTGTTAGATTGAGCAGGAGAACACACAACACCTGTCCATCTTTTTTGTTTCATCACACACTTGTAGAAGCATCACAACTTTACATCTAAATCATTTTCATTACACGAATGTGCAGTAGATTTTTAAATCAGAACGTCTTTACCCCAGACAGCAGGAACAGTGGAGCTGAAATCATTCTCTTGGTTATTTGTACAATGTATTACCTATGAAATACTATTTAAGTGATCTTCATTGTCAAAATATTCAGCTGACTTTATTCTAAACTATTTGATCATTTATTATAATCACATATTCTAGTGTTACTAATATGAAAGCTTTTATTTTAGTGGAGAGGGAAAGTTAATAAGGCATGTTAAACAGTACTGGAGTTAAAGTTAAGACTGAGAATGTAAACACTGAGCTACATTAGTAGTGACCTGACCTACATGTGTCCCTGATCTACAGGTACAAAGTACAACACTTTAGCATCATTGAGAAGAGTTCACACAGAAGAGCTATGATTGTACCAAGATGATCAAATGTTTTTTCTCTTACAGAAAACCTGAATGAAGAGTGTAAAGCTGAAAATGAAGTTCCCAGAGGTGAGATATACTTGTGTATTTAATTATCTGTAAAGCAGATTTAATTTCTTATACAGCCAGTAACATTAATTCCATTTATTTCAGTACGTTAAGTTCACTGGACTTTTTTACTCCCTAATGAATTCTGTCCACTTCATTTTTTACTTTTTGTTTTTATCATTTTATAACTTGGTTAATTATATTGACCAAATTTATGTGGTTCTGACCGTTACACACAGATGTGGTTCTGACTTTAGATTAGTATGGAGCTGCACACTGTGAACACAGATACATTTATTTTACTTAAAATTTTGAGGAAAGTTGTTACCTTAAAAAATTACTAATGTTTACTCGATAATTTAAGTGAACTTAACTTGAACATTCCAGCCCTTCCACCAATTATTTTAAGTTTAATAAACTAAATGATAAGTTAATCTAACTTAAAATATTTTGTTCTATCAATTACTTAGCAGTTATTACACTTAGAATATTAAGTTCAATGAACTAAATTCTAAGTTGATTTAACTCGAAATCATTTGTAATATCAATTGCTCTGTCCAGTTCAGTCACTCTGTCACTTATCTCTAACGTTTGTGCTGATAATTCTGTCAGAAACCTGCAGTACTAACTGTGCAGCATCTTAAGGATGAACATTTGTAAAGATGAACTGCAGTTGATAAAGAGCTTATAAGGAATTGATTTTAAACACAGAATTATTGTTAAACCTTAAAATATATAAACAAAAATATATAATGGAACAAAATCCAAAACTTAATTATTAACTTATTATATAACTTAATAAATATCATGTGACTGTAAATGTACACTAGTAAGGTTAATATCGGTGTGAAGCACACCTGTAGAGGAGGATATGGAGAAATCAGGGCGGAAATGTACCATGAACTTCACATGTAAAGACGTTACATATTTGTCTTTTTTCTCCAGAATCCCAACACAGTGAAGAACAGGAAACCACACACCTTACACATTACAGTTTAGACTGTTATGGAAGTTTGCGTCAGTGCAGTTTTGAGTGTGTAATGGGAGTGTAATTTTGTGGTAACCTGCTTTCTGTATCCACAAATAACACAACACATTAGTTACTAGTAACTAGTACAGTACTGCTTCAAAGTTTATTGTTTAAATATAAAATATTACTAAATATTACTTTATAATCATTATAATAATAATAAAATGGTGTAAAGTTTAAAAAGTACACTATAATATCTAATTGTTTGATATTACTCAACATTATATTATATTTATATTATGATAATTTAACTGGAAAAGTTACATTTATGGGTAAATTTAAAATGGTAATATGTCACTGCTACAGTTACTGATTATTATTGAGGACACATTAGAAAACTGATGTGTTGTTTGTAAACAAGTACAAACCAGTTTTACCATCACATCACCTACTTATTACTGATTATTTAAAACAACAACAATAAACATGTTCTCGAGTTTATAATCTTATAATTTTGGTATCTCTGTAGCATTATTTACTCAAAACATGAAACACTGGGTTATTAACAATTCATAATTATATGATCACATCTGTAATAGCGCTCTAGTTATTTCCATGATACAGATGTTAAGTGTTCATTTTGTTACAATAGAGAACAAATATCTTTGCTTATAAATAAATCATCCATATTTCATTATTGGAAAAAAAAAATACAAAATTCGATGTGTTTAACTGTGTTGTGATTTCATAAATGTGATTATACAGTACATAAAGACATTTGTTGAATAAGTAATATAATTGTGATTATAGGTGGGGTGACTGTTAGGATAAACAGCTGGAGGAGTTTTTGCTCGACCTGTTTTTTATAACACAATTATTCATCTGATCTTTCTTTCCTTTAGACGGGGGTTGGACAGGAGTAGGAGTAGGAGTAGCTGGGACTATTGCAGTGATTGCAGTGATTGTTCTGTACTGGTATAAAAGAAGAAGAAACCGTGAGTAACACTGTATGATCAGAGGAGGGCGCTGTGTTTACCACAAAGCTGTTACATGATGTTTCATTCTTTAGCAGAATTAAACCAGAGGGCTACAGAAGCTCAATTAAACATAACTTTTTGTCACTTTAACAGTTTTTAAGCATATTTAAATTTTTGTACAAGACTGATGTTATTTATTCTTACAAAGAAATCCATGTAAATATTTACAAGAAATGAAATAAAACTTCTGCATTGCTTTCACATTCAGATCATTTTCACAGTAAATTAACTAGACTTTACCCAATATTAAGATTCTGAAGTGAGTTCAGTTGGGATTTTTTGTTTCTGTAGAAAACCACAGAAACGCTGTTCCTCAAACCGTGAATTGTTCAACCATCCAATCAACTACGGTTATGGTTAGGGTTTGGGTTATTTTAACAAATCAGGTTAGGGGGTTGAAAAACTCTTAAGCCGGTTTGAAAATGTCCAATAATTGGAAAACATGTTTTTTGCTCTGCAGAGACACCTCACCCATTGTCTAGCGTTTGTCTTCCGTTGCTGTTCATTGCTTTAGTTATGTACGTTTTTGCCTTGACGTCCCAATTCATGTTTTAGTGTTTCTAAACTACGTCATTTGTATTGTTTTTTTTACTAAACTACAATCTGCACTTGTATCCGTCTCCACCACTGTTACATGAAACACTTATATTTACAGTGTATAGCACTTTTAAGAATAGACATGACACAAAGCAGCTTTACAGAAATCCAGATATAATTATTTTTATTAAATTTATCTCTTTTGTTTTGAGATCATTTATATTTGGATTTACAGAAAAATATTCATTTTAAATTTATACATTTATCCCTAATGCCAGAGATGACAGTGGTGAGGAAAAACACAACAAAAATATAATGAAATAACCTTTAAGGGAACCGGACTCAAAAAAGAACCCATCCTCATCTGGGTGACACCAGTGTAATCAAAAAGTGTAATAGTGTAACCAGGAATTCATGAATATTATGAATTATGAATATGAACATCAGAGTTATTTCTGAATTCATTAGTTTTAAATTTATGTCGTATCAAACTGAAGATATTAACTGTTCAGTGATGGAGATTTGAGTGTAAACTGTTAGCAATTGCAGTCCTAAGGCTATCCAAGCAAGAACATCCACAACCATCTTCATGGTTTTGAAGTGGTACCATCCACAGTAATCTCACGGTGATCTTTAGGCTGTTCATGTGGGGACATCTTCAGCATCAGTGAGTGATTTTCAGGTGATAAGAACTCCAAACAGAAGAACAGAACACTGGCTGCATTCGCTGCGTGCATTAGAATGAAATTATTAACATGTAAACTTTTCCAGTCCTAATAAAATTATAACAAACTTTTAATGCATCTTATCGCTCTGCATCACGTGACTTCTACAGAGATTTAAATTAACTACAACATATTGTAATGATTCACTGTCTGCCTTTAAATACGTCTTCTATATTATTTTACTTCAGATTAAAATATACAGTGAATCATCTTGAGGGGAAAAACGAAACATCTTCCTTCACTGATGGGTTTAATCCTGATCAATTAAAGACACATTTGAGTGGTGTAGAATGTATACAATAAAAATAACATGAAATTTATAGTTGTGCATCCTTTTGTTTTAGGTTCTGTGAATTCGGAGGAAGGTGTTGCTGGATTCAATCTACTCGTGGCAGGTTCTGAGTAATGCAACTTCCAGCACAACAGTTGGTAATAACTCTAACACTAGGTTTCCTCTCACCTCCCAAAGACATGCCAGTAGGGGGATTAGCTGTGCTACATTGACCCTACGTGACGTTGAACCTATGTGACATTGACCCTACGTGTGAATAAGTGTGTGAGTTTTACCATGTGAAGAACCAGTATCCCTCCGATGGTGTATTCCCACCTCACACCCAGTGTCCCCTCTTAACTGACTAAGAAAGTTTCTAAAGGCTTTATGATTGGTCCATTTCTATCATTTTAACCCACGCTTTACCCATTTAACCTGCGAATTTTGGCTTAGTGGTTAGCACGTTCGCCTCACACCTCCAGGGTTCGGGGTTCAATTCCCACCGAGGCCGTGTATGCATGTTCTCCCCGTGCTACGGGGGTTTCCTCCGGGTACTCCGGTTTCCTCCCCCAGTCCAAAGACATGCATGGTAGGCTGATTGGCGTGTCAAAATTGTCCGTAGTGTATGAATGGGTGTGTGAGTGTGATTGTGTCCTGTGATGGACTGGCACTCTGTCCAGGGTGTACCCCGCCTTGTGCCTGATACTCCCTGGGATAGGCTCCAGGTTCCCCGTGACCCTGAAAAGGAGTGAGCGGTAGAAGATGGTAGGATGTGCTGAATCCTACTACACAGCCATCGACTTCTGATCATGATGACACTGATGACAGTCACTGCATTCCCCAACAGAAATCCTTTATTTCTCACTTTCAGAATAATTTCTATACAGTGACACATTTGACAGGGCCTGTCACACAACATTGTTTTCCTCCTCAGCATGGCAACTCCACATGGATCTGCCTCTCTCTGACTCAGTTTTATTTAAGTGGTGGTGATTGTTACCCTGGGTACTCACTCTTTCAGTATTGTGATGAATCATGTGGAGTCCCACAGAGATTCATTCTAGGCCCTTTACTCATTTATCTCATTTATAATCTTCATCACTGCTTTACCCTGGTCAGGGGTGTGGTTGAGCTTTATCAATGTGTAAGGTAGAGATACACCCTAGTGGAGATACCAGTCTATTGCATGATATAATTATTAAATACACAATCTGCTTTATGCAGATAGATTAATCTATCTAGAAGACAGGGAGAAAAAACAGAATTGTACCTTAACAAACCTACTGATTTATCTTAAAAAGCAGAAAAGTATTGTTTTCACATGGCTCCAGTGTCGCCATAGCAATGGGTCTAACATTTAAACTGCTGCAGTTAAACCATAAATGTTGGCACCTCCTCTACAAGTGTATTGACTGATTGTTTTACTGTGTAGAGGACATTAACCTGTGTCTCCTGTAGTAACCCTAAGTGCTTATACTGAGTCGACCTGTCTGTCCAAGAGAATACTTACACAGCAGCAGCGATGACATGTTTACACACGGAAAGGGGAGAAAAATTTTGGTTTGTCATCATACATGTGATCAAGCAGGATGGTGAATGATTGACATACGACCTCTTGTGTCAGAAGTTGCACTAACATGATCATCATGTCTACAAGCTTATCAATCAGTATGTTTACATGGACAACAATAATCCACTCTTAATCTAATTAAGACCATACTTTGATTAAGAAACTACCATGTAAACACCAAACTTAATCTAATTAAGGTCATAATCTAATTAAGCTCTAATCGAATTAAGACAGGTGGAGTACTCCTGTTTTAATCGTATTATGGACGTGCATTACAGACATGTAAACACCTTAATCATATTATGAACGTTGTGTGAGAGTTTTGACCGCATTTTGCTACAGGACACGATCACACACGGCAGTTTTACGTTTTATGGCGAACAAGAGAGTTCGGCTGTGTCCCGAACTGCATACTTGCCTACTATAGTCCTGTAGTGGGGAAAAATACATGTATCTCTGCTACTATACAGTAGGTAAGTATGCAATTTGAGACGCACCCCACGGCTTCAAGCAGTCGTCTATTAGCACATACAGCATGACAAGTAATTAACTGCACTTAAAGTGTTCGTAAAAATTAAACAAAAACACCCAAAACTGTAAACGGTACTATAACGAAGACCAACTGTATGTTGATACGTGAAATTTTGGAGTGACGTCGAACGGCGTGGCACGGTGACGTAATGACACGGGCTCTTAATCTAATTATGATCTATAATATGTAAAACGGGAACATGACAGGAGTATTCTATAAGCGACCCCTGTAAACACCTTAATCACATTATTACCTTACTTAGATTAAGGTCAATAATTAGATTACTGCTGCCCAGGTAAATGTAGTCAGTGAGTCTAGTCTTTTCCACTCAGATTAAACTGTCCTGTCCTGTGAATTACATCTGGTTTGAGTGAACTCTAGCGTGTTTATCTGCTGCAGCTCTAAGGTGTTTTTGGTTGATATTTGTTTGTCTTTCTGGATTATACTGTTCGACGTTGTGAATGTGCACCCTGGATTACATAGCTTATGTTTCATATAGACTTTTTATTTTCATACGGACATTTTATTTTTTCTAATCTTTTTCCTGGCATGTCAACTACAGTTGTTATATGCTGTTCTTCATAATATCTTTTCTACAATGTTTTATTGTTACTCATCTGCAGAGCTTTATCATTGGAATTCATCATCGTGCCTGGTGGACAGAGTTTTCGGAACCTGTGTCGCACTGGGAATTGCTCGTCACCCACGTTATGTTCATCGCGGCTCACGAGACAAACTTTGTACTTCCAGTTTCCCTGAAACCTCTGTTGATGAGCAGATATCGGCCATCTGGTCTCCTTTTCAGCATTTACGTGCTAGATAAAGTGCTGGAAATGGCGGCACTAATTTCAGCAACCTTACATCACTGGAATATTCACCAATACACATCACGTCAGTCCCAGAGTGGATTACGGACCTTCCTGTTACATTTGCTTTAATAAATGCTAGGTCTTTGTCTAACACATCATTTATTTTAAATGACTTCTTCACTCGTGTGAGGGAGACCTGGTGACGCTCCTGCCCTGAAGGAACTTCCTCCTTTAGATTGTTTGTTTTAAGTCTTCAAGAGCTGTAGGTCATGGAGGTGGAACACCAACAGTTTATAAGAACTGTTTTAATGGTGCAGCTCTCCAAGGTTGATTCTCCTCCCTCCTCCTTTCTATGTGCACTAGTTTGCAGACCAGCTCAATTTAACAAGGACTTTAATAAGCATTTCCACGTTGATTTAAACATTTTGCTATTCATTTCTAAAGCTTTGCATGAACTTGCTCCTCAGTACATATGTGATCTCCGTACCCCGAATACTGCCTCAAGATCTCTTCAATCATCCAGTCAAGTATGCCTTTCAGTTACTTGTATATGTTTTAAAGCCAAAGGTGACCGGGCTTTCTCAGTAGCTGCTCCCAGGATCTGGAATAATCTCCCTGTTCATATTAGATCTTCACCCTCTATTGCTATGTTCAAATATTCTTTGAAGACCCACTTTTATTTGTTATCTTTTAATTCAGTCTTAGGGTGTAAAATTTTCATCTGTCCACCGGTATTTGGTATTATTAAATGTTTGTTTATTAATCTGTTTTATACTATTTTTACAGCACTTTGGTTTCAATTTCTGTTGTTTTTAAATGTGCTTTATTAATAAATAAACTAAACTAAACTAGTCCATAATTTAATTACAACAGTCCTACATTCACATATAATGACATCTAATAAGCCTCATTTTACTGTTTATGGTCCTGCTTTGCTTAAATTCCCAGCAGGGCATTATATCTGTTTAATATAAATGGTAATCACGTTAACAATAAAATGGGTGTTAACTAATTCAAATGAATTTGTTTAAAAGAATTGTGTTCTGACAAGCTGGAAAAGCTAGTTAGATATTAAGCTAGCCATTATTATGATTATCATTTAAACAGCAACATGAAACACTCATAGTAAAATAAACACCTGAAAAGTATATCAACTAAATTCAATTAATCATTACACATTTAATCATTACA
This sequence comes from Ameiurus melas, assembly GCA_012411365.1. Classification (NCBI taxonomy): domain Eukaryota; kingdom Metazoa; phylum Chordata; class Actinopteri; order Siluriformes; family Ictaluridae; genus Ameiurus; species Ameiurus melas. Next base: position 27,668,767 of record CM022764.1, on the reverse strand, counting down.
CCATCATTTTCTCATACTGAAATAATTCACCTGAAATACCCTTCGTACTTACCCGAAGTGAGAACCGGTTCAGTCCAGAACGCCAACTCATTAGCTATTCAAAGATATCATAGGCTGATTGTTTTATTCGATTATTGTTTTAATAGAAACAAATAAAACTGTCATAATAAAATTACCAATCAAAATAGATATTCAGGTTCATCTCAGAAATTTGAATATCCTGGAAAACGTCATTGCCACATTGATGCAATAATTTGTGCAAAAGTATTGAGTTCATAAATAAATAAATATGGCGGCATGCAGCAGTTCAGTGGCTTCTCAGTTACCGGCGCACTTACTACAAACCCTTTTTATTTACACCGTCACGAGAAATTGTGTGGTAACGTACAGTTTATCTGGACTTCTTAAACTCTTTCTCCAGGGACATATTTAAACACAGTACAATCACTTCGGCCGGTAAACGTGATGTTGTGAATCTGAAGAAGTTTCAGGAAGTGAACCCACTAATTGTCCATAAAATTTGCATGTGAATCCAAAGATACTCATAACTACAAGCTACAGCAAGTGAGCAAAAAAAAACAAAAAACTGGAGCTCTGCAGAGAACGCTCACTCCCATGAAGCACTAAGAATGAATCGGCACCCGAACTCCCCTCACCGATAGCCTTAAGTATAGATCACATAACACTGAAATGACCTCCTGTGTGTCTGTGCTCCGCCCACCGCTGGATAAATTCCCTACAACATAAACTATAACTATATCAATAGTTTTATATTTCTGCATAGATTTTATTTGACTACGTCATTCACAATGCTTCATAGGATTGTAGTTCATTCTCACATTGAGGACGTGGTCTTAAGAAACACAATCTTGTAGGTATAGCCAAACCCTTTTCAAGGACTTCAGCCCCGAAAAGAGCACGTTAACATGGTTTAATTTGACCAAAGGACATTTTTGCTGAGGTGGTAAATGGCTATTGCTTACACAACTAGTTACAGTCTGTTTGTGCTGCAGTCTGCTACAAACAAGATCCATCCAGTGTAGTTTCAGTTGATGCAATCCCCATTTGTATTTTGGATAAACTGCAGAGATAAAGATAAGTATAATATTTTTTTAATTGAATACATAAAATTGTTTTATTCACGTGTCATGTTTGTGATATGTTTTTATACATTATGTAGGATATTTATGTTACGAATCGGGACTGGAGGCAGATGCAGATGCAGGTCAAAGTCTTTATTAACAAACTCAAAAACACAAACACGAGGAGTGCGGTCTATACTGACTATACTCAAACACTGGTTCCCTAGCTACGACTGCTAGCATGCTAAACATACATGCTACCACGTTCAAACATAAACAGAAACAGCCCTGTTAGGGCTGTAGAAAAGTGGAGTTGTTTTGTTAAAACAACTACAATATATGCCCTATGCCAGGATGCGAACATGAAGAAACAATTCAACATTTTCTTCTAGATTGTTACCGCTCAAAAGAGGTGTGGGACAGAATGAAACTGATAGGTTTTAAGATAGAAATTAACGTGGTTTCAAATTTTTATGGTATTTTTAAAGAAAGTGTCCAAAAGTAAAGAAAAAAGCCTCTACTGTCATCCAAAAACAAACTCAAGCATCTTCAGTGCACTGGAACTTCAAATGGGATCGGGTTCTATGGTCAGATGAAACCAAAATAGAGCTTTTTGGTAATAAACACCAGAGGTGGTTTTGGTACACAGAGAGGTAGTCATATGAAAAAGTACCTCATGCCCACAGTTAAATATGGAGGTGGATCTTTAATGTTTTGGGGATGTTTTTCTTCCAGAGGACCTGGACATTTTGTTAGGATATATGGCATCATGGACTCTATCAGATATCAACAGATATTAAATGAAAACCTGACTGCTTCCGATAGAAAGCTTCAAATGAGCTGTGGTTGGATCTTCCAGTAGGACAATGATCCAAAACGTACATTAAAATTAACACAAAAATGGTTTACTGACCACAAAATCAAGGTCCTGCCATGACCATCACAGTCCCCTGACCTGAACCCCATAGAAAACCTGTGGGTGAACTGAAGAGGAGAGTCCACCAGTGTGGACCTCAAAATGTGAAGGATCTGGAGAGATTCTGTATGGAGGAACGGTCCCAGATCCCTCGCCGTGTATTCTCCAACCTCATCAGGCATTATAGGAGAAGACTCAGAGCTGTTATCTTGACAAAGGGATTGACTTTTACTCAACACAAGTATTGAGTAAAAGGGTGCCAATAATTGTTATTCACCTATATTTAATAAATATTTTGGATAAACCTGTAGTTTGTTTTCAATTATTTGATATCCATGAAAGACATTTTTTCATATTTACCAAGGGTGCCAATATTAGTGTTAGGCACTGTATGCTTCTCCCATTTGAGATCCATTGTGACTGTAGTTCTCAGACAGTACTCATTAGTGAATTATTAAAGATGAGTGGGGAGGGGGAAGATGCGTTGAGAGGGTGTTGCGGCCAAACCATGATGTTGTTGAACCTCTTGGTGGTACTTTGACTCATCACTGTTGGTGATGAGACCAATCACAGTAATTTCACGCTAGGGAATTTCGCAATTGATCAAAAACGCTCGTAAACATTGGTAAATGCTGACAATCAGTTATAAATACTCATGAACACTGTTGGTGATGAGACCAGTTGCAGTAATGTTCTCTTTCAATTTGATCAGCTTCACAGATGCATCACCTGAAACACACAGTCATTTGTGTAGAGCAAATATTAAGGAGGTGATAGAACACAACCTTGTGGTGCTACTAGCTAACACGAATACACCTGACATGTTATGTACATCAAACAAATGACTAGTTCAGCCAAGAAACTCTATCCACACACTGATTGGCTCCCTCGATGCCTGTCCAGCAGCCTATCAGCCAGGAGCGTACCTCGGCCTGGGCATTTGGTGCTGTAGCCCTGATTTTTTTTTTATTTAGCCCTGAATAATTATCCACTTGGAGTGGTTTGTCAAGATGGCGGTGTTGTAATTTTATACCTTGAGTGAGGCCAATCAGAAAGGGTTGGAGGAAAATACATGGAAATGCTTGTGTCTTATTGGCCGATAGGTCTGACTTCTGCCAAATGTTAGCTGTGAGGGAAAATGGATATACGCCAATTTTTAAATTAAAATTTTTTATATGTTAACCAGTGAAGGTGTTGAAACTGAAACAGTAACCTCCCTCTCATGCCGAACAAGAAAACAAGGTGTGTAAATGTCTATGTGAGTTCCAGTTTACGTGAACTTGACATAAGGAGAGATAATGTGCGGCTGTGGCGCAGTTGGTAGAGTGGGTTGTCCACTAAGTAGGGTTGGCGGTTCGATCCCCGGCCTGGGTGACTCCACATGCCGAAGTGTCCTTGGGCAATACACTGAACCCCAAGTTGCTCCCGATGGCAAGCTAGCGCCTTGCATGGCAGCTCTGCTACCATTGGTGTGTGAATGGGTGAATGAGACACAGTGTAAAGTGCTTTGGAAAGCCAACCCTTTCTGAAGTGCACATTTACCATTTACCATTAATATTAATGTAGGCTACTTTGCATGGATTGTAGCAACTAAACCCATACCTTAGTTGTGCGACACCAAACTAGCCTAGTTACAAAAGTTTGATATTTTATCGGTCTGGTAGTCCTACAAACAGTGGCAGGTTTTATGATGAATGCTAATTTTTCTGATCATGTCATACATTGACAGCTAAGTTACCTCAGCTTCCATAAAACAAAACTTAGGCTACCAGCTGAGCTGGAAAAATGCATGTAGAAGAATCTGGTCTCAGCTGTCAGGTCTCAGGATGGTTAACAATCCAGCTAACGCTGCTATTAGCGACACCTCTCCATCTACATATCCCTTTATTATCCTTACTAACTCACCAGCTACGGCCTGTAAACGTCACAAAATTGTTCATCCTAGTCCAGTAAGATGCTGACAATTGATTATAAACGCTTGTAAACACTGACAAATGCTGGTAAACTCTGACAAACGCGTAACATCACTAAATGTCTGTAACACCATCAAATGTTTAAACATTAAACGATTAAACGACATTTAAACGATTAAATACTGACAAATGCTGGTAAATGCTGTACAAACTGGTGAATGTTGATCATCGCTTATACCATAAATGCTGGTAAGTGGTGGTAATGTTGATCATCGCTTATACCATAAATGCTGGTAAGTGGTGGTAAATGCCATTAAATACGATAATGGCCGATAAACACTGATAATGACAAATAAAAGCTAATAATCACCGGTAAATGCCTATAGCAGCTGGTATACAGTTATAATGGCTGGTAAATGCCGAAAATGGCCAATAAATACTGACAAAGGTTGGTAAATGTTGCTAAATGCTAATTATGGCTGGTAAACACTGATAACTGGTAAACACTGATTAAAAACAGAAGAATGCAGCAAGAAGACAGGGGAGACATGGATGCTACAGAAGCCATGGAAGTTGCAGGACAGTACCTCATTGGGAAACACTCGGATTACTGGCCGAATTTTTGTCTGTGCAGCCCCCTCAAAAGTACGCCGTCGAACTTCCACCAGAGACAGCAGGATTGGAGAGCTACCCGCTGTAGTTCCTCTTCAGCTTCCAGGAATATTTCTGCATGTGACTGGGCGGAGCAGCTGGTGAGTGCTGGGTCCCCTGCCCTCCAGGATGTCACTCAGTTTGCAGAACTTTTTATGGAGGAGTTCACGCAGCCAGGGCAGCTACACAGTCTGTATTTACTGGGGTGGAGAGTCCATGGACAGCCTCAGGCTGACCTGCCATTCAACCTCTATTATGAGGGGGTTGACAGGGCAGCCTCCACCGATACACTTCAGGCCAACATGGGGGCGGTGTCTCCGAGATGCATGACTGAGGGCTGCGGGAAAGAGACTCAGCTCCATTGTCCCACAAGCAAGAAGCTGGGTCTCCAGGAAGCATTTTTCTGCTCTAAATAATGCTTCAAGAGCAGCTTTCATCAGCACAAGTGTCTACACAGAAAAGCCCTGATGGAACTATATCCAGAAGTCAATGTAGTGACCTCAGAACCAGAGCTCAAACCTGAGACCCACAAGGAGGTCTCCACACCTGAGCTCCAGCCAGAGGTCAACATGTCAACCTCAGAACCCAAGCTTGAACCTGAGACCCATGAGGTGGTCTCACCTGCTGATCTTCAGCCAGAGGACAACTTGGCAACCTCAGAGCCCCAGCCTGAGACCTATGAGGAGGTCTCAGTTTTGTAGCTCCAGCTAGAGGTCCACGTGGCGACCTCTGAGCGCCAACCTGAGACCCACAAGGGGGTCTCAGCTCCAGAGGTCCACTGTAATGCCCAGTTATTGTCCCAGGTGTCTGACACGGACAATCAAGCTCTGCTCATGTCCAAGTCTGCTGATCTGACCAACCAAGTTATGCTCACGCCAGAGTCAGTAAATACTTTTGACCAAGTTCTGCTCACACCCGAGTTTGCTGAAACAGACAATCAAGCTCTGCTCACGTCTACACCTGTTGACCTGACCAACCAAATTATGCTCACGCCAGAGTCAGTAAATACGTTTAACCAAGTTCTGCTCACACCCGAGTTTGCCAAAATGGACAATCAAGTTTTGCTCATGTCCAAGTCTGCTGACATGATCAACCAAGTTATGCCCACACCCAAATCCGCTGACACAGCCTACCAAGTTCAGCCGGCAGGCTCCACTGAGAATGTCACTCTGTGTTCTTGTTCCGATGTGTACATCGCTCTGCTTTAATGCTCCGCCGAGTATGTTCCTCTGCTTTCCTGCACTGCTGGGAACGTCGCTCTGTTCCCAGCAGTGCCGAGGACATCGGTCTGTTTTCCTGTTCCGCCGAGGACGTCACTCTGCTTTCCTGTTCTGCTGAGTACGTCGCTCCGCTTTCCTGTTCTGCTGAGTACGTTGCTCCGCTTTCCTGTTCTGCCAAGGATGTCGCTCTGCTTTCCTGCACTGCCGAGGACGTCGCTCTTTTTTCCAGCTCTGCCGAGGATGTTACTGCAATTTCCTGTACGGCCAAGGACGCCGCTCCACTTTCCTGTTCCGCCGAGGACGTCACTCTGCTTTCCTGTTCTGCGGAGCCACCGTTCCTGTCGAGGACTGCTCACTTATTCCGCTCCGCTTTCCTGTTTCGCCAGGTTGTTCGTTTGTTGACATGGTGTACATTGGACACTTGCGTTTGTTATGTCTCTGTTATGTCTCCTCCCTGTTCTGTCACCGGCTGTTATTTAGCGTGTGTCTAGATTGGTGTCAGCAGTCAGCAATTAAACGCGCTGATTATGTTTGTATATATACCGCGCGCCTCCTAGAACATATTATAGTATGTTATAGTATAGATTAGATTAGATTAGATTAGATTAGATTAGATTAGATACGATAGAAAGATAGAATCCTTCGTTAGAGAAAGTCTTTGTCCATGTTAGGTGCCTTGTTAGATTTAGTTTAATTCAATTCAATTAAATTTTATTTGTATAGCGCTTTTTACAATAGACATTGTCTCAAAGCAGCTTTACAGAAATATTAACATGGTATACAGATATTAAATGTGTGAATTTATCCCAGGTTTAATTTAATTACACCTTAGATTAGTCTGTTTAGTTCATGCTGGTTTCTCCGCTCCCAGTTAGTAGTCATGGTTTATGTTTCTTGTTTTGTATATAGACCCTGTTTTCCGTTACCATGACGTTGATTCCTGCCTTGCCCAGTTTATGCCTTTTTGCCGATCGCCTGACCTTTTGCATGTTTTGGATTACGTTTTTGGATCACGATTTTGATTATTCTGCCTGTGTCTCTCTTCAATAAAACTGTCAAACTGCATCTGCATCCGTCCCTATCCTCGTTATGTCTCGAGACGTGACAATTATTATTACTCTTATTTTTATTTTTCTATTCCTATTATATTTTAAACACCTTGCATTTGCCATGGGGAATTTTAAGCACACAATGCAAATATAAAGCCTTTCCTGGAGTAGAAACTATTGAGCTGCACACTGGTTTTTGGACTTCAGGAATTTTAAACACCTGTGTCCTGGCAGTGAGGCTATATCACTCCTACTCCTCATCTCTACATACAGATAATGAGCCTATTTTACACCATCTGCTCACCATTGTCTATTATCTTATTTGATAAAAACTGGCTGTGCTGTCCCTTTTCCCTGTGGTGGCCGGCAGTCCTTCCCCTGTCCAGGCAGTCCACTCCATCCCACTCTTCCGGATCATTGCCCGCCTGGCTGGCTCGCGAAATTTGTTGCGGTGAGTTTTTCTGAGAACACATTTTCTGAGAATTTTTTCTGAGGAAGTCTGAGAAAATTATACCATTAGGATTCAGAAAAGGCTTTTTCAACATCGGAGATAACCAAAACAATCTAGAGCAAGCGATGACCTTGATCTCACTGCGCATTCTTATAAAATGTCTCCTCACAGACGGTTCTCTTGGACGGTTCTCTCTTAGAAATTTAAGGCCATCGTCTACACCACGCCTGACCCTTCCTCGTGAGACAAGAATCCTCACCATCTGAATTATGAGTAAGTTTATTTTACATCTTTCTGTATTTCTGGTTTATAATTTATTTTCATATCTGCTCTATATTTCTATTTTATATATGGTTATACTACTTGCAAGTGGTTTATTGTACTTATTAAGATGTTATCCTTATAATATCTTACTCCTTTTTATTATTCTTATAAAGTTATAATATAATGTGTGTGTGAGAGAGGCCTTTTCGGTGTGTGTGTGTGTGTGTGTGTGTGTGTGTGTGTGTGTGTGTGTGTGTGTGTGTGAGAGAGAGAGTGTGTGTGTGTGTGTGTGTGTGTGTGTGGGCTATGTCTGCACGTCTGTCCTTGACTGTGTGTGTTATCTATGTGTGTGTGTTTCACTAAATCTCTTATATTTCTCTGTAACTAATAAATCCTAGTGTGTTGATCCCAAAATGCGAATCCTGTTCATCAATATATATATATATATCCGCCTAATATCGCTTCTGTGTGTCTAGGTGGCTGCCATTTTTCCCCCTCTTTCCTCTATTGAAGGGGTGGACCCGGATCTGAACACTCTCCACCAGATCGCACATCTCACTGCTGATTTTCAATAAAATTACATATTACTCATACTAGGTCTCCCTCGTGTTTAATTTATATATATTTTAACCACAACACTGGCTCGCCAAATTTGTTGCACATAGGTTCAAGGATAAGCAAGGAAACCAAACTTCTTAGAATCAGAAGAACATTTTACAAAGTTAAGCCCAAACAATAAAGGAGGTCAGTCTTCAGTGAACACTGAGGAGTTGCCATGACATATTTGCTCCCTCTTTTTGGTTAATTCAGATTTGTCTTACTCACTCTAACTCTCTTTACCGCCACTAGATGTCTCCGCATCCCATTTACCATTCGTTATCTATAGCATGCAAGGCCGCTGAGACAGCACCAGGTCAGCCTGACCTCCTTATCAACATTTTACACACAAACCTCCTACACATGTACTGTGAGTTCTGCCTGTTAATCTATCAAGGTTTTAACTTTTTCTCGTCTTAAATAGTTCTTTGTGTAATTTGGTAAAAACTACTTTTATTAGACAGATGGACTGGAGCCTGCCCAGGTGATTTAATATGTTTGTTCTACTCTTCTTCTGATAGTGATGTACATGCTCTGCTCTACGTCCTAGGAATTAAGGCCATATGATAATAATGAACTTTTTTTTTCATGTCAAGTTGCCCTTCACAGGTAGAACACTATTCAGAGTCGCTTCTCTGAGGTATATAAAGACCAGTATTATGACATTAATTATATGCATTACAAAACAGGTAACAAGAAAATATCAAATGTATTTTCTGATTATTTCCCACAAAAGCTAAAGGCCTGTAAACAACAGTAAACGCTGATAAATGCCAATAACAGCCGATAATGGCTGATAATCTCCAGTGAACACTGATAAATGCCAGTAAATGCTGAGACAGTATATAATATATTGTAAATGTATTTAATTTATTTAGTTTATATTATATATATATAAGCACAAAAAGCACCAAATTAAACTACATTCATGAATTAGTAATATATATTCCCGTGTGTGTTTGTGTGTGTGTGTGTGTGTGTGTGTGTGTATGTGTGTGTGTGTGTGTGTGTGTGTGTGTGTGTGTGTATTGGATTCTTTTCTGTTTTGGACAAACAGTTGTGTTTTAGTTTAAACAGTTTTATTTTAAATAAAAAAAAATGGTACTGAAAGTTTGCCCCGCCCCCATCCGATTAATCAAGGAAAATAAATAAATAAATAATAATAATCAGCCAACTAATAGATTTGAAAATAAATTATATAATAAATATTCTTTTTAACAAGAAATGCGTTCTTCACAGGTAAAACCCAGGGATCTAACCAAGAGTAAACATTCAGAGCTATTAATTATTTAAATAATCAATTTAACAAGACACACCTGGGCAACAAAAAACAGTCACAGGTTCCAATATATTTGATCACATATAACAAATGGCTGGGTGCAAACAAAAGGTGCCATGTTATAAGCTGTTTAACACATCTAGATGTAAATATCAGAAAAAATTAAAGCTGAAATTCTGTCGTCTCATACATATCTTTTGCTCTTAAACCCAAATGTCTTAACAGTAGAATTGGCCATGCTGTTCCAATACTTTCAGTGGGGACTGTATGTTCTGATGTATTTATTTTGCTTCTCGAGCTTTGTTAATTGCTGAGATGTTGCTTAATTCACAATAATGTTATTTTAACTTTGTATTTTTTGTTTTTAATTATAAATGGTTGTTCAGCTGGAGTGAATAAAGCGTCTCTTATTCACTTCCACGTCCATGGTGAATCCTTTTATCTGTGCTCCATTGAAGATGGGTTTTTAAAGGTAACCGTCACCTGACTGAGCTTGATTACCAAAATATTAATCAGCTCTTCTGGAATTGATAACAATGGATATGACATGCCGAGGAAAATCAACTTAGAGTTCAATGTTAAAGTTTAACGTTTGGTCAAACAGATTTCAGGAATACGTCCTGGTGCACTACATTAACTACAGCTTTTTCCAGGATAAAATTTATTGTGGCTGTGCTCCTTTGTAACCCCAGTGATATACCCTTCTAACACCACTGGTCATGTGCATCTTCTACGTGATCGTACAATAAGTGTGAATCACAGGTAGAATTCATACTAGGGTTACAAATATGCTTTCTGGTTCTTTAGTACAAAATTTCTGTTTTTTTATGACACTGTGTTGCTAATACATACAGTATAAACTGTTCATATGGAATCTGTAACTGGAATGTATTCATTCACACTGTTGAACATGTTTTCATGTAAGGAGAGTCTCTGTGTGCCAGCGTCCCACAAAGATTTACTTTTATTCTTGCATAATTTTTCCTTCAGTCTTTTTTTCATACATTAACTTTGGATGCCAGTGCTAATGTAATTACACCTGCTTACATTTCTCTGTTCACATGACTGTTCTGTCCCAACTTTGCCTCAAGAGTAAGAAAAATGATTAACTTGATGATATTAAATTTACTTGTAGTTAAGTAAAGTGATGAACTGATTAATGTACCAAAGAGGCTGGGTCTCTTTCTGAGAATTAAAATAGGACTAGTGATCAGGCGCTTACTGGACACTTGACAAAACAGGATGTAGGGGCTTGCAGCTAAACAGGAACTAAAGACACAATAGGAACAGAGAGGTTTAAAATAAACCAATTCGAAAAAGCATCACTATCTTGTAGGCCACTGTAGCATCTCAGCAAGAAATGGCCAATCTCCTGGATCTTTTTACACTTCAGCTGCTGTTTGGTGAGTTTCTATATGCAAAATACCAGATAGGAGTAAATTATAAATAACTGTCATTAGAGTAACTGGTGTTCAGGACTTTATTGAAGTTGTTAGTCTGTTAGTATATCTAGGGATAGAATGCAGTCATATAACAGTTTGAACAGAAATGTATCGGAAAGCAGTTTTTAATGTCAGTGTAACAGTTTAAAACCAAATCTCATGATTTAGAGTAAACTCTGAACTGAAGCAGTGGTTAAATGTGGACTCACTGATTGATGAATCTGTTCTCTTAATGTGGTGGTATTCTTATAGGTTTCTGTACACCGTGTCTCCTTCAGATCGCTTCAACTGATCATGTATCTGTCCATCCTGGAGAGGACATCACCCTGCTCTGTAACATCACTAATTATTCTGAGATATCGTGGTATCGACTGAGATCTGAGGAGGTGAAGCTGCTGATATCTGCTGAAAAATTTAAACTAGAGAAAACCTATTTCCTCAGTTATAATGTGAACGAGAGTCACTTTGATATAACAGAAAGCAGCAGTTCAGTCAGTTTAGTGATTATTGGAGTTAGAGAGACAGATCTGGGATTTTATTTCTGTGGAGGTCGAAACGACGCAACACACATTCAGTTTGGGAAATTCATCAGACTGAACTTTACAGGTGGGTGCCAATACTTTATATATATATATGACTGATGCTGTCTTAGTGTATATTTATATTTGTTTAGTGTTGCATCATATAACTTAATTTTCATCAAGGTTTTAGAATAAAAGCTTAAATTTAACAAAAAAATTAATAATATTTAGGCTTTTCAGCAGTTCTGATCATCAGGATCTCTTCTCTCTCTCTCTCTCGCTCTCTCACACTTGGTTTATTTATTTTGGAGATTTCCACCTGATGGAAAAGTGTAAATAAATTAAAGACTATGGAGACAGTAAATTTCTTGAATTGTTAGTTTAAAAGGTTTATTGAATAGACACTTCTCACTCAAGATGATCAGCTGATCGTTTTTTCTGCAGATAAATATTTAAATAGCAGAATCGAGTTTATTCTCATGTGTATAGAGAGACAAAGTTTGTGAACCCTTTGGAGTTACCAGGGTTTGTGCACTGATTACTGATATAATGTGATCTGATCTTTATCTAAGTCAGAATTATAGACAAACACAGTTTGATTAAACTAATAACACACATGTAGTAGTAGTTTCCAGGAGTTTATCGATTATACTGAGTAATAATTCACAGTGCAGGCTGGAAAAAGTAAGTGAACCTCTGCACTAACAACTTCTCCAAAAGTTAATTGGAGTCAGGTGTTTAAATTGAGGAGATGAGATTGGAGGTGTGAGGTGTACAGGTGCTTTACCCTTTAAATAAAGACACAAATTCCAGTTACTGACCAATCTGTCCTTGAGAACAGCTGATTAGTGTGAACCATGTCTCCATCCCATCAACCTTCACAGGACCTTAAAAGACACATTATAGTGATGCACAAAGCTGGAAAAGGCTGAAAAGCATTTCTCAACACCTGGGTGTTCACCAATCTACAATAAGAGAAGCTGTCAAGTATAAATGGAGGAAATTTAAAACTGTTGCTTCTCTCCCTCAGAACGGGCGTCCTGCAAAAATCCCACCAAGACCACCACGGGCAATCCCAATGGAAGTGAAAAAGAACCCAATAGTAACAGCAAAAGACCTGCAGATTGAGAGCAAATTTAAAATATAGTACATGTGAAAAAACATTGCTTTAATTTAATGATTTAATAAAAATGACTATTACTTAATTAAAATAGTAACTCCTTTTTAAAACTGCTATTATTATTATTATTATTATTATTATTATTATTATTATTATTATTATTATTGTAAAATACATGTTGAAGTTAAACAGCTGAATCATTGTGTGTAATGCTGAAAGGGAAAATGGATAAATGTTATATGACACAGTGTCAGTGAGTGAATCAGAGTGCTTCATTCTGAATCGTACAGAAGAGGTTTTTCTCTGCACTATACTGATACTGTCACTCTGTGTTTGCGTATTTCAGCTGACCAAAATCATGGGTCTAACTCACCTGATCCTCCAGTTACCCAGCAGTCTACAGGAGCAGCGCTCTGGATTATAATGTCTGTGTGTCTGGTCGCCATCCTAATAAACATCATCTCCATGTGTGTGTTCTGCAAAATCAAAGGTGCAGTTACTCGTAGATTCTTACCTTCTTAATCAAAGCAAATTGGAGTTAATGAATCAGTGACAGAATTCAGAGATGATTATATTTGGTCCACCAAAACACACAGAGAAGATAACCCGTATTCTTGCTCCTTTATATAACTGTGAAAGACAGTGTGAGAAATCTTGGTGTGATAATCGACTCAACACTTAACTTTGATAAACATCAATTATGTTGTTAAAAGTAGCTTCCATCAGTTTAGGATGATTTCTAAACTATAACCTTTTTTTTTTAGTTGAAAAAATGTAGAGATAATTCATTCTTCTATTATATCTCGATTGGTATTTTATTACATCTACAGTATGGAAACTCTCTTTATGGAGGACTCAGTGGGAACTGTCCCACCTACAGCTTGTGCAGAATGCTGCATATTACTCCTGTGTTATAATCTCTTCACTGGCTGCCGGTTCAATTCAGGATTGATTTAAAGATTTGATTACTTGTTTTTAAAGCAGTACGTCACTTGGCTCCACGTTATATCACAGATCTCCTGAGCCTTTATAGTTCATCAAGGCCTTTGAGGTCTACAAATCAGATGTTGTTGGCTGTACCTCGGTCTAAGCAAAACTCAAAGACTGTTCAGGAATTCTCTGTACTTGCTCCTAAATTATGGAAAGATCTCCCTCTTTATATTCACTCGGCCCCATCAGTGGAGATTTTTAAATCTCAGCTAAAAACACATTTTTATAATTTGGCGTTTGAATTGGGGAAACCCTGAGTACCTGAGATGTGTTCTGATATTGATCACACTCTGTATATGTAGTTTCTGTTGGAGTTTGTAGTGCTGTTGGGTTGTGTGTGTGTGTGTGTGTGTGTGTGTGTTTACTGTTCTTTGATGTTCCGGTTGTGAAGCACTTTTTTTCCTCACAGAGCTTTGTCTTCGGTAAACTACGTAAACTAACACTGAAATATTAACCAATAAAAATAGTCTGAATTTTGTTATCTTTGTTGTAGTTAATTTTTTGTATGTATTGTATTTTTTTAACAAATTAAATTCTTTTCCATTTCAGGGGAGTAAGTATTGTCACACAACAGCTGCAGTAACACCACAGACTCCACTGAAAAGGTACCAAAGACATTAATTTATTACAGTTTTATTCATCACTGTTTCTATATCAACATTTGTTTAAGTAATACCAAAAATTATAGTAAAAGTGCCTTTCTAAAAGATTAGATTTTTGTATGTATTGTTTTAAGAAACATTAGAAGCTGTACATCTCATTATGGGTTAGTGTTAAATGAGTGCTTGTCGTGGTCTAATGTGCAAATGTAGTTCACGCTAGACCAATTTCCCAGGGAAAGGAACACACATGTAGGGTTCAGGAGTGTTTCATCTGCATATTAATCTAATCTGCATTTCTCTGTAAAGCTTAAAATTAAATTTAATGAAATTTTTTTTTTCCAAGTCACAAAAAAAAGCCTCACTTCAAAGGAAGTAATGCAATGGTCTGAAGGTCCAGAAGGTCCAGGATTTTGCGTCCGGCCCGTGACGCACTCCTCTGGACACTTTCGCGCCTCGTCCCTTGACTGGAAGACGTTTGCGCCGTGGGTTTATCAGAAGGTCCAGAGCAGCTGCTAAGAAAAACACAGCATCAGATTCGGACAGTGTGACCTACGCTACAGTCACCTCACAGCCTCGGAGACACTGACCAGCACAAGGTCTCACAAATTTAATATTATCATATCAACATCATAAAATGTGCTGTTCCCTCTGGATCTCTTCTTTATTTTTTAAAATAGGTTATTTAGTTGATAATGCATTATTTAAAATGAACTGTTTTGGACTAAATATTTGGAATTAATGAAAAAACATTATAAGAATCATCTGTATCTTTAATAAATCTGTGTATATATACAGTGGTGTGAAAAAGTGTTTGCCCCCTTCCTCATTTCCTGTTCCTTTGCATGTTTGTCACACTTAAGTGTTTCGGAACATCAAACCAATTTAAACAATAGTCAAGGACAACACAAGTAAACACAAAATGCAATTTGTAAATGAAGGTGTTTATTATTAAAGGTGAGAAAAATCCAAACCATCATGGCCCTGTGTGAAAAAGTGATTGCCCCTAAACCTAATAACTGGTTGGGCCACCCTTAGCAGCAACAACTGCAACCAAGCGCTTTGCGATAATGTGCAATGAGGCTTTTACAGCGTCCTGGAGGAATTTTGGCCCACTCATCTTTGCAGAATTGTCCTAATTCAGTTACATTAGAGGGTTTTCGAGCATGAACGGCCTTTTTAAGGTCATACCACAACATCTCAATAGGATTCAGGTCAGGACTTTGGCTAGGCCACCCAAAGTCTTCATTTTGTTTTTCTTCAGCCATTCGGTGGTGGACTTGCTGGTGTGTTTAGGATCATTGTCCTGCTGCAGAACCCAAGTTCGTTTCAGCTTGAGTACACGAACAGATGGATCTCTTGGTAGACAGCAGAATTCATAGTTCCTTTTATCACGGCAAGTCTTCCAGGTCCTGAAGCAGCAGCAAAACAGCCCCAGACCATCACACTACCACCACCATATTTTACTGTTGGTATAATGTTCTTTTTATGAAATGCAGTGTTCCTTTACGCCAGATATACTTGGACACACACCTTCCAAAGAGTTCCACTTTTGTCTCATCGGTCCACAGAATGTTGTCCCAAAAGTCTTGGGGATCATCAAGATGTGTTGTGGAGAAATTGAGACGAGCTTTGATGTTCTTTTTGCTCAGCAGTGGTTTTCTCCTTGGAACTCTGCCATGCAGGCCATTTTTGCCCGGTCTTTTCCTGATGGTGGAGGCATGAACGCTTGACCTTAACTGAGGCAAGTGAGGCCTGCAGTTCTTTGGACGTTGTTGTGGGGTCTTTGTGACCTCTTGGATGAGTCGTCGCTGCGCTCTTGGGGTAATTTTGGGCGGCCGGCCACCTCTGGGAAGGTTCACCACTGTTCCATGTCTTCGCCATTTGTGGATAATGGCTCTCACTGTGGTTCGCTGGATTCCCAAAGCTTTGTAAATGGCTTTATAACCCTTTCCAGACTGATAGATCTCAATTACTTTCTTTCTCAATTGTTCCTGAATTTCTTTGGGTCTCGGCATGATGTGTAG
Organism: Ameiurus melas; assembly: GCA_012411365.1. Lineage (NCBI taxonomy): Eukaryota > Metazoa > Chordata > Actinopteri > Siluriformes > Ictaluridae > Ameiurus > Ameiurus melas. The sequence goes on along the minus strand of CM022764.1, from coordinate 27,652,646 downwards.
CTTTTAAGGATCTTCTGGTGGACCTTACTGTGTCAAGCAGCTCCTATTTAAGTGATGCCTTGATTGTGAACAGGTGTGGCAATAATCAGGCCTGGGTGTGCCAGAGAAATTGAACTCAGGTGTGGACAACCACAGTTATAGTATGTTTTAACAAGGGGGGCAATCACTTTTTCACACAGGGCCATGATGGTTTGGATTTTTTTCACCTTTAATAATAAACACCTTCATTTACAAATTGCATTTTGTGTTTACTTGTGTTGTCCTTGACTATTGTTTAAATTGGTTTGATGTTCCGAAACACTTAAGTGTGACAAACATGCGAAGGAACAGGAAATGAGGAAGGGGGCAAACACTTTTTCACACCACTGTAAGGCCTAAATAAACCCAACCTCATTCACTGATTAAAAAGAGTGACCCTGAGCTTCTGGGATTCTGATGGAGATTAAACCCATGTTGTAACTGGTTCCTGATGGATCTGTCTATGTTAATAGCAGGTAAATATCACCAGTTACAAACTCATGGAATACTCAAGTTAATTAATGATTGATGTAATGTCCATCTTAATCACTTGATGTTAATGTAAATGTAAAAATGAACAAATAAACTGAAATGACTTATAATATAAATCTCTAGTCCATCATTATTGATTCTATAAATTAAGTTCAGATATACACTAGCCCAACTCTATTAAAAAGACCTTTATTAAATGTGTAAGATAATTATAGAATTGTCCTCAAGGTCAACATGAACTGGTGTGAATGTGTAATGTACTACATCTAAACTAAAAGAAATATCACTAAGAGCTACACGTATAAAAGAAGTGTCCTGAACCAGAGAGAAATGTGTCTTTCACCTCATCAGTGTATATCAGTGTAGGGGTAAATGTTATGTGGTATAAAGCTGCTGTTCAATTTAACGTGCTGGATGTAAGTTTTGTGAATTTCACCTTCTCCGATAAAATGTTATTGTAAGAGTTGTGCTGTGTCTGTCTAAAAAAATAAATAAAAAGTAACACACAATCATAGAGAACTCAGGGCTGCATCCAAACTGACATCACTGGTGTACTGAGATATTATTTAGTACAGTAGTATGTGACTTGGAACACAGTCTAAGTATACAACACTCCGATGTACAATAAAAGTGCCTCTCATTTTTCTGTACGTACCTCGTATGTATAATTCTGTGTGAGCTGTTTTCATATCTTCATGTTCATATGTTCATATAAATCAGTCAGTATTAACAGATTGTACAGATTTAAACTTCAACTCAAACTATACATTTCTTAGAGTCTTAGAATTATAACTCAGGAAATGTTCTAGTCTGAAATCTTATTCTGAAATACAAAAAAAGAACAAAACCTTTCTCTGGTACTGAACAAGGCAATTTTACAAGCTCAGCTATTCTTCTTCTACTTTTGATCTGTGGGTTGTGTTAATAACCACATGGCCTGAACAGGAAATAGCACACAAGTGGGCAAGTGTTCTCAGAATTCTGTAAAATACTTGCAGAAGACTGTCATCATGATATCTGATCTTTATATACCTCAACTGTTTAATACATTTAATGATTTACATGAATTCAGTTACACAGATCAAATAAAGAAGAATTTTTTCGAGCATAAACAGTAAATATTGATTATAGTCATTTCTTCAATCTATTGTCTGAGATAGAAATTGTAGTGAAGTTATTCTATTTATTCATAGTTGACATTTATTTACAGCGATTCTCACACAGATCCTCCACTGAATTAGGGAAGTCAAATGCTTCTTTTTTATGTCTTATGTTGTGGTTTAGCTGAAGCCACAAGTCCATACATCCTGTTCTGATCAAATTTCCAAGAAGCTGCTAACAGCAGTATTCTTATTATTCATAGAAAGCACTTACACACCCAGCCTCATTAGTTATTTCAGCACTTTGTCACTTTGTATAACTTTATAAAGTTAATTGTTAATTGACCTTTTCCCTTACTCATGCATGAGGTGTGATAGAACTGTCATGTGATACAGAGATATTAGTGGATGGGGTGTAAATGATGTGTTTTGTGAAAATGTGAAAATGATTCTCTGGCAATGGGGTCGATTCTTCATTTATCTGACAAAGAGATAACAGTCTTGTACAGTGTGTGCTTTTGCCTCAACATTTCTCTCCCATGCAAACACAGTGCGGAAAGAGCAAAGAGGAGGTGCAAAGGAATAAAATCAATAAATAAAGATTTAACATGAATCACAAAAAACATAACTGACAAAAAGATACCATCTTTCTGCCATCCTGCTTTGATAGCGGTTACTCTGAATCTGCAAATTCATAAGGAACTGCACCTGGAGCTTCATTCAGAACTGGCTTGAGTTAGCCATTCGCATCGATAACCTCCTCCAAGTTTGAAGACCCCTCAACGTGGCAGCATCCAGCTCAGCTGCTCCTTTCAACGTGAGTGAACCGGAGACCATGCAAATCAGGTACGCTCATTGTTCCGCTGAGGAGAGAAACCGTCTCATGAGACAACATATTTGCTTGTATTGCAGAGACATAACTCCCAGGTTCCTGGAAGGAGGGACAAGTTACTCAGTGGGACAAGTTCTGCATCTCCAATTGCCTAAAATCCGAGACTCCTATAGTTCCCTACCTGCCTACAGAGTACTCAAACCTAAGTTAAGCCTTCAGCAAAATGAAAGTCTCGTATTATTCTAGCGATTACACCATAGAGTTGCTTCCAGGTGCCACGCCTCCAATAGGCACAGTATTTCCCCTTGAGTCTATCTCAACTGGAGTCTGAAACTATGAAAGCTTACATCACAGTGGCACGTTCCAAAGACTTCATCAGACCATCTAGCTCACCAGCATCAACTGGGCTCTTCTTTGTAAACAAGAAAGATGGAGGGCTCCGCCCATGTATTGATTATTATGGTCATAATGATGTCACAGTCAAGTTTTCTTACCCCCTATCTCTCATGCCAGCAGCCCTGGTACAACTGTGGAGGGCTTAATGTTGCACAAAACTTGACCTGAACCACTTACAACCATATTTGGATTCATGAGGGAGATGAGTGGAAGGCGGTGTTCTATGAATATCTCATCATGCTGTCTGGACTGGCCAATAGGCCCTCATTATTCCAAGCCATCATCAATGATACCTTCCGCGACATACTAAATCAGTTCGTGATCATATACGTCAACGATATCCTCATCTATTCCAATACCTTTGAAGATTATATCCATACCCAAAAGTGCGTTCCTGCAACGTCTCATATCTCACCAACTCTATGCCAAGGATGAGAATTGTGAGATCCATCAAAAGGCAATATAATTTCTAAGCTATATGATCAGTTCTGAGGGTGTGACAATGGAGTACAGTAAAGTAAGGGCAGTGCTACAATGGCCCACTACTATAAAGGAGCTAGAATGTTTCCTAGGATTTGCACCTATCCTCCACCGTCCTGACCCAGATAAGCCATTCATTGTCAAAGTGAACGCTTCGAATACCAGCATTGGAACCATACTGTCCCAGTGTCATGGCACTCCTCCCAATCTCTTCCCCTGCACCAACTTCTCCCACAAGCTCTGCGCCGCCGAATAGAATTATGACATCTGGAATCTGGCCATCCCAGAATCACTGCCACCCTCCAAATATTATGTAATCGGTTTTATTGGTCCACCTTGCAGGCAGTTTTTCATTGCGATGCCTCACCTGTTTCACATCAACTTCTTATTTCAGTTTGTCATGTCACTATTAGTACTACATTGCCCCGTCCCAACGTTTTTTGGAACATGCACCAATTTTCAAAATAAATGTTTACCTTCAAAAAACTATGCAGTTGATTAGGTAAAACTTCAAATGTCTTGTCTTTATATGTTTTTGTTTAAAATACTCAAGTCAAAGTACATTTACAAATCACTCCTCTTTGTTTTTATTAGCATTTTCCATACGGTCCCAACTTTTTCAGAATTGTTTGTCAGATCAGGTTGTATGTTAGAACTCAAACAGACCCAGAGCACTGTTTAATATTTTAAATAAATAAAATAAAATAAAAATAGCCTCTGCTCTCATCCAAAAACAAACTTGAGCATCATTGTTCCAGACACTACTGGACCTTCATATGGGGCGGGGGTGGTTGGTAAAAAAAACTAAGAAGAAAAAAAAATTAAGCTTTTTGGTAAGAAACACCAGAGTTGGTTTTGGAGCACACAGAGAGGTAGCCATTTGGAAAAGTACCTCATGTCCACAGTTAAATATGGTGGTGGCTTGTTAATGTTTTGGGGCTGTTTTCCTGCCAGAGGTCCTGGACATTTTGTTAGGACACATGGACTCTATCAAATATCAACAGATATTAAATGGAAACCTGACTTCCTCTGCCAGAAAAATTAAAATGGGCCGTGGTTGGATTTTCCAACAGGACAATGATCCAAAATATACATCAAAATCAACATTCAAATGAAATCTGTGAATGGCAAAATTATATGAACCTTTGCTTTCAGTATCTGGTGTGAGCCCCTTGTGCAGCAATAACTGCAGCAATATCTTTGTGGTAACTGTTAATCAGTCCTGCACATCGGCTTGGAGGAATTTTAGCCCGTTCCTCAGTACAGAACAGCTTCAGGTTTTTGGGTTTCCTCACATGAATTGCTTGCTTCAGGTTCTTCTACAAATGTGCAGTAGTATAAGAGGTGAAGAGGCCTAACAGGCAGGGTGATGGGTAATGGAAAGTGTATCTACAGACTGATTATGCAGATGACCACAGATCTCACAGACACACGTCAAGACAGTGTTCATTAGCAGAAAAACAAAACCCAAAACACTTCTATATCAGCTGGTGGTGTTAATAACCATAAACCCTCCATAGGAAATAACCCACACCTTTCTTTGCAGAGCCCAAGGGTTCACACCCACCTCCACTCCAGCACTGTGTCAGGTTTAATGTTTGTTTTCACCCATTTCTTAATGGAATGACTATAGTTGAAGCTAAACACTCATATCTTGATTGGTTAGATGCTTTTTAGGTAGATTGGCAGATATGTAGGAAGATATGTACAGTACATTAATTGTCCCTCAGGGAAATTGCTTTGTCACTTTGTATTTTGAAGGCTCCTCCTTTCACATGTAGGCTTGGAACTAGTGTAGGCAGTCTTTCTAAAAAAAGCTTTTATTAGCCATAATGAGTAAAAAGAGAAAGAATTTGATGTGCCATATTTGTTCTGTTTGACTCCAGCCCTACATCTGTGGCACGTCCTCAATTCAGAGTAATTGTTCTATTGTTGTTAATGTTTAAAAGCTGCTGAGTAGGTGAAATAGGCAAATTTTTCCAGGTATGTAGATGTACCTACTCAACAGAGTTGGAAACAAATTTGGAACAATTCAGGGTGTATGTGCAGAACCAAAAGGCAACATGAACGTGGGTTTAAGGTCTAAACCCCTTTTATGAAGAGCTGGTACTGAATCTTTGTCTTTCTAAAATCCCAATATACACCTCCACATCATTGGTACCGTCACACATGTGCAACTCTATTACGCAAGTAGGAAGCCACACATCAACTCTATGCAGCAACGCTAATGAGTTCTCTGGGCCCAAGCTCATCTCAGATGGACTGAAATTCAGTGGAAACGTGTGCTGTGGTCAGATGAGAACATGTTTCAGTCAACCAGATTGTTATCAGCGAAAGGTGTAAAAGCCAGCATCTGTGATGGTCTGGGGTGCATCAGGGCCCAAGGCATGGGTGACCTGCATATGTGTGAAGGAACCATTGACGCAGAGGCGTATATTGGGATTTTAGAGAGACATATACTGCCATAAACGCAAAGTCTTTTCCCAGGAAGTCCATGGTTATTTCAGCAGGACAATAACAGGCTTCGTTCTGCATGTGCTACAACAGCGTGGCTTCGTAAACACAGAGTGCGTGTTCTTGACGGGCCTGCCAGCAGTCCAGATCTGTCTCTGATGGTGCATTGTGAAGAGGAAAATCAGACAATGGCATCTAAGGACTTTTGAGCAGCTGAAGTCTTGTCAAGCAAAAATGGGCAAAAATTCTACTTGCAAAACTGCAATAGTTATTATCCTCAGTTCCTGAACGATTAGAAAGTGTCATTAAAAGGAAGGGTGATGGAACACAGTGGTAAACATGCCTCTATCCCAACTTTTTTGAGTGTGTTGAATGCATCAAATTCTAAATTTGTTAATATTTACAAAATACAATGAAGTTGGTCAGTGAAAACATTGAATATCTTTTCTTTGTACTTTTGTGAGTTAATTTAAGTTTCAAGAGACTTGACAAATCACAGATTTTTGTTTTTATTGCATTATTTATTGCAACTTTTATGGAAATGGGGTTAGTAACAGAGCTATTGTTTATGAATGTGGGGGTCATTTTCATGTGCAGCATTTGTGGTTATTAACATCAGCAGACACAGAAGTGTGTTATGGTTTTCCCCCAGTGAGAATCAAGAGAAGTGTGGTCAAACACAATCTGAAAGATACTCTTTCCATTACACTGTCTGTTAGGCCTCTTCACACCTTACACTAGTGCAGGTTTCAATAGTTTATTTTAGGATAGAAGTAATGTTCCAGACAGAATAGTAGGTTTTATTTCAGATGCTGAATTGTGCTGATTATTTGTTCTTAGGAATAAATACTATGCAACTATGTTTGTTAACAGGATGTACTGCATTAGGAATGTTTGAGAGAGAGAGAGAGAGAGAGAGAGAGAGAGAGATAGGCCATCCTCGCTAAATTGGATATATATATATATTCATATGCCAACCCAACCACTGCAGCAAGCTATTTAAATGATCAGTTTTAAGTTTTTGCAGTTGTTAACGAACAGTTAGTTTACACGTGATGAAAAAAAGTTCAAACATTTGCAGCATGGTGTAAAAACCTTTATATATTACCTATTAATTTATATCATTAGTGTGATATTTGAAATCCAAAATATGTCTCAAAGAAATAGATTACTTTTGTATGAAAATGCATTCTAATTTCACGTACACTTGAGCCTTTAACCTTAGTCCTTCCCCTTTCACCTCGTTTGTAGAGGACACCAACTTTAAGCATGAGAACGAGAGCGAGTGGATAGAAATGAGAGGCATTCAGCACTGCACAGTCCCTGATGCCCTTCACCGCACCTGAAACATAAAACCACAGTGAGTCATGAATGCAGAACAGGAAAAGAGTGAAATGTGCAGGTTGTGGCTGGAAACTGCCATTTCCCATTAAACCAAAGCACAAAGTTTGGATCTAAAAATAAAAATTTAAATTAAATTAAAGCCTTTAATGAAGTACAGGCAGCAGAGCTTCAGAGCTTTCATGGCTGCAAACCTTTGCACTCTAGAATACAATGATCACATTACAGAATTTTCCATTTCTTATGTAAAGAGTAAAAGCAAAACTTTATATACACTCAAATCCTGGAATATGAATCCACATGGACTGCATTTATTAAAACACCACCATTAAAAACAAAACTATCATGTAATCGACTCCACAAGACCAGACTATGATGTTACAACCCGGTCTAGGTTGTTCTCACAGTTCAAAGGGAAATACCTCTAGATAATGGAAGCCAGGAATGAGACACAGAGTTTTAATGAAGGTGTGGTATAGTGTACAAATCAACAAGTACATATACATCCAACTGTACATAGAACACACCAGGAATAACTTCAGGGTGGGCCAAGGCCAAAATAATCAACAAAAGAGTTCTTGGTTTAGAGTGTCTTATATCAAGGAGGTAACTCTAGACTACAGTTCCCATCAGCCACTGCACTGTACTACATGTCACATGACCACCTGCACCTGAATCACATTTCTGTTAATGAGCACACTTATGTATAGCCATTGTATGCATTGCTTCTCGATCTTTTGTTTGTCTTACACTACCGTGTTCCATGTTCCTGTGTTTTATTTCATGCCACAGTATTTTACCTAGTTGTATTTGTGTCTTTGTTTTGTTGTTTGTTTGTTTAAATAAAACTGTTAGAAAATCTGCGATTACTTCTGAACCCCCCTAACAGGTATACCTGTTCTCGAACCGTTCCGGGATGCCAACCATTTCGTTGAGTTGGTACTCAACCCTCCCCAGGGGCGGAAGGGCGCCCTTTTATTTCCCTTCCCGGTTAGGGAGTGGTGGAATTCTTCGGACCGATCCTCCAATCCCCGGATGGTACGGCATCGGCGGTCTCCTCCCGCCATGGCGTCCTTTCCGTTTAGCGCGGGTCCGGGCGCGGGGTTGCCTGCTTCGCGCCGGCATGGCAGCTGGAGATTGAGCGATTTTCTGCCCTCTCGCGCGCCAAGTTTCAGTCCGTCGTGACTGTAGCCCCCCCCCCAGCTCACGCACGGCTACTGACGCGGGTGGTGGGCCCACAGCGCGTGCTCCGTGAAAGCTCGTCTCGTTCCAGTGTAGGGCCCCGCCTGGTGTTGGACCTGAAAACAGAAGTCCTGCAAGGCGAGAAACCAACGGAGTTACCCTGGCGTTAGTGTCCTTGGCTTTGGCCATCCATTGGAGGGGGGCGTGATTCATCACCAGGATGAAGGGTCAGCCCGCCAGGTAGTACCTCAGCGCCTCAATGGCCCACTTTATTGCCAGGGCCTCTCTTTCCACCGCGGCGTACCTTCTCTCTGTGGGGGACAGCTTCCGGCTGATGTGGAGCACCGGGTGCTCTTCTCCCTCGAAGGTTTGGGAGAGAACGGCGCCGGTCAGGCCGGACCCCCGAGGCCCCTCGGGGTAGGTCGTCCGAGGGCTGCGCATGGATCGAGCTCAAGGGTGGCGGTGGCGCGCTCCAGGGCCATCAGGAGCTCCTGGGGGCGTTCGCGGTGCTTGGACCCCCACGGCATGTCGTGCCACACGGGGTAACGCACTCAGGAACCGATCCATAGTCAGCTCTTCCGCCACCTCCAGAGCTGTATGCTGGTCTGGCCGGAGCCACCTTTTGGTGAGCCGGATGAGGGCGTTTAGCTGTCGGCGGGGCCGCGCCCCCGGCTGATAGACCCAACAATGAAACTCGGCCGCCGCTTGGTGAGAGCTTCGGCTGCCGCATCGGAGCAGGCGGCGGAGCTCAGGTCCCGGGTCCGGGAGAGGCGTGGAGGCCGCGCGGGACTCGGTCTGCAGCACCACCAGAGTCTTTGTCGCCGCCTGGAGGCTTTCCGTGAGTTGTTGGGTGATGGTCTGCTGCTGTATACTGGTCTGCAACAGCTGCTGCAAAGTTTGATCCATCTTCTCTCTCCTTGTCGGAAAAATGTTACAATTTTTTTTTTTTTTTAGATGATGGGCGGTTCTGTGCTCATGCCCACATCCTCCACCAGTGTAGCGGGAACGGGCAGAGCACAGAGACACGGAGGCGGGAGTAGGGCAAACGCTGAGGCTTTATTTTCGTTCTGGTAGAGTGCAGGTTTGTGGGGTGTGTGTAGGTCTGCGGAGGCGGGCTGACCGTGACGTCGCGCGGCGGGGTCGTGGGGAATCCCGGAAGAAGCCTTCGGGTTTTTCGAGCCATCCCTAAGTGCTGCGTCGCCTCTAGCCGCGCTGGTCCTTGTCCGTGTCGGTGCTTTGCGAGAAAAATATGGGGAGAGAGAGATTAGTCACCTTAAAGCGAGTATGCAAGGAATACCTGTTCTCGAACCAAACTAATTCCTCCAGGGGCGGAAGGGCGTCCTTTTATTTCCCCCTTCTGGTTAGGGAGTGTGGAATTCTTCCGACCGATCCTCAATCCCCCGGATGGTACGGCATCGGGCGGTCCCCCCCGCAATGGTGTCCTTTCCGGTTAGCGCCGGTACGTGCAGTCGGAGATGGAGCAATTTTCTATATATATATACTTAAATAGGTAAAGGGATAATCAAACTCAGTCAGAACCTGTCATGAGTCCCCCTTTGAGCAGCGGCTGTGAGCATGTGAGCGCGCATGCATGAGCAAGCACCTGCTTCTCCCTTGTGGACAGTTGTGACATTTGGACACGTGTGTTTGTTTATGTTTCTGTCATGTCCCCTCCCAGTTCGGTCATTGGCTGGGATTTCACATGGGTCTGTATTGCCCTCAGCTGCTAGCATTTACGAGGCTGATCATGTCGGCATATATACCGCGTGCCTCCCAGCACACAATGCGGAATATTAGATAGAATAGAATAGAGAAGTTTAGTTTAGTCTCAATCCGTTACCGTAGTTAATCATAGTCCTAGTTTATGTCCATGTTCGGTCCCTTGTTAAAGTTAGTAAGGTTAAACATGAGATTTAGTCTACGCTTACCAGTCCCTCGCTGTTGTTTATGTTTCATGTTTGGTATATCGACCCTGTATCCCGTGATCGTGACTTTGATCCCTGCCTTGCCCAGTTTATGCCGGTTTGCTGATCGTCTGACCTTTGCATGTTTTGGATTATGTTTATGGATGACGTTTTGGATATATGTGCCTGTCTCTCTCCTAAAGAAAACCCGTTCATTCTGCGCTTGCATCCGTCCTATCTTCCTCACATCACAAGACGTGACAGAACCAGGCAAAAGACAGAACCATTACAGCAGTCAGAACAAGTACAGTATCTCACAAAAGTGAGTACACCCCTCACATGTGTGTAAATATTTGATGATATCTTTTCATGTGACAACACTGAAGAAATGACACTTTGCTACAATGTAAAGTAGTGAGTGTACAGCTTGTGTAACAGTGTTAACTTGCTGTCCCCTCAAAATAACTCAACACACAGCCATTAATGTCTAAACTGCTGACAACAAAAGTGAGTACACCCCTAAGTGAAAATGTCCAAATTGGGCCCAATTAGCCATTGTCCCTCCCTGGTGTCATGTGACTTGTTAGTGTTACAAGGTCTCAGGGGTGAATGGGGAGCAGGTGTGTTAAATTTGGTGTCATCGCTCTCAGTGTTGTCACATGAAAATATTTACAAAAATGTGAAGGGTGTACTCACTTTTGTGAGATATTGTAGATGTACCTACTCAACAGTGTTGGAAACAAATTCGGTACAATTCAGGGTGTATGTGGCAACAAGAAGGTCGGCTTAAACCCTTGGATGCAGCAAAGAAAATTAAAGAGGTCTAAACCCCTTTTATGAAGATATGTACTGAATCTCTGGGCTGACATTTATTTATTTATTTAAAAAATCCAATTTAGCGAGGATGGCCTATCTCTCTCCTCTCTCAAACATTCCTAATGCAGTACATCCTGTTAACAAACATAGTTGCATAGTATTTATTCCTATGAACAAATAATCAGCACAATTCAGCATCTGAAATAAAACCTACTCTTCTGTCTGGAAAATTACTTCTATCATAAAATAACTATTGAAACCTGCGCTAGTGTAAGGTGTGAAGAGGCCTAACAGACAGTGTAATGGAAAGAGTATCTTTCAGATTGTGTGTTTGTTTTTTTGTGTGTGTTTTTGTGTGTTTTTGTGTGTGTTATGTGTATGTGTGTGTGTGTGTGTGTGTAGTGTGTATGTGTGTGTGTGTGTGTGTGTGTGTGTGTGTGTGTGTGTGTGTGTGTGTGTGTGTGTGTGTGTGTGTTGTGTGTGTGTGTGCATTTTGTTGTGTTGTGTGTGTGTGTTGTTGTGTGTGTGTGTTTGGGAGGTGTATGAAATGTTGTGGTCTGACCCTCAGCAGATCATAACAGGACCTTTATATGTGACTTGTCAGTCTGGTAAACATTAAAGTCACCTGTGTTGATCAAACGATGTTCTGTAGGGCGTCTCTTCCTGCAGAAAGACACAATGGAGAAGAAGAGAACTGTTTAAGTTTAAATAGTAATAGAGCTCATTATTACAGTTTATATTACAGTGCTGTTGAATTCTGGATTGTGATTGGTCAGAAGGTGTTGAATAATTTTCTGTAACAGCAGCTCTGACAGTGGTGCAGCTGTGAATCACAAGTTTATATTAATGCACTGGTTTTAATATCTTATCGTTTCTATAGCAACAGCTCATTCACAGGGACTTGTACGGCAAACACATAAACAGATTAAAACATGAGGAAATGTTTCTATAGTAAGGAGATGTTTATTTAACATTTATGGAAGGAGTCTCCAGTGTCAGTGCTTTGTAAAAGTCAGAGGTAAAGTTGTAAGTTTAAGTTTTCTGGCATCTTCAGGACAGGTGAGTTTATGCTTTGTGGTTTCCTCATAACAACAAGCTGTGGGTTTTCTGTCGTATTAACTTCAGAGAGAAAAAACATTGAGGTTGGTGATGAAATGAACATTTATAGCTGCTATCACGTAAGTGAGAACAGGAACTAACCAGTTTCACAAACTTTCCACAATGTAATATATAATTATAAATAGATTTTTTAACAGTGCATGGCATTTGTTAATAAATTAAATATTGTAATTGTTGGCACATTGTTGTGTTATATGATGAATCTATTTGAGTGTAAGTGGTGCTTGCTGAAGAAGTCTAACAGGAAGGGGATCTGCAGTATGAACTCCTGAACGTTGTTTGTTAATCAGGGAGTAAAATACACAATGTAGATCGTGCTATAATGAATACTCATTGTCTAAATGCTCTAATGGGGATTATACTGAAAACTTTTATCTAGAATTCAGAAACCTAATAAAACATGTTACTGTGGTTCTGAGGACTTGTTTTGATCAAACACTGAAACCACAATGATACTAAAACCACATGTCCTGAACAGGAAATAACCCACAACTGGGTAAAATACAATCGATTCTTTTTCTTCTGAACTGAGACACAAGATCTCACTTAATATTCTCATCTGCTATGTTCAGTGAGGAGTAATAACAAAATGCTGTAATGTTTAATATGTCTATTATAATTCTATAATTTCTTAAAAATTAATTTTGCAGTCAGGTTTAAAAGACTGTATAAAAATCGTTGTTTTTTTTTTACAGGGATTAGAAGAAAGATTTAACCCTCCATCAGAATCTGATAATTAACATTTAATCTCTCTTCAAATAAAAATATAAATAAAGTTCAAAATCTGTCTTGTTTTGTGAACTAAGATTTATATGTATGACTTTTTCTTCCGGTCAGTAAATATCGCCACCTACTGGCACCATTCTGCAATGAGTAGCATTTTAAAGTGGGCAGAAAAATATATCAAGAAAGTGTAGAATAAAGAAGGTAAATAACTTCCTAACAATAAGATGTAGTGGCTTTAGCCCTGAGGTTACTAAAGTATTTTATTAAATTAATCTGGATTAATTACAGGGTAGAAATATTCACTTAACCAAAAAAAAAAGACCTTGATGTGAGCTGACTAGCAAACCTAGCCTAGCACATTAGCCTAGCGTGTGTTAGCTGGCTAACTCCACATCAACTTACTGGAAGATCCACAATTTATTCACAAAATGAAGGAGTGATTGTATGAAAATATACATATCGTATGAAATGCTTTTTTTTCAGGAGTGTTTCGTAGGTTAGCTCACTGATGTATTAGCGCGCTAATGCTAGCTCTCCAAAATTTCTGTAACACTGATATCGTTTATCATCATTTTCACATTTAGGAACAAAAGTTGTCCTGAGAAGACCATCAGTCTGATCTCAAACCCGCTTCTGAAGTTTATTACTCGATCAGACCCGCTCCTTTTCACTGTTCCTGTGTGAGAACAACAGCATTAAGAAATATAATCAACCATTTTGTGAATAAACTACTGCAAAAGTGAAATTTTACCACAGAAATCCCAATCTCTCTCTCTCTCTCTCTCTCTCTCTCTCTCTCTCTCTCTGGCGCATGGGCGGGTGATGGATTGAGTTTGTGTGTGGAGTGTGTGTGAATGGTTTGGTGTTTTGCCAAAGTTTTCTGCAAGTGTGTTTTCTTTTTCCTTTCTTTAATTTAATTTATTGAATGTTAAGTTATTAAGTTAACAGTGGTTGGTGGAAGTTGTGAGTGGGTGAAGGTGAGCGGGACGTCATGGCCCCTGAGGCCGGAGCAGAGATGTTGCGTCAGGTGTGTACCGGAGAATGGAGAACAGGTGGAGGAGGTTCTGCTAGTGGTGGGAGAGCAGGTCGGGAGTGAGAATATCTACTCCACCTCCCGAATGAACAAAGCGGTGGTTATTTTGCTACAGAACGAAAGATTCGCCAACACGCATGTATGAAAGTGGAATATGCTGAAAGGTGATATGCTATATGTTACCCCTCTTTCTGCCCCTCTTTCTGCCCCTGCGACACGAGTCATTATTTCAAACCTACCCCCCTTCATCAAAGACGAGCTGATCATGAAGGAGCTGGCCCACTTCGGAAAACCCTGTGACTGATATTCCGCTCGGCTGTAAGAACTCTGCGGTGAAACACGTCCTGTCTTTCCAGAGGTTTATATGTTTATTAACACCGAGACCAAACACTGGATATTAACTTCAAGTGTCAAGTCGGTGACAGCAGCTACACTGTCTTCACCACCACCGAACGCCTGAGGTGTTTTGTGTGTGGGGAGATCGGGCATAAATGGCTGAGCTGCTCACGCAGAGTGGTGCAGATAGGGAGCCCCGGGGGCGACACGGCCGGGGTACAGCAGCAGCAGCAGCGCAGAGACAGCCAGCGGGGGAACACCAGAGAACAGGAGCCTGGGGCAGAGGGGGGTAACGACACACTAAGGACACAGCAGGAAGAGGTCAGTGAGGAGCACACCACCACTGAAATAATCACAGCACCCAGTGATAACACTGACACTGTGCCCATGATAGTAATAAAACCATCACCGCAGACAGCACTCATAGAAAACCCTACACCGCTATCACTGTCGGAGATAGTGACTCCACACAACAGAAACAGAAGAACCCACAGGACAAGAACATTGAGAAAAATAAAACTGAACTGTAAACAATAAGGGATGGACAAGGTGGAGGAATCATCCAAACAACCACAGAACAATGTTGAGATGTTGGAAGACTTGGGCCCAGAGTGCATTGCCAGAGCTACAGGAGAGGAACCCCTCACAGACATGGAGGTCATACTGACTAAATTCTTCCCGGACCCTTCTACCGTGCACCTCCTAGCACACGGCGTGGTATATTATAGTATAGATTAGATACGATATGTTACGATAGAAAGATAGAAAGATAGAATCATTTGTTAGAGGAAGTTTTGTCCATGTTATGTGCCTTGTTAGATTGAGTTTAATTACACCTTAGATTAGTCTGTTTAGTTCACGCTGGTTTCTCCGCTCCCAGTTAGTAGTCATGGTTTATGTTTCTTGTTTATCTTGACCCTGTTTTCCGTTACCTCTACATTGATTCCTGCCTTGCCCAGTTTATGCCTTTTTGCCGATCGCCTGCCCTTTTGCATGTTTTGGATTACGTTTTTGGATCACGATTTTGATTATTCTGCCTGTGTCTCCCTTCAATAAAACTGTCAAACTGCATTTGCATCCGTCCCTATCCTCGTTATGTCTCGAGACGTGACAATTATTATTACTCTTATTTTTATTTTTCTATTCCTATTATATTTTAAAGACCTTGCATTTGCCATGGGGAATTTTAAGCACACAATGCAAATATAAAGCCTTTCCTGGAGTAGAAACTATTGAGCGCACACTGGTTTTGGACTTCAGGAATTTTAAACACCTGTGTCCTGGCAGTGAGGCTATATCACTCCTAGTCCTCATCTCTATACAGATAATGAGCCTATTTTACACCATCTGCTCACCATTGTCTATTATCTTATTTGATAAAAACTGGCTGTGCTGTCCCTTTTCCCTGTGGTGGCGGCAGTCCTTCCCCTGCCCAGGCAGTCCACTCCATCCCACTCTTCCGGATCATTGCCCGCCTGGCTGGCTCGCGAAATTAGTTGCGGTGAGGTTTTCTGAGAACACATTTTCTGAGAATTTTTTCTGAGGAAGTCTGAGAAAATTATACCATTAGGATTCAGAAAAGGCTTTTTCAACATCGGAGATAACCAAAACAATCTAGAGCAAGCGATGACCTTGATCTCACTGCGCATTCTTATAAAATGTCTCCTCACAGACGGTTCTCTTGGACCGGTTCTCTCTTAGAAATTTAAGGCCATCGTCTACACCACGCCTGACCCTTCCTGGTGGACAAGAATCCTCACCATCTGAATTATGAGTAAGTTTATTTTACATCTTTCTGTATTTCTGGTTTATAATTTATTTTCATATCTGCTCTATATTTCTATTTTATATATGGTTATACTATTTGCAATTGGTTTACTGTACTTATTAAGATGTTATCCTTATAATATCTTACTCCTTTTTATTATTCTTATAAAGTTATAATGTAATGTGTGTGCGAGAGAGGCCTTTTCGGTGTGTGTGTTAGAGAGAGAGTTCGAGTGTGTGTGTGTGTGGCTATGTCTGCACGTCTGTCCTTGACTGTGTGTGTTATCTATGTGTGTGTGTTTCACTAAATCTCTTATATTTCTCTGTAACTAATAAATCCTAGTGTGTTGATCCCAAAATGCGAATCCTGTTCATCAATATATATCTATATATATATCTGCCTAATACCGCTTCTGTGTGTCTATGTGGCTGCCATTTTTTTTCCCTCTTTCCTCTATTGAAGGGGGTGGACCCGGATCTGAACACTCTCCACCAGATCGCACATCTCACTGCTGATTTTCAATAAAATTACATATTACTCATACTAGGTCTCCCTCGTGTTTAATTTATATATATTTTAACCACAAAACTGGCTCGCCAAATTTGTTGCGGGGAGTTTTTCCCGTCTCCCACATAGGTTCAAGGATAAGCAAGGAAACCAAACTTCTTAGAATCAGAAGAACTTTTTACAAAGTTAAGCCCAAACAATAAAGGAGGTCAGTCTTCAGTGAACACTGAGGAGTTGGCATGACATATTTGCTCCCTCTTTTTGGTTAATTCGATTTGTCTTACTCACTCTAACTCTCTTTACCGCCACTAGATGTCTCCGCATCCCATTTACCATTCATTATCTATAGCATGTAAGGCCGCTGAGACAGCACCAGGTCAGCCTGATCTCCTTATCAACATTTGACACACAAACCTCCTACACATGTACTGTGAGTTCTGCCTGTTAATTTATCAAGGTTTTAACTTTTTCTCGTCTTAAGGAGTTCTTTGTGTAATTTGGTTAAAACTACTTTTATTAGACAGATGGACTGGAGCCTGCCCAGGTGATTTCATGTGTTTGTTCTACTCTTCTTCTGATAGTGATGTACATGCTCTGCTCTACGTCCTAGGAATTAAGGCCTTATGATAATAATGAACTTTTTTTTTCATGTCAAGTTGCCCTTCACAGACAGAACACAATTCAGAGTCGCTTCTCTGAGTTATATAAAGACCAGTATTATGACATTAATTATATGCATTACAAAACAGGTAACAAGAAAATATCAAATGTATTTTCCGATAATGGCTGATAATCTCCAGTGAACGCTGATAAATGCCGATACAGTATTATAATATAATATATTATAATATGTTGTAAATGTATTTAATTTATTTAGTTTATATTATATATAAGCACAAAAAGCACCAAATTAAACTACATTCATAAATTAGTAATATATATTCCGTGTGTGTGTGTGTGTGTGTGTGTGTGTGTGTGTGTGTGTGTGTGTGTGTGTGTGTATTGGATTCTATTCTGTTTTGGACTAACAGTTGTGTTTTAGTTTAAATTTATATTTGTAACACTCAATTTGTGGGTTTTATTTTAAATAAACAAAAAATGGTACTGAAAGTTTGCCCCGCCCCCATCCGATTAATCAAGGAAAATAAAGAAATAATAATAATCAGCCAACTAATCGATTTGAAAATAAATTATATAATAAATATTCTTTTTTAACAAGAAATGCGTTCTTCACACGTAAAACCCAGGGATCTAACCAAGAGTAAACATTCAGAGCTATTAATTATTTAAATAATCAATTTAACAAGACACACCTGGGCAACAACAAACAGTCACAGGTCCAATATATTTGATCACATATAACAAATGTGTGGGTACAAACAAAAGGTGCCATGTTATAAGCTGTTTAACACATCTAGATGTAAATATCAGAAAAAAATAAAGCTGAAATTCTGTCGTCTCATACATATCTTTTGCTCTTAAATCCAAATGTCTTAACAGTAGAATTGGCCATGCTGTTCCAATACTTTCAGTGGGGACTGTATGTTCTGACATATTTATTTTGCTTCTCGAGCTTTGTTGATTGCTGAGATGTTGCTTAATTCACAATAATGTTATTTTAACTTTGTATTTTTTGTTTTTAATTATAAATGGTTGTTCAACTGGAGTGAATAAAGCGTCTCTTATTCACTTCCACGTCCATGGTGAATCCTTTTATCTGTGCTCCATTGAAGATGGGTTTTTAAAGGTAACCGTGACCTGACTGAGCTTGATTACCAAAATATTAATCAGCTCTTCTGGAATTGATAACTCTGGATATGACATGCCGAGGAAAATCAACTTAGAGTTCAATGTTAAAGTTTAAACTTTGGTCAAACAGCTTTCTAGAATACGTCCTGATGTAACCCGCAATGATATACCCTTCTACCCCTACCACTAGTCATTTCATCTTCTACGTTATCGTATACTAGTGTGAATCACAGGTAGAATTCATACTAGGGTTACAAATATGCTTTCTGGTTCTTTAGTACAAAATTTCTGTTTTTTTATGACACTCTGTTGCTAATACATACAGTATAAACTGTTCATATGGAATCTGTAACTGGAATGTATTCATTCACACTGTTGAACATGTTTTCATGTAAGAAGAGTCTCTGTGTGCCAGTGTCCCACAAAGATTTACTGTTATTATTGCACAATCTTTCCATCAGCCTTTTTTTTCATGCATTAACTTTGGATGCCAGTGCTAATGTAATTACACCTGCTTATATTTCTCTGTTCACATGACTGTTCTGTCCCAACTGTGTCACTGCAAGCAAAATTATTAACTTGTTGATATTAAAT
The DNA here is from genome assembly GCA_012411365.1 of Ameiurus melas. Classification (NCBI taxonomy): domain Eukaryota; kingdom Metazoa; phylum Chordata; class Actinopteri; order Siluriformes; family Ictaluridae; genus Ameiurus; species Ameiurus melas. The sequence goes on along the minus strand of CM022764.1, from coordinate 27,633,799 downwards.
TTATTTCTAGTTAACTAAAGTGATGAACTGATTAATGTACCAAAGAGGCTGGGTCTCTTTCTGAGAATTAAAATAGGACTAGTGATCAGGCGCGTACTGGACACTTGACAAAACAGGATGTAGGGGCTTGCAGCTAAACAGGAACTAAAGACAACCGTAAGAGAAGAGAGGTTTCAAATAAACCAATTTGAAAAAGCATCACTATCTTGTAGGCCACTGTAGCATCTCAGCAAGAAATGGACAATCTCCTGGATCTTTTTACACTTCAGCTGCTGTTTGGTGAGTTTCTATATGCAAAATACCAGATAGGAGTAAATTATAAATAACTGTCATTAGGGTAACTGGTGTTCAGGACTTTATTGAAGTTATTAGTCTGTTAGTATATCTAGGGATAGAATGCAGTCATATAACAGTTTTAACAGAAATGTATCTGAAAGCTGTTTTTAATGTCAGTGTAACAGTTTAAAACCAAAGCTTGTGATTTTGAGTAAACTCTGAACTGAAGCAGTCGTTATATGTGGACTCACTGATAGATGAATCTGTTCTCTTAATGTGGTGGTATTCTTACAGGTTTCTTTACACCGTGTCTCATTCAGATCGCTTCAACTGATCATGTATCTGTCCATCCTGGAGAGAACATCACCCTGCTCTGTAACATCACTAATTATTCTGAGATATCGTGGTATCGACTGAGATCTGAGGAGGTGAAGCTGCTGATATCTGCTGAAAAATCTAAGCTGAAGAAAACCTTTTCCCTCCGTTATAATGTGAACAAGAGTCACTTTGATATAACAGAAAGCAGCAGTTCAGTCAGTTTAATGATTATTGGAGTTAGAGAGACAGATCTGGGATTTTATTTATGTGGAGGTCGAAACGACGCAACACACATTCAGTTTGGGAAACTCATCAGACTGAACTTTACAGGTGGGTGCCAGTACTTTATATATATATGACTGATGCTGTCTTTGTGTATATTTATATATTTGTTTAGTGTTGCATCATATAACTTAATTTTCATCAAGGTTTTAGAGTAAAACCTTAAATTTAACAAAAAAAATTAATATTTAGTCTTTTCACCAGTTCTGATCATCTCTCTCTCTCTCTCTCTCTCCCCCCCTCTCTCTCTCTCAGTTTATTTATTTTGGAGATTTCTAACTGATGGAAACATGAAAATAAATTAAAGACTATGGAGACAGTTAATTTCTTGAATTGTTAGTTTAAAAGCTTTATTGAATAGACACTTCTCACTCAAGATGATCAGCTGATCATTTTTTCTGCAGATAAATATTTAAATAGCAGAATCGAGTTTATTGTCGTGTGTATAGAGACTCAAAGTTTGTGAACCCTTTGGAGTTACCAGGGTTTGTGCACTGATTACTGATATAATGTGATCTGATCTTTATCTGAGTCAGAATTATAGACAAACACAGTTTGATTAAACTAATAACACACATGTAGTAGTAGTTTCCAGAAGTTTATCGAGCATACTGAGTAATAATTCACAGTGCAGGCTGGAAAAAGTAAGTGAACCTCTGCACTAACAACTTCTCCAAAAGTTAATTGGAGTCAGGTGTTTAAATTGAGGCGATGAGATTGGAGGTGTGGGGTGTACAGGTGCTTTACTCTTTAAATAAAGACACAAATTCCAGTTACTGACCAATCTGTCCTTGTGAACAGCTGATTAGTGTGAACCATGTCTCCATCCCATCAACCTTCACAGGACCTTAAAAGACACATTATAGTGATGCACAAAGCTGGAAAAGGCTGAAAAGCATTTCTCAACACCTGGGTGTTCACCAATCTACAATAATAGAAGTTGTCAAGTATAAATGGAGGAAATTTAAAACTGTTGCTTCTCTCCCTCAGAACGGGCGTCCTGCAAAAATCCCACCAAGACCACCACGAGCAATCCCTATGGAAGTGAAAAAGAACCCAATAGTAACAACAAAAGACCTGCAGATTGAGAGCAAATTTAAAATATAGTACATGTGAAAAAACATGTAATGATTTAATAAAATTGACTATTACTTAATTAAAATAGTAACTCCATTTTAAAACTGCTATTATTATTATTATTATTATTATTATTATTATTGTAAAATACATGTTGAAGTTAAACAGCTGAATCATTGTGTGTAATGCTGAAAGGGAAAATGGATAAATGTTATATGACACAGTGTCAGTGAGTGAATCAGAGTGCTTCATTCTGAATCGTACAGAAGAGGTTTTTCTCTGCACTATACTGATACTGTCACTCTGTGTTTGTGTATTTCAGCTGACCAAAATCATGGGTCTAACTCACCTGATCCTCCAGTTACCCAGCAGTCTACAGGAGCAGCACTCTGGATTATAATGTCTGTGTGTCTGGTCGCCATCCTAATAAACATCATCTCCATGTGTGTGTTCTGCAAAATCAAAGGTGCAGTTACTCGTAGATTCTTACCTTCTTAATCAAAGCAAATTGGAGTTAATGAATCAGTGACAGAAATGAGGGTGGCATTATAATATACAGGTATGTGTGTGTGTGTGTGTGTGTGTGTGTGTGTGTGTGTGTGTGTGTAGTATGTGTGTGTGTAGAATGTGTGTGTGTATATATATTGATGATTATATTTGGTCCACCAAAACACACAGAGAAGATAACCCGTATTCTTGCTCCTTTATATAACTGTGAAAGACAGTGTGAGAAATCTTGGGGTGATAATCGACTCAACACTTAACTTTGATAAACATCAATTATGTTGTTAAAAGTAGCTTCCATCAGTTTAGGATGATTTCTAAACTACAACCTTTTTTTTTTAGTTGAAAAAATGTAGAGATAATTCATTCTTCTATTATATCTAGATTGGCATTTTATTACATCTACAGTATGGAAACTCTCTTTATGCAGGACTCAGTGGGAACTGTCCCACCTACAGCTTGTGCAGAATGCTGCATATTACTCCTGTGTTATAATCTCTTCACTGGCTGACGGTTCAATTCAGGATTGATTTAAAGATTTGATTACTTGTTTTTAAAGCAGTACGTCACTTGGCTCCACGTTATATCACAGACCTCCTGAGCTTTTATAGTTCATCAAGGCCTTTGAGGTCTACAAATCAGATGTTGTTGGCTGTACCTCGGTCTAAGCAAAACTCAAAGACTGTTCAGGAATTCTCTGTCCTTGCTCCTAAATTATGGAAAGATCTCCCTCTTTATATTCGCTCGGCCCCATCAGTGGAGATTTTTAAATCTCAGCTAAAAACACATTTTTATAATTTGGTGTTTGAATTGGGGAAACCCTGAGTACCTGAGATGTGTTCTGATATTGATCACACTCTGTATATGTAGTTTCTGTTGGAGTTTGTAGTGCTGTGTGTGTGTGTGTGTGTGTGTGTGTGTGTGTGTGTGTGTGTGTGTGTGTGTTTACTGTTCTTTGATGTTCCGGTTGTGAAGCACTTTGGTCAGCTCTGTAGTTTTTAAATGTGCTTTATAAATAAACTGAGTTGAGTGACTCACAGCCTTATTTTCTCACAGTACTTAGGTACACTACATAAACTAATACTGAACTATGAACCAATAAAAATAGTCAGAATTTTGTTGTAGTTAATATTTTGTGTGTATCATATTTTTTTTAACAAATTAAATTCTTTTCCATTTCAGGGGAGTAAGTATTGTCACACAACAGCTGCAGTAACACCACAGACTCCACTGAAAAGGTACCAAAGACATTAATTTATTACAGTTTTATTCATCACTGTTTCTATATCAACATTTGTTTAAGTAATACCAAAAATTAAAGTAAAAGTGCCTTTATAAAAGATTAGATTTTTTGTATGAATTGTTTTAAGAAACATAAGAAGCTGTACATCTCAATATGGGTTAGTGTTAAATGAGTGCTTGTCGTGGTCTAATGTGCAAATGTAGTTCACGCTAGACCAATTTCCCAGTGAAAGGAACACACATGTAGGGTTCAGGAGTGTTTCATCTGCATTTTAATCTAATCTGCATTTCTCTGTAAAGCTTAAAATTAAATTTAATGAATTTTTTTTTTCCAAGTCACAAAAAAAGCCTCACTTCAAAGGAAGTAATGCGATGGTCTGAAGGTCCAGAAGGTCCAGGATTTTGCGTCCGGCCCGTGACGCACTCCTCTGGACACTTTCGCGCCTCGTCCCTTGACTGGAAGACGTTTGCGCCGTGGGTTTATCAGAAGGTCCAGAGCAGCTGCTAAGAAAAACACAGCATCAGATTCGGACAGTGTGACCTACGCTACAGTCACCTCACAGCCTCGGAGACACTGATCAGAACAGTCGCCTCGGAGACACTGACCAGCACAAGGTCTCACAAATTTAATATTATCATATCAACATCATAAAATGTGCTGTTCCCTCTGGATCTCTTCTTTATTTGTTTAAAATAGGTTATTTAGTTGGCAATGCATTATTTAAAATGAACTGTTTTGGACTAAATATTTGGAATTAATGAAAAAACATTATAAGAATAATCTGTATCTTTAATAAATCTGTGTTTATATATATAAGGCCTAAATAAACCCAACCTCATTCACTGATTAAAAAGAGTGACCCTGAGCTTCTGGGATTCTGATTGATGTAATGTCCATCTTGAGCACTTGATGTTAATGTATATGTAAAAATGTAAATAATAAACTGACATGACTTATAATATGAATCTCTAGTCCATCATTATTGATTCTATAAATTAAGTTCAGATATACACTAGCCCAACGCTATCAAAAAGACCTTTATTAAATGTTTGTGCAAGATGTTTATAGAATTGTCCTCAAGGTCAACATGAACTGGTGTGAATGTGTAATGTACTATACCTAAACTAAAAGAAATATCACTAAGAGCTACCATTTAAAAAGAAGTGTCCTGAACCAGAGAGAAATGTGTCTTTCACCTCATCAGTGTATATCAGTGTAGGGGTAAATGTTATGTGGTATAAAGCTGCTGTTCAATTTAACGTGCTGGATGTAAGTTTGGAATTTCACCTTCTCCGATAAAATGTTATTGTAAGAGTTGTGCTGTGTCTGTCTAAAAAATAAAAAAGTAATACACAATCATAGAGAACTCGGGCTGCATCCAAACTGACATCACTGGTGTACTGAAATATTATTTAGTACAGTAGTATGTGACTTGGAACACAGTCTAAGTATACAACACTCTGATGTACAATAAAAGTGCCTCTCATTTTTCTGTACGCACTCGTATGGTATAATTCTGTGTGAGCTGTTTTCATATCTTCATGTTCACATGTTCATATAAATCAGTCAGTATTAACAGATTGTACAGATTTAAACTTCAACTCAAACTATACATTTCTTAGAGTCTTAGAATTATAACTCAGGAAATGTTCTAGTCTGAAATCTTATTCTGAAATACAAAAAAAGAACAAAACCTTTCTCTGGTACTGAACAAGGCAATTTTACAAGCTCAGCTATTCTTCTTCTACTTTTGATCTGTGGGTTGTGTTAATAACCACATGGCCTGAACAGGAAATAGCACATAAGTGGGCAAGTGTTCTCAGAATTCTGTAAAATACTTGCAGAAGACTGTCATTATGATATCTGATCTTTATATACCTCAACTGTTTAATACATTTAATGATTTACATGAATTCTGTTACACAGATCAAATAAAGAAGAATTTTTTCAAGCATAAACAGTAAATATTTATTAGTCATTTCTTCAATCTATTGTCTGAGATAGAAATTGTAGTGAAGTTATTCTACTTATTCATAGTTGACATTTATTTACAGCGATTCTCACACAGATCCTCCACTGAATTAAGGAAGTCAAAATGCTTCTGTTTTTATGTCTTATGTTGCGGTTTAGCTGAAGCCACAAGTCCATACATCCTGTTCTGATCAAATTTCCAAGAAGCTGCTAACAGCAGTACTCTGATTATTCATAGAAAGCACTTACACACCAGCCTCATTAGTTATTTCACCAGTTTGTCACTTTGTATAACTTTATAAAGTTAATTGTTAATTGACCTTTTCCCTTACTCATGCATGAGGTGTGATAGAACTGTCATGTGATACAGAGATATTAGTGGATGGGGTGTAAATGACGTGTTTTGTGAAAATGTGAAAATGATTCTCTGGCAACTGGGTCAATTCTTCATTTACTCTGACAAAGAGATAACAGTCTTGTACAGTGTGTGTTTTTGCCTCAACATTTATCTCCCATGCAAACACAGTGCGGAAAGAGTGAAGAGGAGGAGCAAAAGGAATAATATCAATAAATAAAGATTTAACATAAATGACAAAAAACATAACTGACAAAGAGATACCAGTCTTATACAGTGTGTGTTTTTGCCTCAACATTTCTCCATCCATTTTCAAAAACCGCTTATCCGTAATTGGGTCGCGGGGGTAGCAGCTCCAGCAAGAGACCCCAAACGTCCCTTTCCTGAGCCACATTAACCAGCTCTGACTGGGAGATCCCAAGGCGTTCCCAGGCCAGTGTGGAAATATAATCGCTCCACCTAGTCCTGGGTCTTCCCCGAGGTCTCCTCCCAGCTGGACGTGCCTGGAGGACTTCCCTAGGGAGGCGCCCAGGGGGCATCCTTACCAGGTGCCCGAACCACCTCAACTGGCTCCTTTCAATGCAAAGTAGTAGTGGCTCTACTCTGAGTTCCTCTCGGATAGCCAAGCTTCTCACCCTATTTCTAAGGGAGAGGCCAGCCACCTTCTTGAGAAAACCCATTTCGGCCGCTTGTACCCGCGATCTAGTTCTTTCGGTCACTACCCAACCTTCATGACCATAGGTGAGTGTAGGAATGAAAATTGGCCGGTAGATCGAGTTTTTTGCCTTCCGACTCAACTCTCTTTTCGTCACAATGGTGCGGTGAAGCGATTGCAACGGCTGTGGCGCAGTTGATAGAGTGGGTTGTCCACTAATCGTAGGGTTGGCGGTTCGATTCCCGGCCTGGGTGATTCCATGCCGAAGTGGTTCCTTGGGCAAGACACTGAACCCCAAGTTGCTCCGGAAGGATAAGCGCCTTCCATGGCAGCTCTGCTACCATTGGTGTTGTGTGTGTGTGTGTGAATTGGGTGAATGAGACATGTTTAAAGCGCTTTGGATAAAAGCGCTATATAGTGCAACATTTACCATTTACTTTTTCCGCTGCTCCGATTTTCCGGCCAATCTCCTGCTCCAATGTCCCCTCACTGAGTCACTGAGAACAAGACCCCAAGGTACTTGAACTCCTTCACTTGGGATATGGTTATGTTCTCATTCCCTACCCGGAGTAGGCACTCCATTGGTTTCCTGCTGAGAGCCATGGCCTCAGATATGGAGGTGCTATCCAGCAAGTGCTGGAGGTCACGGACCGATGTTGCCATTAGGACCACATCATCCACATAAAGCAGCGATGAGATCCTCAGGTCACCAAACCGCAAACCTCCCCACCATGACTACGCCTCAATATCCTGTCCATGACTGTCACAAACAGGATTGGTGACAAAGCGCAGCCCTGGCGGAGACCAACCCCCAACCTGTTTGATAAGTACGGACAACTCTCGCTTTGGGCATACAGTGATTGGATAGACCCTAAGAAGGGAACTCTTCAACCCCACTCCCTCAGCACCTCCCACAGTATAGACCCCTGGACACATGGGTATACGCCTTTTTTCAGATCCACAAAACACATGTAGACGGATGGGCATACTCCCCAGGCCCCCTCCAAGATCTTTAAGAGAGTAAAGAGCTGGTCCGTTGTTCCACGACCAGGACGGAATCGCATTGTTCCTCCTCAATCTGAGCTGAGCTATCGGGGCGAAGGGGGCGGGCCCCTCCATTCCAGCACCTTGGAGTAGACTTTACCAGGGCGCTGAGAAGTGTGATACCCCAATAATTGGCTCTCTCTGGTCCCCCTTTTTTTAAACAGGGGAACCAGCACCCGCGCTATCCACTCCTTCGGCACTGTCCCGGCTTCCATGCAAATAGGCGTGTCATCCAAGACAACCCCTCCACACCCAGAGCTTTCAGTATTTCTGGACGGATCTCATCCATCCCTGGGCTTTGCCACTCTGTAGTTGATTGACCACCTCAGCATCATCCACCATGGAAAATTGGCGATGATCCCCATCAGCCTCCACCTCTGCCTCTACCATAGAGGGTGTGTTAGTAGGATTCAGGAGTTCCTCAAAGTGTTCCTTCCACTGTGCAATTACTTCCTCAGTTAAGGTCAACAGTGTCCCCTCCTTACTGTACACAGTTGGATGGTTCCCCATTTCCCCTTCCTGAGATGGCGAATGGTTTTCCAGAAACACCTTGGTGCTGACTGAAGGTCCTTCTCCATGTCCTCTCCGAACTTCTCCCACACCCACTGCTTTGCTTCTTCCATGGCCCGTCGGTACCTTGCAACTGCCTCCGGAGTCCCCGGGAGAATAACACATCCAGGAAGGCCGGAGGTGTGAGTTGAAGATCTCACAGACAGGGGTCTCCTCCAGACGTTCCCAGTTCACCCGCACTACACGTTTGGGCTTTCCATGTCTGTTCAGAGTCTTCCCCCACCCCTCGATCCAACTCACCACCAGATGGTGATCAGTTGACAGCTCCGCCCCTCTCTTCACCCAAGTGTCCAGAACACGCGGCCTCAGATCAGATGATACGATTACAAAATCGATCATAGACCTTTGGCCTAGGGTGTACACTTATGAGCCTCCTTATGTTCGAACATGGTATTCGTTATATACAGTCCTTCCTGCCCGGCTGTGGACGTCGCTCGGCCTTCCTGCCCGGCTGTGGACGTCGCTGCCTTCCTGCCCGCCTGTGGACGTCGCTCGGCTTCCTGCCCGGCTGTGGACGTCTCGGCCTTCCTGCTCGGCTGTGGACGTCGCTGCCTTCCTGCTCCGGCTGAGGTCGCTCGCTCTTCCTGCTTCGGCTGCGGTCGTCTCTCTGCCATCCTGCCTCTCTGAGGACTCACTCTGCCTCCATGCTCCGCTGAAGACATCGCTCCTGGCTTCCCTCGCTCTCAGGCGTCCCTCCCCTTCCTGCTCCACAGCGGACGCCGTTTCCCCCCCTCATGCTCCTTGGAGAGCGGCGTTCCTCCCTTAAGCCTCGCGGAGGAACCCCGGCGCTCCTCCCCTGGCCCGCGGAGACCCGGCCCTCCCCTGGAGCCTCGCGGAGACCCTCGCTCCCCCCTGGAGCCTCGCGGAGACCCTCGCTCCCCCCGGGAGCCTCGCGGAGACCCTCGCTCCCCCTTTGAGCCTCGTGGGGGACCTCGCGTCCCTTTTCGGCCCCAGGAAGGGGATCGCTCTGCTTCCATGCCCCGCCAAGGACTTCCTTTTGCCTCCCTGTGCCGTTAGGGGAGCCGCTCGGTCTATTGGCTTTGTTGTGGACCTTTTGCCTGGGGCCGCCGGTGGGGGGACCATGTCGGTTTGGACGCTCCCGGAGTAGCGCCCTTGGGGGAGGGTTCTGTCAGGGATCTGGGAGATCTGGACTCCGTTTCCCATCAGCCACTGCACTGCACCACATGACCACATGCACCACAACTGCACCTGATTCACGTTATTGTCAGTGAGCACTCATATGTGTGTATATATAGTCTTTGTCTGCACTCTGTTTGTCTTTCGTCGTCTGAGACTCACGTCTTTCATGTCGGTTTGGTTTTTTTTTCATGCCTGAGTATCTTGTCAAGTTGTCTTAGTGTTTGTCTAGTTGTCTTTGGTTTATATTAAACGTTTGAAAATCTGCGAATGCTTCTGCCTCAACCTTACCGCCTCTCTCTCTCTCTCTCTCTCTCTCTCTCTCTCAAACATTCCTAATGCAATACATCCTGTTAACAAACATAGTTGTATAGTATTTATTCCTAAGAACAAATAATCAGCACAATTCAGCATCTGAAATAAAACTATTCTGTCTGGAAAATTACTTCTATCATAAAAATAACTATTGAAACCTGCGCTAGTGTAAGGTGTGAAGAGGCCTGACAGACAGTGTAATGGAAAGAGCATCTTTCAGATTGTGTTTGACCACACTTCTCTTGTTTCTCACTGGGGGGAAAAACCATAACACACTTCTGTGTCTGCTGATGTTAATAACCACAAATGCTGCACATGAAAATGACCCCCACATTCATAAACAATAGCTCTGTTACTAACCCCATTTCCATAAAAGTTGCAATAAATAATGCAATAAAAACTAAAATCTGTGATTTGTCAAGTCTCTTGAAACTTAAATTAACTCACAAAAGTAGAAAGAAAAGATATTCAATGTTTTCACTGACCAACTTCATTGTATTTTGTAAATATTAACAAATTTAGAATTTGATGCCTACAACACACTCAAAAAGGTTGGGACAGAGTCATGTTTACCACTGTGTTACATCACCCTTCCTTTTAATGACACTTTCTAATCGTTTGGGGACTGAGGATAATAACTGTTGCAGTTTTGCAAGTGGAATTCTTGCTTGACAAGACTTCAGCTGCTCAACAGTCCTTAGACACAATTGTCTGATTTTCCTCTTCACAATGCACCATTGGAGACAGATCTAGAGCCACGCTGTTGTATCACATGCACATGTAGGTGGATGGTCAACTAAGAGACACACACACACACACACACACACAGGCCTATGCCACCACGCACACACATGCAGAAGGAAAGCAGAACATTATAAGAATAATAAAAGGAGCATTTGGATATCATAAGGAAAATATAAGGAGTATTAGGATAATTATGATATAAGTATTATAATGATAAAATTATATTATGAAGTATGGAGTACAGAAAAGGGGGTAAAACACTTGCAAGCAGTATAAACAGATATAAAAACAGAAATGTAGAGCAAATATGAAAGGAAAAAGCATTATAAAACAGAAATACAAAAAAATTTGAAAGAAACCTACTCATAATACACATGAAGGTGTGGAGGATCATTCTCTCACGAGAAAAAGTCAGGAGGCCTTAATTTTTAAGAGAGACCCAAGACGGGCCATTTATAAGGGTAGTTGAGCCAAGTTGCACCTGTGAGATAATCGTTGATGGGAACGGCTAGGGCCGTGAGATAACTCGAGTCTCGTACCTACTGGTATTATGGGAAGGCTCTTTCTAAACATATTGGTCTCATGGGAAGTATCTTTTAGTTTGGGCGTAGAAAACTGTATAAATAAGGGAGCTTCAGCTACAGCTGTCAGATCACTTCTGAGAATTCTTATTGGTGTGGATCTCATGTGGTGGTGGAACCAATAAACCTTGGAACCTTGCTTCTTCTCACTCACGGCTGGTGTCTTATTTTTCTATCTCCAGCTGGGTCTGTAGATGTGAGTATTTGCTTCTATGTTAAATTTTTGAAGTGTCTTTGGGTAACAGGCTAAATTTGAGCCAGCAGTCACACACATTCACCAGTGGTTTCTTGCTGTGCCCTTTACAGAGTGAGATTTCTCTGGATTCCCTGAATCTCTTCAGAATATTATGCACAGGACATGGTGAAAGATTTAAATTCTGTGCAATCTTGCATTGAGCAATGTTCTTTTTGAACAGACTGGCAATTCTTTCCCGATTACGGATAAGTGGTGGAAGATGGATGGATGGATGGATGGCAATTCTTTCACGAAGTTTGGCACAAAATGAAGAGCCACAACCGATCCTTGCTTGCAAAGACTGGGGTTTTGGTGGAAGCCCAATCCTTTTATGGCCAATACTGATGCCCTCCCCTTTTACCAATTAACCCGATCCTCCAAAATGGTCTTACTGGAATATTCTATAAACTTTTTAGTCTTATTTTGCCTCTGTCCCAACTTTTTGAGTGTGCTGAAGGCATCAAATTTGTCTGTATTTACAAAGTACAATTAAGTTGGTCAGTGAAGACATTTAATACATTTTCTTTGTACTTTTGTCAGTTAGTTAGTTTCAAGAGAGTTGACAAATCACAGATTTTAGTTTTTATTGCATTTTAGAAAAAATCCCAACTTTTCTGGAAATGGGGTTAATATAAACCTGTGATTTTCAGTTGCACTGTCATCAGAGCTGCTATTATAGAAAATTAATCAACACCTGACCAATCAAAATCCAGAATTGAACATGGCTGTGATATAAACCATTTTAAATGAAACTGATTATATTGCACCTTAAAAGGACTAAACGAGAATATTTAAAATTGGATGATAAAACTTTCAATCTCAGTGTAAAATGTGTAATCATGTACAAATAGATTTGTAGATCTTATTAGTTCTGTGTCGTCTCATGTGGTTAGTGTGTTGTTTTATGTAGCACTATGGTCCTGGAGGAACGTTGTTTCATTTCACTGTGAACTTTTACAGCTGTATTTGGTATAAATGATAATAAAACAATTTGAACTTGAAATAAACCTGGTCATGTGGTGACAATCCAAATGTATATTCCTATTTAATAAAATGAATGCTGGTTTCACTGGAAGATCTGAATATCTGAGAGTTGAAAATGACTTCTAATATACACCAGTCACCCATAACATTTAAAACTGCCTGCCTAAGATTGTGTAGGTTCCCCTTGTGCTGCCAAAAGAGCTCTGACTGAATGAGGCATGGACTCAACATGACCTCTGAATGTGCCTCCATGGATCAGACTTGTTTGTCCAGCACATGCTACAGACGCTCGATCAATCTGGGGAATTTGGAGGCCAAGTCAACACCTTGAATTCTTTGTTCCTCAAACCATTCCTTTTAAACCATGCTGTGTAGCAGGGTGCATTATCCTGCTGAAAGCAGCCATTGCCATTAACCTTTGCCATGAACTATACATGGTCTGCAACATTATTTAGCTGGTACGTGTCACTGTAACATCCACATGAATGCCAGTTGTCCTTCCTAAGACCATTTTGGTAAGTACTAACCACTGCATACTGGGAACACCACACAAGACCTGCCATTTTGGAAATGCACTGACCCAGTTGTCTATCCATCACAATTTGACCCATATCAAAGTAGCTCAGATCCTTACACTTGCCCATTTTTCCTGCTTCCAGCACATCAACTTCAAGAAGTGACTGTTCATTACACTGACAGTACTGCAGATGCAAACACAGGTTTACATTAATGTGCTCATTCTAATACGTTATTGTTTCTATAGTAACATTCACAGGGACTTGTATGGCTAACATTCCATATAACCAGATTAAAAACATAACAACAATGTTTCAGCAAGGAAATGTTGATGATTATGACAGAGGAGTTTGTGGTTTATGGTTTCCCTGTAACATGACAAACTGTTTTTTTTTCTCATTAATTTAATTGAAAGAAAAAATAGAGGCTGCTGAGGGAGCAACTGTTAATAGCTGCTATGACCTCAGTGAGAACAGGAACTGACTTGTTCAACATACATTCCACAACATTACAAATAACTATAACTGTAGGGTGATGGAGGAAAGCAAAGATAAAAGCTGTTATTTGCTTTATCCAAACAATTGCTTTGGTTATTTTGACACGATCTTGTAGGTGAGCATCAAGGCCTTGAATTTGATGCGGGCAGCTACAGGAAGCCAGTGAAGGGAAATGAAGAGGGGTGTGACATGAGTTCTCTTGGGCTGGTTGAAGATGAGGCATGCTGCAGCATTCTGAATCATCTGAAGGGGTTTGATGGAGCTGGCTGGGAGGCCTGAAAGCAGAAAGTTGCAGTAGTCCAGTTTAGAGATAACAAGAGCCTGGACTAGTATCTGTGTAGCCTGTTCAGTGAGATAGGGTCGGATTTTCTTGATGTTGTACAGGATGAACCTACAGGACCTTGCGGTTGCTGAGAAATGGTCTGTAAAGGTCAAGCTGTCATCAAGAATCACCCCAAGAATCAGGCCATCCTGGTTGGCATGAGTGTGAGTGAGCTGAGATGTACAGTGAGGTTGTGGTTGATTGGGGGATAGGCTGGGATGACGAGAAGCTCAGATTTTGCCAAGTTAAGCTTAAAATGGTGTGATCCAGACCAAGATGTCTGACAGGCAAGCAGAGATACGTGCAGATATGGATGGATCATCAGGCTGGAAGGACAAATAGAGCTGGGTGTCATCAGCATAGCAATTATATGTGAAGCCATGAGACTCAATCACTTTCCCTAGCGATGTAGTGTAGATAGAAAATAGGAGTGGACCCAGAACTTTCCCCTGTGGAATGCCAGTTGTAAGTTGCATTTTCAGAAATACCTCCCCTCCATGATACCTTGAAGGATCTGTCAGAGAGATAGGATTCCACCCAGTGCAGAACCGTTCCAGTGATGCCCAGGGTGGAGAGAGTTGACAGGAGGATCTGATGGTTCACAGTGTTGAAAGCAGCAGAGTGGTCGAGTAGGATGAGGACAGATGATCTAGATGTTGCTCGTGCTAGTCGTAAAGCTTCAGTGATGGAAAGCAGAGCAGTCTCCGTGGAGTGGTTGCTATTGAAGCCAGACTGCTTGGTGTCCAGGAGGTTGTTCTGTGTGAGAAAATTGAGTTTTGGAAAGAAATGGGAAGAAGGAAACAGGTCTGTAGTTGTCAACTACAGCATGGTTAAGTGATGGTTTTTTAAGCAATGGGGTAACCTGGGCTTGCTTAAATGTGGTAGGGTATGTGCCAGTAGAGTGGGATGTGTTAAAGATGTGAGTGAGTGCAGGTAATAGTGTGGGAGAGATGGACTGAAGAAAGTGAAAAGAATAGGGTCAAGAGGACAGGTTGTAGGACGGCTAGAGAGGAGGAGTTTAAAGAAATCGGTCTCTGAGAGGGGAGAGAAGGAATCAGTTACATGGAGGAGGAGCCGGTCTATGCATGTCTGGGGTTGAGAACTGGTTCCTGATTTATGTAACCTTGTTGGAAAAGAAAGTGGCAAAGTCATCTGCAGTGAGAGAGGTAGGGGAAGGGGAGGAGGGTGACAGAGATGAGAGGAAAAGGTTTTGAAGAGAATGCGGGTGTTGGGAGAACTACCACTCTTCTCTTGGTAGTATGTGGCTTTAGCAATGGAGATGCTATTGGAAAAATAGGAGAGAAGTGTCTGTTAATTTGTTAGGTCATTTGGGTTGTTAAATTTACGTAATTTCCTTTCAGATGCTCTTTGTTTGGCCCGGTTGTTACGCAGAGCTTCTGAGAGCCAAGGGCTAGAGGGTGATGTGCAGGAGGTTAGGGGGCATTTGCTGTCAAGAAAATATGTTAGGGTGGAACATAGCATGTCGGTTGCAGTGTTTAAGTCAAGCGAGGAAATGTAGCTATCGGGGAAGTAGTAAGGTTGTGACAACGGAGGAGAAATGTGAGGGGGAAAGGGAGCGAAGATTAAGTGTGTGTGGTGCGATTACGTGTGAGGATGAGGTCGAGCTGTTTGCCGGCTTTGTGAGTTGCTGGTGTGGTGAACTGCTTGAGGTCAAATGTGGGAAGGAGAGCAAGAAAGTCAGCTGCATGTGGCTTGTCTAGATGAATGTTGAAATCACCAAGGACCAGAAGAGGAGTTCCATCATCTGGGATGGTGGACAGTAGCATGTCAAATTAATTGATGAACTTCCCCAGTTGACCTGGAGGACGGCAAACAACAAGAAAGTGCATTTTGGCAGGGTCAGTGACTGTAACAGCATGAAATTCAAAGGACGTGTATGAGCAAGAGGGAGAAATACAGGTAAATTTCCATGTTTTGGAGAGCAGCAAACCTGTACCACTCCCTCATCTGTTGGGATGTGAGGTATGGGAGAAGTTGAAGTTGGAGGCCAGGGAAGCGGGTGTGCCAGTGTTCTCAGTATGGATCCAAGTCTCAGTCAAAGCCAGCACGCTGAGGTTGGAGTGGGTTGCAAATGATGGAATGAAATCTGGCTTGTTGACAGCAGATTGGCAGTTCCAAAGTCCGATTGAGAATGAGAGGGAACCTGCAGAGGCCACATTCAGAGAGCATATGTTGTCCAAGTTGCGTATGTTTCTGGGAGAATGCCACGGTCTGTGACTGTGGCAAATAACAGGGATAAACTGATGACACATGTTATTGTGTGTAAACAGGTAACAGCAAGAGGAATAAAGGAAGAAAAAAGTATACTTAGCAGCACGTGTGGTGTCTTGTTGGTGTCCTTGCTCGGTGGACTCGAGCAGGTAGACTCGCAGGTCTTTACACAAACTCGGTCTTCACACGACAAGGGCTGACACTTCCGCCTCAGCGTTTCTTAATTAATAAATACTAATGTGTTTTTTTAATCTAATTTTTCTTTAATCTAGCAACAAGTATACAGCTTGTAGCAACAAGGAAGAACAGTTACAGCTTCTATATGACAATTGGTGCTAAAACTAGTTTCAACTAAAAAATTCAGAAAGAAACACTTATCAGATACTGTTTGTCTGGGTCAGTAATCGCTTCTGCTGTATACACATACGCATTACTCCTCATTAGAGATATTTACAGAAAGTGAACTAAATTTAAATGTGTCATATTTACAGTGGATCTGAGTAATATTTTGAGTGTGGTACAGGGGGTTAAGAGTAAATTACATAAGTAAATAAGGGGAAAAGGGTGCATGCATGTCTACCCTTTAAACTAAACACTATTGTTGTACATAGTAAAAAATAAATAAAAAATTCAATAGGTTGTTTTGAATAAAATTAGTGGGATAAAAGAGACTAGGGAAATGTAAATACATGCCTAGATCTCAATCTCATACTCTATGTTTTAGTTCTGTATTATTGGGATTATCACTTGTTAGCACAGATGGGATATAATCATGTTAGATTTGTGTACATCGCACATAGTCCTAGACTAAAGGATTTTTTTTCATTCACCAGAAGTTTATTAAGAAAGGAATCCAGGAAGGGAGAAGAATGAATCTTTGCCGCTTGGGGGTGTGTTTTTGCAGACAACAGACTAAAACTCTTTGACAGATTAACTAGACATGAGAGTAGAAGACCCCTTTATGAGAGGTGTTATTCCTTTGATTAGACAATTAGAGATTACTTCAATATTTTTTAAATGATCTGATAGACCAACATTTTTTAATCTATGCACCAATATTTCATTATCCACTGTGTCGAAAGCCTTTGATAAATCGATAAAATGGGAAGTGCATTAATCACCTTTATCTAGAGCAGAGGTGCCCAAACTAGGGCCCGTGGGCAAAAGTTGCCATGTGGTGACTTTGATTTGACCCACCATGTCATATATGAGAAGAGGGAAAGTGTTGAAAAGGAATGAATTAAAGTGGGAGAATATGACTGGTAAAAAACCCAGGTCTGGTAAAACTTTTAAAGAACGTACACATGCGCTACAAATATAAAGTATCATATGGGTGTGAATAATTAGTTAAGGCGATGGAGATTGGTCTCTTTCTAGAATGAAAAGGTGAATTCCCCACCTAGGGATCATTTTACTGCTTCAGAGAGACAAAGAGATAAAGACATGTTTGTGTTTGTATAATTCAGACCCTCTGCAGACTGTCACACTTTATTGTTTAAAAAAAGTGAAGTTACTTTTTGACATCTACAAACCCTCTGTCTCTGAACTTTTTTTATTATTGATTTTCCTCGACATTATATTTTCAGATTTCTATGCCTGTGAAAACACTGCTGCTGTGGTTTAATAAACAATGATCAGTTTTTTCCCCTCTGTATCCTGTGAGTTTTTCACAGCCCCCCACCCTCAGACTGAGTAGCAGGGCTGTGGTTACATACTGCAAGCATTCAGCAGCTTCCCCTAACAAACATCTCCCCTGCCCCCAACATAACACACACTGTTCTTGGTGTTCTCTAATTACTGAAAGAGTAATTACTGATTTCACTGCTCACAAGAAGATGCAGACAGGTGACACAGATAACATGTAAAATCGTATAAAAGGAAAATTTTAAGAAGGATTGGGATTATGCTTTGTTTGAGGATTTGGCTCATACAGCTTTGAGAGGAACATGTTTTTAGAACATTTTTAGCACTGGAAACTCTATGTTGAAAGTGAGGAGAGGAACATCAGTCCATTTCATTTGTCCAGTGCCGTTTTAGTTAATCTCCATTCTAGTGCTTTTAGCTATGAGTACATTTCAGTGACACGTCTAAGCTTCATTCATATCAAAACACTGCAATATATTACATTTCCAAAACTGGCAGCAGAAAAAAAAAAAATATATTTTCACCCTAGTTTGTAAATATAATTGGGGCAATAGAATGCACACAAACCTCTCGTTAAAGTGCCAAATAAATTATTTTTGTTTTGCTTCATGTGACAGTCTCTCTATTTCATTGAAGTTCAACTTTAGATTTTTACACATGTCCATGTTGTCCACAACACGCAGTGCCAAGAGCCAATGACCTGGCTTTTTAAAGTTATTTACCATATAAGGCAAGTTATGGGCTTTCTTTATGTAAATGAGAGTGTCTGTGAACAAGCACATCAGTTAGAATGTGTGAAACTTCTCTCACACATTCAGTGAGGGAGATTTTAAGTGAGACTTAATGGTCATTGTGTACAGTTGTGTGATAAACACCAATTTTCTTGAGTAATGGTGGCACTTACACACACATTTTGAACTTTTTGTACATGTTATGCACACGCTGATAAAAGAGACCCCCCAGGACTCGGATGCCTTGTTGGTAAAGTAAGTTGCTAAAATAGTTATTTTAATAATATTATTTGAATGTAGTATTTATGGGAGGGCGGGGGGGGTGTGGTGGCGTCAGGGGCAGGAGAGCGTCTTGTTGAGTATTGTGTCCCCCCTGTGGATGTAGAAGAGGCGGGCTAAACTGGCAGGTAATGCATGATGATTCTCATCTGTGTTGTTTTACCGCCAGTTTACATATTTGTGTCTGTTTGTGCTTTCAGTGTCTCCTATTACCCACGAGCAAAAGACACGCACCCCAACAAACACACACACACACAGTGTGCGAAAAAGCCATGAGTTTTGTTGCTTCTGCTGAGTTTTTATCTACAGTGGTGCTTGAAAGTTTGTGAACCCTTCAGAATTGTCTAAAACATCATCAGATTTTCACACAAGCCCTAAAAGTAGACAAAGAGAACCCAATTAAACGAATGAGACAAAAATATTATACTTGGTCATTTTTTTTTCTTAAGAAAAATTATCCAGTATTACATAATACTGGATAAAAGTATGTGAACCTTTTCTTTCCGTATCTAGTGTGAGCCCCTTGTGCAGTAATAACTGCAGATGAACATTTGGGGTAACTGTTGATCAGTCCTGCACATCGACTTGGAGGAGTTTTATCCCGTTCCTCAGTACAGAACAGCTTCAACTCTGGGAGATTTTTGGGTTTCCGCACATCAACTGCTTGCTTAATGGAATGACTATATTCTTAATGGAATGACTATATTCTTATCAAAGCACTATTTTATTAGACATGATTATTAAAAGGAGAAAGAATTTGAACTTCTATATGACTTTCTACCGTAAATACATCTTCTGCCAATAACAGTCAGTATAATCAATGTTCAATTAGTAGTCCATCAACAGTAATACATACTATAGAGACTGTGTCTGTACAAATATATAGGAAATCTCGGAAAGTCTGTCTTCGTAACCTAATTA
The DNA here is from genome assembly GCA_012411365.1 of Ameiurus melas. Taxonomy (NCBI): domain Eukaryota; kingdom Metazoa; phylum Chordata; class Actinopteri; order Siluriformes; family Ictaluridae; genus Ameiurus; species Ameiurus melas. The sequence continues at coordinate 27,614,366 of CM022764.1, read as the reverse complement.
ACATAAATTTAAATCATATTGAATGCACAGCCAGCACCTTTGATCTGAAGCTAGGACTATTAAACATTAGATCTCTTAAGCTCTTATTGTCAACTCACTTGTCAACGACATTGCACCAGGATTTTTAATAATTTTAATGTGTTTAACGCGAAACTTGGGGTTAAACCAAATGAGTACGTAGCAAAATGAAGCCAGTCCTCCTGGATACAGTTATGTACATCAGCCTCGTTCAACTGGTAGAGGTGGAGGTGTTGGTTTTATCAAAAGGGTTTAGAGACCTCAGTCTCTGAAAGGGGAAAAAAAGAAGTCAGTTGGGAGTTACGTGGAGGAGGAGTCAGCTTGTCGCGTGTCTGGGGTTGAGAACTGGTTCCTAATTGATGTAACCTTGCTTGAAAATAAAGGTGCAAAAAAAAGAAAAAAAAAGAGGTAGGGAAGGGGAAGAGGGGGAGGGGGGGGGGGAGGGGGGGCAGAGCCGAGAGAGAGAAAAAGGAAAAGAAGAGGAAAGAGAGAGGAAAAGTATTTTTGAAAAGAAGATGTTTTTACGGGTTTTTATTTTTATTTTTTAAAGTGGAGAACACCAACTTTTTTTTTGAGGATGTTGGTTTTTGAATAAAAGCGCTTTTTGAAAAAGAGGAGAGAAGTGTCTGGTAATTGGTTAGGTCAATTGGATTGTTTGATTTGCGCCTACTTACTTTCAGATGCTCTTAGTTTGGCCCGGTTGCTACGCAGAGCTTCTGAGAGCCAAGGACTAGAGGGTGATGTGCGAGCAGGTCTGGAGGTTAGGGGGCATATGCTGTCAAGAGAAGATGTTAAGGTAGAGATGTTAAGGTACATTCAATTAAGAAATGAAGCTCATTCTTAGACAACATAAAGTCAATACTACAACATGCATCTGCACAAAATTACAAGGGCACACAACTATCTGTGATAGCCATAGTCATGAGTTGGTAAGCAGAAGGCTGTGGAAGTAGAACAAGTTTAGAGATTGCTGGTTGAGGGCATGACACTTCTAACTGCCTGTTTTAAACCTGTCTAATTTTGAAGAGTGAAAGAATCATCTGTCATACTCATTCAGTGTTCCGACAATGTCCTCCAAGACACTAGTAGCATAGACTTGGCTGTCTGAAAATTAAGCTTAATTTCTGACAGGGGTTTGAATGTTTTCAGATAGAGAACATATATTTATAAGCAAAATGCTCAAGTACAGGTCTAATACACGACTCCCAGACTATTGTGGATGTTTAAAACTAGTTGTATGTAAAAGTTTGTTCAAAGTAATCTGACATATAATACCACAGCCTGTGATGAAAATATGGAAACACATGGTAAATGGTGCACTTATATAGCACTTTTATCCAAACCGCTTTACACTGTGTCTCATTCACCCATTCACACACACACACTCACACACCAATGGTAGCAGAGCTGCCATGCAAGGCGCTAACTTGCCATCAGGAGCAACTTGGGGTTCAGTGTCTTGCCGGCATGTGGAGTCACGTGGGCCGGGAATCGAACCACCAACCTTACAACAATTAGAGGAGAACCCGCTCAACCACCTGACCCACAGCTGCCCCAGCTGCGAATGCCATGCAAGAAGTCAGACAATGAAGTCTTATCTGGACTTCTGATACTTTTCTGGTGGAACACATCATGGCTCCCTATATGGTCCTATATTTATATATTTCGTGACATCAATCCCCCGCAGAATATTTTTTTAACATGAATCCACCAAAAGAGTGTTCAAGTTCATTTGAAAAATCATCACCATTACAAATGCAGTAAATTACATGATCATTGAGTATCACCATCCACTGTTCAAAACCGTTTCATCTACTTGGTTTTCATATGGCTCATATCCATCATTGCAAATATTATAAATTTAATTAAAAATATTCCTGTCCGTCTTGCCTCAAAATCATACCTTCTGTATCTACATGCGAGTGTTTATTTTAAAATGGAGCCTCAATGCCTATGGAAATGGTTATCAATTTCTTCTGAAGACATCTGTGGAAGAAATAGCCTTAACATGAGCTTAATTGAATGTGAACTTAATCATAGATATAATCTAAACAGATGATGTGCTTTTATTGTCTTTACTCCTGCACTGCCTGATCTTGGAAGATTTAACATGTTTGACTTGCTTTTCAGCTAGGGTGCCGGTGGAGTGCATGGTGGAATCCATATAATTACATTCATATGTTATGTTAGATGCCACACTCTCCTAGGTTGAAGATACTTCGTAAAAAATAATAATGAAATGAATCAAAAAACAACAACAACCTGAATATGAAAATGAATCAAGACAGATACAAATAAACAATGAAAGTTCCAATGAAAAGTAAAGCTACACATTCTCTTCCTTGTTTAGTACTTGTAATACAGATAAAATTTGTGTGGGCAGATGATGTAAACTATGGATCTGGTCCGATGTTATTTGGGAACAAAGAGCAAGCTGAATTTTCTCAACACAAATTTTTGTGTAGTTTATCAGATTGTCTAGATGTAGATCACACATCTGTTGAACAAAGATGGCTGGAAACTAGGACTTAATGGCACATACTGTAGAAAGGTCATATAGAACATAGAGAAATCTCATTTAGCGCTTTGGGAATTAAGTAAATGTAAATGGGCACTTATATAGCACTTTTATCCAAAGCGCTTTACACTGTGTCTCATTCACCCATTCACACACACAGTCACACACCAATGGTAGCAGAGCTGCCATGCAAGGCGCTAAGCTTGCCATCGGGAGCAACTTGGGGTTCAGTGTCTTACCCAAGGACACTTCGGCATGTGGAGTCACCCGGGCCGGGAATCGAGCCAACCCTACGATTAGTGGACAACCCGCTCTACCAACTGCGCCACAGCCGCCCACAGTTGTCACAGTTGCCTTTTATTCTGATCACAACCAGACAGTTATATTGTTTCTGAGTTTAGTCTTTGTTTAGAATATTTGATGCTGAAGAAGCAACAATCAAAGGAACCCTTAACATTCAGACTAATGATTTGCAATGTCTGAACCAAATGTTTGAAAAGAAACATGGATAACAAGGTTGAAAAGGTAGAAAGGGATCTATGAATTAGTTAATGGGCTCTCTCACTCTATATATCGCTATTAAAGTAGTGCTTAAACAGATACATAGCAGACCAATATACATATAGACAGTTTTATTTTGTACACGCATACCAACTTAATCTTCACCTATCATCATTCACTGTCAACGAAATCTGTCACCACCTAATAAAACAGTTTAAGTCACTAACCAAAGTAAGTATACAAACTGACGCTATGATAAAAGAAAAAAAACAATGAACCTTTCTTGCATTTAATATGGAAAATATATTTTCACAGAAATATTTCAGAGATTTTTTTACACTAGTTTACACTAAATGTCTAATATTCTGTTCTTTTGTAAATTTGCCTTAACTGTTCAAATATTTTGGAACCTTTAAAAATAATTCGTGTGCTTCTATAACTTTGACTTATAGTGTATATGACTGCTCACTGTCATAAATTCATACGAGGAAATAAAAGTAAAAATTTTGACTCCAGATCAGGATTGGGTAAAGACAGACTGGTGATCTGATCTATATTATATATACATCCTCTCTGAGGATCATGTTGGTATGTTCCCAAGTCAAAGTACCGTAGAACTCCTAAGCATTAGGTCACCTCATCATACTCTTTCCATACCATCGTGCTCCTTGCCTGACAAAGCAATTCACATTCTATGTCAAAACATATTTGACAGTTGGGGTCTAACTCTAAAATCACCAGATACCAAACCTACAACAGTTTTGTCTTGTTGCCATCACAAAATAAAAATGCTTAAAACTTAGTACTGTAGTCTGTACTACAAGTACTGTAGTCACGGAGGATGTGAACATTTGTCCCTCTACATTAATGGTGGGGATCCTTATAGACTGTGGAACAGAAATGTACTCAGTGTCTCCACCGATTTATTTCACATTGAAGTACAACCATATTTATTTTACCATTATGGACGATACACCCGTTTCTTTTAAAACACCATCTTTAAATGTTTTTCTACCTCCTAAATAAAACCCTCGGCCTTAAGACACGTTCTTTGGAGTTGTTGACGCCCTGCTCAGGGTTAAACAACAACGTCTTATATCTTCATGAATAAATTGCCAAACTAACATCTTGGGTTTTTTTCTTGGAGCAGAAGTCAGGTTCTCTCTCATTTCAACAGGTCCTGTTGGTGAATACACAGCATTCATCTAGGGGTATTAGGATTTCTCGGAGCAGACATTGTAACAGATAGTTGCAGAGTTTCTTCAGTGTTTTAACTACAGCTTATTACCCATTATTTAAGCACTGAGATGCATGACTCCCACCTTACTTCGTTAACATAAACACATTTGTAAGCATTCTGGTCATCAAGACCCTCAGAAATCGCACGTCTCTCTCTCACACAGACAGATAACTGCAAGGAAAAATCACACATTCAGATCAAACAGTGTTACAGAGGTCATGAATTTACACGACTTGACTGTCAGCCAGTGGGGACATCACACACACACACACACACACACACAACACTTTGACAGTTTGAAAGAAAGTGTATGATATAACTACTATTGACATTTAATCTCATTTCAAATATAAATAAATATAAATAAAGTTCAAGATCTGTCTTGTTTTGTGGACTAAGATTGATATGTATGACTTTCTTCTTCCAGTCAGTAAATATCGCCACCTACCGGCACCATTCTGCAATGAGAAGCATTTTAAAGTGGGCAGAAAAATATATCAAGAAAGTGTAGAATAAAGAAGGTAAATAACTTCCTAACAATAAGATGTAGTGGCTTTAGCCCTGAGGTTACTACAGTATTTTATTAAATTAATCTGTATTAATTACAGGGTAGAAATAGTTACTTTCCTAAAAAACAAGACCTTGATGTTAGCTGACTAGCAAACTGTCACATTAGCCTAGCGTGTGTTAGCTGGCTAACTCCACATCAACTTACTGGAAGATCCACAATTTATTCACAAATTGAAAGAGTGATTGTATGAAAATATCCATATCGTATGAAATGCTTTCTTTTTCTCTTTTTTTTTACCTCAGGATTGTTTCGTAGGTTAGCTCACTGATGTATTAGCGCGCTAATGCTAGCTCTCCAAAATTTCTGCAACACTGATATTGTTTATCATCATGTTCACATTTATGAATAAAAGTTGTCCTGAGAAGACCATCAGTCTGATCTCAAAACCGCTTCTGAAGTTTATTACTCGATCAGACCCGTTCCTTTTCACTGTTCCTGTGTGAGAACAACAGCATTAAGAAATATAATCAACCATTTTGTGAATAAACTACTGCAAAAGAGAAATTTTACCACAATCTCTCTCTCTCTCTCTCTCTCTCTCTCTGCGCATAGGCGGTGATGGAGCGCGTGTGAATGGTTTGGTGTTTTGCCAAAGTTTTCTGCGAGAGTGTTTTCTTTTTCTTTTCTTTAATTTAATTTATTGAATGTTAAGTTATTAAGTTAACAGTGGTTGGTGGAAGTTGTGAGTGGGTGAAGGTGAGCGGGACGTCATGGCCCCTGAGGCCGGAGGAGAGATGTTGCGTCAGGTGTGTACCGGAGAATGGAGAACAGGTGGAGGAGGTTCTGCTAGTGGTGGGAGAGCAGGTCGGGAGTGAGAACATCTACTCCACCTCCCGAATGAACAAAGCAGTGGTTATTTTCCTACAGAACGAAAGATTCACCAACACACATGTGTAAAAGTGAAATATGATGAAAGGTGATATGCTATATGTTACCCCTCTTCTGCCTCTCTTTCTGTCCCTGCGACACGAGTCGTTATTTCAAATGTACCCCCCTTCATCAAAGACGAGCTGATCATGAAGGAGCTGGCCCTCTTCGGAAAACCCTGTGACTGATATTCCGCTCGGCTGTAAGAACTCTGCGGTGAAACACGTCCTGTCTTTCCGGAGACAGGTTTATATGTTTATTAACACCCGAGACCATACACTGGATATTAACTTCAAGTGTCAAGTCGGTGACAGCAGCTACACCGTCTTCGCCACCACCGAACGCCTGAGGTGTTTTGTGTGTGGGGAGATCGGGCATAAATGGCTGAGCTGCTCACGCAGAGTGGTGCAGCCAGGGAGCTCCGGGGGCAACACGGCCAGGGTACAGCAGCAGCATCAGCAGCGCAGAGACAGCCAGCGGGGGAACACCAGAGAACAGGAGCCTGGGGCAGAGGGGGGTAACGACACACCAAGGACACAGCAGGAAGAGGTCAGTGAGGAACACACCCCCACTGAAATAATCACAGCACCCAGTGATAACACTGACACCGTGCCCATGATAGTAATAAAACCAACACCGCAGACAGCACTCATAGTAAACCCTACACTGCTATCACTGTCGGAGATAGTGACTCCACACAACAGAAACAGAAGAACCCACAGGACAAGAACATTGAGAAAAATAAAACTGAACTGGAAACAATAAGGGATGGACAAGGTGGAGGAATCGTCCAAACAACCACAGAACAATGTTGAGATGTTGGAAGACTTGGGCCCAGAGTGCAGTGCAGGAGCTACAGGAGAGGAACCCCTCACAGACATGGAGGAGGAAGACATCACCTCAGATCAACCACACACTTTTAACTGTCCAGATCAACCTGAACCTGTTCTACACCACAGAACAGATCAAACCAGTGTCTAGAACTGACTAAAGGAAAACGAAATATCATACTGACTAATTTCTTCCCGGACTGGAGAAACTTCATCAAATCTGTACAACACACCATGGACGTAATGTCACCAAGGAGACGCTACAGAATGAGAAAATGGACAGCAGCCGCAAGATGACAAAATGACAGAAAATGATGCGCAGTTAATTTGGGGGGTCTTTGGGGTTCTTCTTTTAAAATAAATAAATAAATAATAAATAAAAAAATAAAACTGTAAATATGTAAATATACCAGAACTGATTATTAAATGTGTTAAAAAGTCAAGTCTCTCTCTCTCTCTCTCTCTCTCTCTCTCTATCTATCTGTCTCTCTGTCTCTCTCTCTCTCTCTTTCTCTCTCTCTCTCAGAGTTTTGCATGCTTGTGTTGCCTAGTAACGCAGAGGTTCAGGGTTCGAGCGGTCCTCACGCGCTGCTGTCCCTCAGTGAAGTGGTGTTTCTGTGGTGAATGGAGACACAGTGTACCATGTTTTAGGAGAGAGTAAAAATAAACACCCAGAATCCGAATAAGAAATAATTCTTCTGTGAAGTTTCACCTGAATCACACAAGGGGCTCTGACATCTCCACTGAAGGATAGAATTCAGATTCAACACTCATATTTTCTTACTAACTTTTTTACACTGTGTACTAAGACTGTCATCCAATCAGAGCGAGGCAGGCTGTAGTGCTGCTTTCTCATTGGTCAGCACAACACGAACAAAACTAAAGGGTTCTAAAACATTGTTTTATTAGTTTTTTGTTTATTTATTTATTTATTTATTTAACTTTAGATCAACACAAGTTAGATCTCTGTCACTGATGCTTGAAATAATCCACATTTTTGGGATTCAGTATGAACATCATGTATAAATATCAACAAAATTCTTCCATAACACCACACCCTTAAATAACCCTGCTGAAAAAGTAGATCCCTCACCTGCACGCTTCTTAACTGTGAAGAAGTAATTTTACAATACAGTCTGGATCTGAGATTAAAATCCTGCTCATAAATGAAATTAAACTATTTTAATTTTTCTAAAGATCCTTCACATGTCTTTACGTGTATATTATCTGTGTTCGTACATCATCTATGATCATCTCCTCTCTGATTAAAGAGACAATGTATTTTATATTCTTTAACCCTTTACACACTGAATAAATTCACTCCGTCCAGTAGGTGGCAGTAAAAGGATACTGTACATGTGCTACACTCCTGTATTACTGTAGTCTACACCTCTAACATACAGTGAAGATAAATCACATCAATACTTTAACACTTTATTTACATCACAAGCCTTTATATGAAACTATTTAATGTCTGATTCCAGGGACTGCGCGCTGATTCTGTCTCACTGATATTACATTCTTCACATCTGTATGCAAAGGTAAAGTACATTTTAATCACAGGTAACATCTTCACAAGTGTGTGTGTTTTTGTGTTTTTGAAAATACGTGTGTGTGTGTGTGTGTGTGTGCGGCGGTGTGTGTGTGTGTGTGTGTGTGTGTTAGATAAATCACTTGTAACATTATTAAAACATTTTTTAAATTACTTCCTAGTATGGGGACATTTAGAAAATAATGCTCCTGTTAAACAACTGCTCTTCTTGAATATATATTTTATTAAAATTCTCCTAATTGTTTGCACTTACTATCTTCTAAGCACTTACACACACACACACACACACACACACACACACACACACACACACACACACACACACACGCACACTTGTCATGATTTCCCCTTGAAGCAGCGTGCACTAAGCGTGAGTTTTGTCATAATCACGACCTTGGTTCCTGTTTAACCCGGTGTATGCCTGTTTGCCGATCGCCGGACCTCTTGCCTGTTTTGGATTATGTTTTTGGATTACGGTTTGGATTTGTCTGCCAATCTCTCTTTTAATAAACAACTGTTCATACTGCACCTGCATCCGCCTTATCTTCTCTTACGTCATGGAACGTGACTGTCGTGACAACACTTCATCACCCTCTGACTTTGTACAAGTCATATTCAATCTCAAAGAGCCGTTCACTGCCTGTTTAATGAAATACTGTGCAGCTGAAACATAATATTCCTCTCTACATTTTAATCTTATAGACAAGAACAGATTAAAGTTCTATAAAAACAGTGTAAATAATGTGGAACTATTAACATTATAAGGTTTATTTAAAAAAAGACAGAAATAAAAGCAGGAAACTGCTCCACATCTCTGTCCACGTTTCACATGTGTTTAAATAAAGCTTTGGACTTTTGTCTGGAGTAAAATAAACACAGTAGTGGTTTTTGTCTGTTTATTTGCACTGTTAGATGTTCAGTAACGGGTACATTTCAAAACACCATGATGTCATACAGTGTGTGATTTAAAAAAAAAATTCATAGTATTTGCATATGAAATGTTGGGGACAAAGCATTGACCAAATATATACATAAGTGAAAATGTGTGATGTAGGAAAACCCACCAGATCACGCAGTGTAGATTTCAGGTCTCTCGAATCAAAAATGGTAAATGTTATGACTAATCTGTAGATTTTGACACTTTTGCTCAACCATAAATGTATTTCCCCAAAACTGTGTCAGTGTTTTTTTTTTGTTTGTTTTTTGCCTTTGTTTATTTATTCATTTACATATGATTCATTTTCATGTGATTCATATTCATGCATGTGATTCATTTACATGTAAACACAGTAATTCACCTTCAGGAATTCATTTATTTGATATTGATGATATCAGTCATTTACTTCGTATTGGCCTTTACACACAGTGCAGTGTTACATGTTACACAGGACTAAAGTCTTTTAACCACTAGAGCTCTAGTGTCACTTATAGCCCAAAGAAACATACATTTTCAACACATCTGGCTTTAATGCTTTAACCTCTCATGAAGCTTTAACATCACTACTTTTAACCTTGGAACTCTTTTAAGAGCAAAATGTACCAAAGAGTCCTTATTAATATATTTTTGTTTGAAGTTAAGACATTTTTGAATAGTTAAAAGGAACGTTTCCTAGATTCATTGTTGAACAATTATGAATGACGGCACCGTTGGGGAATCACCCAGATAACATGCTTTTGGGGACAGAACAGGAAGTCATTCATCTTCAGACCACACGGATTATTAGTGAGTACTTGATGTATGCAAGGTCGATGGGATCGTAGCAGGTTCTCTGCTGATTCTGATGTTTTCTTGGCCGTCTGGAGACACTTATAGATGTAGGTCACAAGGAATCAGACCGGTGCAGGTCCACTTCCTGCAGAGAGAAACATCTGATAATGTGACATTATTAGTCTGCTTTAATAGTGACATGATCTCAGCGCTTACTTCCATCAACTACATTTCATCATTTCATGGGTTTTCTGGTACCTTCTCGTTCGAGTCCCCAGTGGAAGAACACTTATCTGAAAAAAAGAGAATTTAACATAGACAAAGACAACAATCTCAAAAATGTCAAACACACAGATTTCACTACACAGCTTTTAACAATTACTAACGTTTTCATTACACATTCATTCTGCACTCGTGTATAAGGGCTACTGTACGGCCTGGAACAACAGGAAGTGTCATAAATAAAGGGTGTTGTGACAGGGTGAACGTGTGTAAATGTTCTTTGGCTGTCATGGGTTCTCACCTCGTAGCGTGGAACAGTACAGAGAGGAGCAGATGATGCTTATTGACACAAAGACCGCACACACATGATAGGATTATAATAATAATTCCACAGAGTGCAGGACCCACAGACTGCTCTGTGTCTGAAAGATCAGTCTCATGATGCTGATCAGCTGAAACACAGAGGAACACAGAGATATCAGTAAAGTATCTGAGAGGAAAGTGTATCAGATGACATTCTGATATCTTTTAGAACTTTAATTTAGTGTTAAACACACAACCATCAGACTGTCACTTATGCACAGTATAACAAACAACAACAACAACAACAACAACAACCACCGAGAGAAAAGTCTTTTCTTTTCGTTGTATTAATCATCACAATAGTTTCAGCTCACCACATCTGTACTGATATCTCTCGTAGATTTTTCTTTATTAAGATTTCTCTCAGTCATGGATTTGGGACATGAGTCACTATTTGAAACACTTTTCTCCTCCACACTGAACTGATCTTCTCACAGTTCAACAACATTCTCAACACTGCTCTTTAAAGTGTGGCTGAACAACATAAAGAACCCTTGAAGAAAATGAAGCGAGAGGAAATAATGTCCAGATTAGCAGAACTTTAAAAAGTCTGGAGTGTCAGGTGCTCGAGATTTTACTGTTTTTTCATAAAAAATAATCCTTGAAATAATTCACAAGATGATAGAAATAATATTATGAAAAATAAACACACAAACTAAAACTAAATCAAATAGCTGTAATCAGACTGAACAAAGTATTGGCACCCACCTGTAAAGTTCAGTCTGATGGGTTTCCCGTACTGAATGTGTGTCGTTCTGTTTCGACCTCCACAGAAATAAAATCCCAGATCTGTCTCTCTAACTCCAATAATCACTAAACTGACTGAACTGCTGCTTTCTGTTATACCAAAGTGACTCTCGTTCACATTATAAAAAATACCATGAAGTAGAGCAGATTAAACCCGTTATAAAGGAAAGGAGAGAGGAAGAGATGATAATTACGAGTCTTAGAATAGATCACGCTGGATTAAATCTAACATTACACAGAACAGGAAAACACCCCACTGGACTCTACACACACTGCAGTACACAAGAGACAGAAAACACATTCTGTTAGACTGCAAAAGAAAGACTGTTAGTGTTGTGTACTTCTGAATAAGATAACTGTTCCTGTTATTTTCCAAAGAATGTCGGGCTGAACGGTCGGCCCTCAACTACTAGTTAAAACACTGAGATCATTAAATCGCCCCATATGAACCGCTTTTGTTCTACAGTAAGCTTAGTGCCTTTCCCATTGTTCCTCATGTCCAGCTTTGATTTCTGATGTGTGTAATGGTCAGTGTGTGATCTACTGAGACTAACTCACTTACCATCGACTGAGAGATCAACACGGCTGATCACTACTATTTTTCTCATGACAGATCTGTTGGTGCGTCTCACTATCAGGTAGCTCCTGTAGACAGCTGTATCAGTAAGTTTCAGATTGCGCAACACCAAGGAACAGTTCCCCTTAAGCAGCTCTTCCTCAGGAACGTCCACACGCCCCTCATATCCCTCACCCTGATAGGTCTCCTCACCGAGTCGCTCAAACACAATCTCAGATCCGATGTCCCACCTAATATGTGGTGTTCCAGTGTCTTCACTCTCCAGGTCACACGGCAGGACAGCTGTAGACCCCACATGTCCAGATACAGTGAACTCAGGTACTGCAGAGAGGGGGTCTGAGATGGAGAATTATAATCTAGATTACTTTGTCACCTTTTAGACAATGATCTTATGTTAAGAGCCTTATTTCATCTATTTTATAACAAAAAGTTACTTACTCACACACACGGTACCCAAGACGATGCAAATGGAATAAAAGAAGGTCATGATGCCCCGATAGTGTCTGGAGGAGTGTGTGAACATTTTCTAAAACAAGGAAAGGAAGGTGTCAAAAAAGAAATATATTTGAATATCAAAAGGTAACAGAGTGCTGATTGGTTTATATCAGGGGTGTACAAATTTTTGCAGAGGGCCAGATTTGGTGAGGTGAACAGGTCTGAGGGCCGACCGTTCAGCCCGACATTCTTTCAACCATTAACATTAAATGCAAATGAACTATTTCATGACATTTCTATACTCAATATAAAATTTTATACTTTATACTCGGAAATACTCACCAACATGTCCAGTGAACATCCTTACATACTTTAAGGACAATATAAAACATATAGTGTGGATAAAATAAGGATATTCTCCTACCTCAGCTCATGACAGAGCGGCAACACGCTGTAGAATAACTTCAGGGTTTTTTTTAGCATTAATGCTAACTTCTTCTTTTTCCCTCCTCCTTTTCCGCTTCTTCCACATATTCCTCCTCCTCCTCTCCTTCTTCTTCTGCTTCCTCTTCTTTGACAGAACCCATAACAGAGCGGCGACACTGTAGATTACTTCAATTGTGTTTTTGTTTTTTTTGGCATTTAGGCTAACTTCTTCTTTGGTTTTAATAACAGTTGGCAAACCAACTTAAGGAGTGTGGTCAGCAGATTGGGAAGAGAGGGAAAAACGATAATAACAAATAAATAAAGAAAGAAAGAAAGAAAGAAAGAAAGAAAGAAGAAAAGAAAGATACACTATACTGGATATTCATAGTAAATTATTAAAGTCTATCCCAGTATTTTTGTAGATAATTTATTAGGGGACGGTGTATTTCCCCAGATGGTTTTCCAGCAAGTTCTCTAGTGTCATGTTTGGTTTTCCAATCCTCATCTCTAGCTCAGTTCTTTCCTCCTCATATCTTTTGCAGTCTAACAGAATGTGTTTTTTGGTCTCTTGTGTACTGCAGTGTGTGGAGAGTCCAGTGGGGTGTTTTCCTGTTCTGTGTAATGTTAGATTTAATCCAGTATGATCTATTCTAAGACTCATAATTATCATCTCTTCCTCTCTCCCTTCCTTTATCTTTTCTTACTTAATAGAATAATCTAAACAGATGATGTGTCTTTTTTTTTCCTTACTCCTGCACTGCCTGATCTTGGAAAATTTAACATTTTTGACTTGCTTTTCAGCTAGGGTGCGGTGGGGTGCGATGGTGGAATCCATATATCTACATTCATACATTATGTTAGATGCCACACTCTCCTAGGTTGAAGAAACTTTGTAAAAAAAATAATAATGAAATGAATCAAAAAAACAACAATATGAAAATGAATCAAGACAGATCCAAATAAACAATTAAAGTTCCAATGAAAAGTAAAGCTACACGTTCTCTTCCTTTAACTTGTTCAGTACTTGTAATACAGATTACATTTGTGTGGGCAGATGTTGTAAACTATGGATCTGGTCCGATGTTATTTGGGAATAAAGAGCAAGCTGAATTTTCTCAAGACAAATTTTTGTGTAGTTTGTTATCAGATTGTCTAGATGTAGATCACACATCTGTTGAACAAAGATTTCCTCTCCCGTGCTGTAATGATGGCTGGAAACTAGGACTTAATGGCACATATTGTAGAAAGGTCATAGAGAACATAGAGAAATCTCATTTAGCGCTTTGGGAATGAAGTCACAGTTGCCTTTTATTCTGATCACAACCAGACAGTTATATTGTTTCTGAGTTTAGTCTTTGTTTAGAATTTTTGATGCTGAAGAAGCAAAAATCAATGAACCCTTAACATTCAGACTAATGATTTGCAATGTCTGAACACAATGTTTGAAAAGAATCATGGATAACAAGGTTGAAAAGGTAGAAAGGGTTCTATGAATTAGTTAATGGGCTCTCTCACTCTATATATCGCTATTAAAAGTAGTTCTTAAACAGATACATAGCAGATAAATATGCATATAGACAGTTTTATTTTGTACACGCATACCGACTTAATCTTCATCTATCATCATTACCTGTTAACGAAATCTGTCACCACCTAATAAAACAGTTTAAGTTACTAACCAAAGTTAGTATACAAACTGACGGCTATGATAAAAGAACAAAAAAATGAACCTTTCTTAAAAGAAATTCCCAAATTCTCGCCAAGTATATGGCTGTGCCATCTGTCTGTTAAATAAATGCCAGTCCTTCAGGCTGAAAAAGAAGGATCAAAATATTCGCAGTAGTTTGGCGCCGTGACTCAAAAAGTTGTTTTTCATCTGACATCTAACTACTGTTCCCAACTGCTGCTACAATACTGATAATGCTCTTACACTTAAGAGGGCTGAACGGCAGACCTTGTTAAATAATATTATTATTTTTTATTATAATATCTTGTATTTGATCAAATATTTTCTTGTATATCTCAAATTACTTTTTGCCTTTTCTTATATGTTGACATGGTAGAAGACGTGTCAATGGGCAATGCTGTTGTGAAGGTGACCCTGCACAAGGACATGTCTTTGCATCTGTAAGTGACTAGTCACCTTAATCCTTCACACGGTATTCATGAGGTGCCATAAGTTTCTGCTACTCTAAGGATCATGCTGAAGTTTGAACAAATGGTTTGACTTAATATCCGCAGCAGTAGTGTACACGTCATTTCTTCCTAATTTGTTATTAACTTTTGTTGCATGCCTAAAAGAAATAAAAGTTATTTGCCAGATTCAGATGCTCCTAAACAATTGTTATAAAGTATGAGTTTGTAACTGATCAACAAAGACTGTACTATCTTTTCTGTGCGTCAAGCAGGAAGCAGCGTCCTTCGAGCTAACGTTATTACATTATTTCATTCTTACATTACATTAATTTTGGTTAATTTCAGTTATACAAATATAACTGACACTACTTTAAAAACAATCGTAACATTGTGCGTCTTAATGTGATCTGTTTGTACAAACAGCAGCAACTACCCTTGCGATTAGCTGGTTAAGCCTTAGCCCGTAACCGCGGCATCACCTACCACTAGCCTTGTTTACGTTTTCATATTTGGCATTTACCGCTGTTTTTTGTTTAAAGTACAAATATGTCTATCGTACTTCGCTCTTGAGTGCAGATGAGGACTCCGTTCGAGCGTTCACATGGTGCTACTGGAACTGGAGGATGTGGAGAAGCAGATCCGCGGCCTACTCGACCAGCAGGCCCAGCTGCAGGAAGCGACGAACTGCGCTGGAAACATCGCGTGCCTCTGCCTACACATCCAAGGTAAGCACACAGCGTGTTATTTCCACTCCTAGCCCCTCTACACCGTGTGTTTCTATGTGCAGGGACCATGCACCTAGGACTTTCCCAGCCGTGGTCTCCGCCACGCCGGCGCAACACACCTCTTCCCACATTCAGACGTGGAGCAGAAAAGTTCTGTAGACTTCGCTTTCAATGATTGGTCAGTCTATTGGTGTAATAAGCAGAATCCAGTGTTTATTAATAACTGGAATCTGTTCTGGGAGCATCCTAGGTTGTTTTGTCCTGATGGCCTGCACCCCCGCAGAGTTGGAGCGGAACTGCTGTCTGACAACATCTCCAGGGCGCACTACGTGATTACCTAACGTAAGTACATCTTCCAACAATAACTACATACAGTATAATCAATGCTCAATTAATAATCCAACACCTGTAATACATACTATAGAGACTGTGTCTGTTCCCCGAGCTATACAAATATATATAAAATTTCAGAAAGTCTATCTTCGAAACCTAATTAACATAAAATTAAATCATATTGAATGCACAGCCAGCACCTTTGATCTGAAGCTAGGACTATTAAACATTAGATCTCTTGCATCTAAAGCTCTTATTGTTAACGACATTTACTGATCAGGAATGTAATTTAATGTGTTTAATGGAAACTTGGATTAAACCAAACGAGCAATACGTAGCATTAAATGAAGCCAGTCCTTCTGGATACAGTTATGTACATCAGCCTCATTCAACAGGTAGAGAGGCTGTTGGTCTCATCCATAGTCAAAATCTAGTCGTCACAGAAAAAGCTTATCATAAATTTAATTCTTTTGAAATTCTTTATACCAGTGTAAACTAGTAGCCGGAAACAATAAGGCAATTCCTCTATTTATTATTTACAGACCCAGCAGGACCCCCATATACTGGAATTTCTTAGAGAATTTGCAGACTTTATCTCAAACCTGGTTGTGTCTGTAGATAAAGCGTTAATCGTCTGAGAATTTTAATATTCATTTTGATAACCTGGAAGACCCTCTGAGCTAGGTGAAAAGGTGTGGGGCCGACCATTCAGCCTAACATTCTTTGAACCATTAACATTAAATTCAAATAAACTCTTTTTCTTTTTTACTATTTTCTTTTGAACAACAGAACAAATGATAGGCTACACATATTGAAAAAGACTCATTGCATATTCAAAACTGTGGTTATGATAACCAAAAAAAACAATTCACTGAGATTTTAGAATTTATTCACCTCAAGACTAAACAATCTTGCCTGCACTTGTTAATGTGAAGGGTGATACTGACTTTTTACTGCACTAAATAAGCGAGGTCTGGCTCAAAAACAGTGGTTTTGATACGCAAGATGTCAACGAGGTGAGAGTCACCTAGTCTCGTCCTCATGCGGTTCTTGTTAATGTTCATAACTGAGAATGTCGTCTCGCACAAGTATGTCGAGCCAGACAAGCTCAGCATTTTCTTAGCAAATGTTAGAATCTCTTGGAACCTGCCTTTGTCCAGCTGACGGTAAAAGTTGACAAGAGGGAGCTGTTGGTGCCGACTGTGACGTTCGCGTCACACTGCAGCTCAATGAGCTCCAGCTGCAGGTGGTCTGGAGCGTCATTAGGTCGTCCGGAGAAAGGGGGCAAGAAAAGCGTGATGTCCTTTTCAATAGCTTTAAAATCCCGAAGCACCATCGAAACTCCTCAGCCAGAGATGAGATGTCTCCTCCTCATTTGTCCACCGATTTTTGTTCTGTGGAAAACTGATCATTATTTCCTGTAGCGATGGGAAATGTGTTTATTGGGCTGTGTTTCTGACAGATGCCTTTGGAAAAGTAGCGGTTTGGTCCCAAAGGCTTTGATGTATGAATACAGTTGGCTTACCACTGCATTTTGCTCCTGAAGGCTCATGTTCAGCACGTTCAGATGTCGTGTTATGTCAACTAAAAATCCAAAATCAGCCAGTCAAACAGGATCAGATAGTTCTGGCATTGGTTGTCCTTTTTTTGCCAAGAATTGTCCGATTTCTTCCTAAGAGAGTAAAAGCGCTGCAGTGCAGACCCCGACTGAGCCATCTTATGTTGTTGTGATACACAACATCACCGATTCCGCCTGGATGTCGAGTAGAAACTGTTGAAACCGAACGTGGCACAGGGCGCTTGGAAGCGGATATAATTAATAGTCTTTATCACCGGTTTCATGACGTGATCATATTTCAGATGTTTGGCACAGAGAACTTGTTGGTGAATAATACAGTGGAGTTTTATAGCTTTTCCTCCTTCTTCGCTGACTTTTGTTACAGATTAGGTTGATAATCCACGCTCGCCAGCCATGGCAGGTGCGCCATCTGTAGTAATCCCAGTAAATTTATTCCATGGTAGTTTGAAGTCATCTACGGCGGAACAAAGAGAAACAAATAAATCTGTTCCTCTTGTTTGGTCCTTAAGGCTCTGGAGATCAAGTAACTCTTCACTCACGATCATTTCACTGTCCACTCCTCTCAAAAAAATCAGCAACTGAGCGGTGTCAGTTGCATCCGTGCTTTCGTCGCATGCTAACGAAAAAAAGTCAAACTCCAGTCCTTTTGCCTCCAACTGTCTCTTAATATCAGATGAAATGTCTTCAATTCTCCGTACCACAGTATTACGAGCTAGGCAAACATTGGCAAACTCTTGCTTCTTCTCAGGACAAATTTTCCCCACCATTTTCATCCAGCGTCGCAGTCATTAATACCCCCTCAGTAAAAGGTTTGCGGTGCTTGGCCAATCAGCGTTGCCAGCTCGTAGCTCGCCTTTGTGGCATTTTCATTTGACTCATGGGCTCTTGTGAAAAAGTGCTGCTGTGCCGTTAAAACAGATTCCAGTTGCTCCAATTTTTCTTTGCGTTCATTCCCAACTAGCTCCATACATCCATACTGTACTATTTCACACTGTCTGTTGTTACCCAGATGAGGATGGGTTCCTCTCAAGGTTTCTTCCTTTAAACATCTTAGGGAGTTTTAGCGTCTTCTTAGCGTGTTTATATTTCTGTAAAGCTGCTTTGAGACAATGTCTGTTGTAAAAGCGCTATACAAATAAAATTGAATTGAATTGAATATGCTGCATTTAATATGGAAAATATATTTTCACAGAAATATTTTGTACACGCATACCAACTTAATCTTCACCTATCATCATTCACTGTCAACGAAATCTGTCACCACCTAATAAAACAGTTTAAGTCACTAACCAAAGTAAGTATACAAACTGACGCTATGATAAAAGAAAAAAAACAATGAACCTTTCTTGCATTTAATATGGAAAATATATTTTCACAGAAATATTTCAGAGATTTTTTTTTACACTAGTTTACACTAAATGTCTAATATTCTGTTCTGTTGGAAATTTGCCTTAAATGTTCAAATATTTTGGAACCTTTAAAAATAATTTGTGTGTTTCTATAACTTTGACTTATAGTGTATATGACTGCTCACTGTCATAAACCCATACGAGGAAATAAAAGTAAAAATTTTGACTCCAGATCAGGATTGGGTAAAGACGTACTGTTGATCTGATCTATATTATATATAAATCCTCTCTGAGGATCATGTTGGTATGTTCCCAAGTCAAAGTACTGTAGAACTCCTAAGCATTAGGTCACCTCATCATACTCTTTCCATACCATCGTGCTCTTTGCCTGACAAAACAATTCACGTTCTATGTCAAAACATATTTGACAGTTGGGATCTAACTCTAACGATACACCCATTTCTTTTAAAACACCATCTTTAAATGATTTTCTACCTCCTAAATAAAACCCTTGGTCTTAAGACACGTTCTTTGGAGTTGTTGACGCACTGCTCAGGGTTAAACAACAACGTCTTTACTATATCTTCATGAATAAATTGCCAAACTAACATCTTGGGGTTTTTTTCTTGGAGCAGAAGTCAGGTTCTCTCATTTCAACAGGTCCTGTTGGTGAATACACAGCATTCATCTAGGGTAATTAGGATTCGCGAGCAGACATTGTAACAGATAGTTGCAGAGTTTCTTCAGTGTTTTAACTACAGCTTCTTAACCATTATTTAAGCACGGGAGAACGACATAGTGTAGCTGAATGGGTGTGTAGTGTGTATGTGATTGTGCGCTGGGCCGACTGTGTCCAGGGTGTGACCCGCCTTTTGTACCCGCTACTTCCTGGGGTGGTGCCGTTCCCTCACCTAACGCAGTAATCAGAACGGTTGCGGATGGTATGGATGGTTATGGATGGATGCACGACTCTCTCTTAATTTGTTACCATAAACATTTGTAAGCATTCTGGTCAGCAAAACCCCCAGAAATCTCTCTCTCACACAGACAGACAACTGCAAGGAAAGATCACACATTCAGATCAAACAGTGTTACAGAGGTCATGAATTTACACGACTTGACTGTCAGCCAGTGGGGACATGGGATGTCAAAGCATACACAAAATCGTATGTATTTAGCGCCAGTTCTGTATAAGTATCCTCGTTGGTGAACCATTTTCCAAATCTTGTTTATAGTTGAAACAAACCTCACCATTCTTTTAAACAGCACTTTTAAACACTTTTACCTCCTAAAGATTTATGTTTAGAATGTATGTAAAAAAAATGTTTTTACATTTCTTTGGCCATATCAATGGTTCATCTGTTTCAGGGGTTTTAGTTCAGTAAATGTTTATTCAAAGTCACACCGTTCTCCCAAACACGTAATCAACAGTAGTTTTCATTTATTTCACAAGCAAACATTCTGCTCTTATATATTCACATTCAACCATCATGCTTTTATAACAATATGTTTACACATACAAAATAACCCACACAGTAACTAAAACACGCCCATATTAAACACTGATATTCTTTTCAGACAATACCACAAAAGTAATTTCAGAAACAAACATTCTCTTATACCACAAAAAGGTATACATTTGTGTGTGATTAATTCAGGGAGAAGCACATTTCACAACAGTATCATTAACATAAACACTTTTGTTGGGGGAGATCCCCCACAGTACACAAAACACACCCCCCCAGGAAGGGAAGGACACAACCCAGACATACAGGGGCCAAAATGACCCACTGACACAGTGGATAGGGTTACCCCCACCAACCCCACCACCCCTGGACTAAGATTTATATGTATGACTTTCTTCTTCCTGTCAGTAAATATCGCCACCTACCGGCACCATTCTGCAATGAGCAGCATTTTAAAGTGGGCAGAACAATACATCAAGAAAGTGTAGAATAAAGAAGGTAAATAGCTTCCTAACAATAAGATGTAGTGGTTTTAGCCCTGAGGTTACTACAGTATTTTATTAAATTAATCTGGATTAATTACAGTGTAGAAATAGTTACTTTCCCAAAAAACAAGACCTTGATGTTAGCTGACTAGCAAACTGTCACATCAACTTACTGAAGATCCACATTTTATTCACAAATTGAAGGAGTGATTGTATGAAAATATACATATCGTATGAAATGCTTTTCACTGTTCCTGTGTGAGAACAACAGCATTAAGAAATATAATCAACCATTTTTCTGAATAAACTACTGCAAAAGAGAAATTTTACCACAGAAATCACATTCTTATCTCTCTCTCTCTCTCTCTCTCTCTCTGGGCATGGGCGGTGATGGGGTAGTGTGGTGTGTGTGGAGTGTGTGTGAATGGTTTGGTGTTTTGCCAAAATTTTCTGCGAGTGTGTTTTTTTTCTTTCTTTTAATTTAATTTATTGAATGTTAGTTATTAAGTTAACAGTGGTTGGTGGAAGTTGTGAGGGTGAATGTGAGCGGGACGTCATGGCCCCTGAGGCCAGAGAGAGAGATGTTGCGTCAGGTGTGTACCGGGAGAATGGAGAACAGGTGGAGGAGGTCTCTGCGTTAGTGGTGGGAGAGCAGGTGGCGAGTGAGAACATCTACTCCACCTTCCGAATGAACAAAGCAGTGGTTATTTTCCTACAGAACGAAAGATTCACCAAAAAACACGTCCTGTCTTTCCGGAGGTTTATATGTTTATTAACACCCGAGATAAAACACTGGATATTAACTTCAAGTCCGTGACAGCAGCTACACTGTCTTCACCATCACCGAACGCCTGAGGTGTTTTGTGTGTGGGGGAGATCGGGCATAAATGGCAAATTTCTTCCCGGACTGGAGAAACTTCATCAAATCTGTACAACACACCATAGGCATAATGTCACCGCGGAGACGCTACAGAATGAGGAAATGGACAGCAGCCGCAAGATGACAAAATGACAGAACTTGATGCGCAGTTAATTGGGGTTCTTCTTTTAAAATAAATAAATAAAAATGTAAATATGAAAATATACCAGACCTCATGTATTAAATGTATTAAAAAGTCAAGTCTCTCTCTCTCTCTCTCTCTCTCCTCTCTCTCTCCAGAGTTTCCGTATGCTTGTGTTGCCTAGTAACGCAGAGGTTCAGGGTTCGAGCGGGTCCTCACGCGCTGCTGTCCTCAGTGAAGTGGTGTTTCTGTGGTGAATGGAGACACAGTGTACCATGTTTTAGGAGAGAGTAAAATAAACACCCAGAATCCAAATAAGAAATAATTCTTCTGTGAAGTTTCACCTGAATCACACGAAGGGCTCTGACATCTCCACTGAAGGATAGAATTCAGATTCAACACTCATATTTTTTCTTACTAACTTTTTTACACAGTGTACTGAGACTGTCATCCAATCAGAGCGGGGCAGGCTGTAGTGCTGCTTTCTCATTGGTCAGCACAAACATTATTGGTGTTCTTGAACTTCAGATCAAGTTAGATTTCTGTATTCCTCTATAATTGATGCATGAAATAATCCACATTTCTGAGATTCAGTATGAATTTAATGCATAATAATATCACAAAGTGCTTCTATACCACCATAAATAACTGCTTTAGTGGATTTCTAAAATTAAATGAAGATCTGAAGTTTAGAGTTCCACAGACACAGAAGTAATTTTACAATACAGTCTGGATCTGAGATTAAAATCTTTGCTCATAAATAAAATTAACCTATTTTAATTTCTCTAAAGATCCTTTCACATGTCTTACGTGTATATTATCTGTGTTCGTACATCATCTATGATCATCTCCTCTCTAATTAAAGAGACAATGTATTTTATATTCTGTGAGTGGCTCTTATTCTGGAGTGGCTGTGGTGTAGTTGGTAGAGTGGGTGTCCACTAATCGGTTTGGCGGTTCGAACTCCACCTGTGACTCTACATGCCGAGTGTCCTTGGGCAAGACACTGAACACTGAAAAGTCAGTGCCTTGCATGGCAGCTCTGCAACCATTTGTGTGTGTGTATGGGTGAATGAGACACAGTGTAAAGCGCTTTGGATAAAAGTGCTATATAAGTGCACATTTATATATTTCTTTAACCCTTTACACACTGAATAAATTCACCCGTCCAGTAGGTGGCAGTAAAAGGATACTGTACATGTGCTACACCCTCTATTACTGTAGTCTACACCTCTAACATACAGTGAAGATAAATCACATCAATACTTTAACACTTTATTTACATCACAAGACTTTATATATAATGTACATTTTAATCACAAGTAACATCTTCAAAACAACCTGTGTGTGTGTGTGTGTGTGTGTGTGTGTGTGTGTGTGTGTGTGTTTTTTTGAGTAGTGTTGAGTGTGAGTGTGTGTGTGTGTGTGAACGTTTTCCTAGATTCATTGTTGAGCAATTATTTTAAAAATTTAATTTTAAGAGTTACGAGAGCTGAATGACGGCACCGTTTGGGAATCACCCAGATAACATGCTTTTGTGGACAGAACAGGAAGTCATTAATCTTCAGACCACACGGATTATTAGTGAGTACTTGATGTATGCGAGGTCGATGGGATCGTAGCAGGTTCTCTGCTGATTCTGATCCTCATGCTGCTGATGTTTTCTGGGCCGTCAGGAGACACTGGTGTAGGTCACAGAGGTCAAATCAGACCGGTGCAGGTCCACTTCCTGCAGAGAGAAACATCTGATAATGTGACATTATTAGTCTGCTTTAATAGTGACATGATCTCAGCGCTGACTTCCATCAACTACATTTCATCATTTCATGGTTTTTCTGGTACCTTCTCGTTCGAGTCCCCAGTGGAAGAACAGTTATCTGAAAATAAGAGAATTTAACATAGACAAAGACGACAATCTCAAAAATGTCAAACACACAGATTTCACTACACAGCTTTTTACAATAACTAATGTTTTCATTACACATTCATTCTGCACTCGTGTATAAGGGCTGCTGTACGGCCTGGAACAACAGGAAGTGTCATAAATAAAGGGAAGTGTGTGTGACAGGGTGAACGGTGTAAATGTTGGTCTTCAGGCTGTAAGTTCTCACCTCGTAGTGTGGAACAGTACAGAGAGGAGCAGATGATGCTTATTGACACAAAGACCGACACACACATGATAGGATTATAATAATAATTCCACAGAGTGCAGGACCTACAGACTGCTGTGTGTCTGAAAGATCAGTCTCATGATGCTGATCAGCTGAAACACAGAGGAACACAGAGATATCAGTAAAGTATCTGAGAGGAAAGTGTATCAGATGACATTCTGATATCTTTTAGAACTTTAATTTAGCGTTAAACACACAACGATCAGACTGTCACTTATACACTGTGTAACAATAAACAACAACAAAAACAACCACCGAGAGAAAAGTCTTTTCTTTCTGTTGTATTAATCATCACAATAGTTTCAGCTCACCACATCTGTACTGATATCTCTCGTTATATTTTTCTTTTATTAAGATTTCTCTCAATCATGGATTTGGGACATGAGTCACTATTTGAAACACTTTTCTCCCCACACTGAACTGATCTTCTCACAGTTCAACAACATTCTCAACACTGCTCTTTAAAGTGTTGCTGAACAAAATAAAGAACCCTTGAAGAAAATGAAGCGAGAGGAAATAATGTCCAGATTAGCAGAACTTTAAAATGTCTGGAGTGTCAGGTGCTCGAGATTTTACTGTTTGTTCATAAAAATAATCCTGAAATAATACACAAGATGATAGAAATAATATTATGAAAAATAAACACACAAACTAAAACTAAATTAAATAGCAGTAATCAGACTGAATAAAGTATTGGCACCCACCTGTAAAGTTCAGTCTGATGGGTTTCCCGTACTGAATGTGTGTCGTTCTGTTTCGACCTCCACAGAAATAAAATCCCAGATCTGTCTCTCTAACTCCAATAATCACTAAACTGACTGAACTTCTGCTTTCTGTTATATCAAAGTGACTCTCGTTCACATTATAACGGAGGGAAAAGGTTTTCATCAGCTTAGAATTTTCAGCAGATATCAGCAGCTTCACCTCCTCAGATCTCAGTCGATACCACGATATCTCAGAATAATTAGTGATGTTACAGAGCAGGGTGATGTTCTCTCCAGGATGGACAGATAAATGATCAGTTGAAGCGATCTGAAGGAGACACGGTGTACAGAAACCTGTAAGAATACCACCACATTAAGAGAACAGATTCATCTATCAGTGATTCCACATTTAACGACTGCTTCAGTTCAGAGTTTACTCTAAATCACAAGATTTGGTTTTAAACTGTTACACTGACATTAAAAACTGCTTTCAGATACATTTCTGTTAAAACTGTTATATAAGTGCATTCTATCCCTAGACATACTAACAGACTAATAACTTCAATAAAGTCCTGAACACCAGTTACTCTAATGACAGTTATTTATAATTTACTCCTATCTGGTATTTTGCATATAGAAACTCACCAAACAGCAGCTGAAGTGTAAAAAGATCCAGGAGATTGGCCATTTCTTGCTGAGATGCTACAGTGGCCTACAAGATAGTGACGCTTTTTCAAATTGGTTTACTTGAAACCTCTCTGTTCCTACTGTGTCTTTAGTTCCTGTTTAGCTGCAAGCCCCTACATCCTGTTTTGTCAAGTGTCCAGTACGCGCCTGATCACTAGTCCTATTTTAATTCTCAGAAAGAGACCCAGCCTCTTTGGTACATTAATCAGTTCATCACTTTACTTAACTAGAAATAAATTTATATCAACAAGTTAATCATTTTGCTTGCAGTGACACAGTTGGGACAGAACAGTCATGTGAACAGATAAATATAAGCAGGTGTAATTACATTAGCACTGGCATCCAAAGTTAATGTATGAAAAAAAGGCTGATGGAAAGATTGTGCAATAATAACAGTAAATCTTTGTGGGACACTGGCACACAGAGACTCTCCTTACATGAAAACATGTTCAACAGTGTGAATAAATACATTCCAGATACAGATTCCATATGAACAGTTCATACTGTATGTATTAGCAACAAAGTCCCAGAAAAAACATAGAAAGCATATTTGTAACCCTAGTATGAATTCTACCTGTGAATCACACTTATTGTACGATCACGTAGAAGATGCACATGACCAGTGGTGTTAGAAGGGTATATCACTGGGGGCTACAGAGGAGCACAGCCCCAAATAAATATTGTCCTGGAAAAAGCTGTAGTTAATGTAGGGCACCAGGACGTATTCCAGAAAGCTGTTAAAATATTAACCAAACTTAAAATTTTATCATTGAACTGTAAGTTGTTTTTCCTCGGCATGTCATATCCAGAGTTATCAATTCCAGAAGAGCTGATTAATATTTTGGTAACCAAGCTCAGTCAGGTCACGGTTACCTTTAAAAACCCATCTTCAATGGAGCACAGATAAAAGGATTCACCATGGACGTGGAAGTGAATAAGAGACGCTTTATTCACTCCAGCTGAACAACCATTTATAATTAAAAACAAAAAATACAAAGTTAAAATAACATTACTGTGAATTAAGCAACATCTCAGCAATTAACAAAGCACGAGAAGCAAAATAAATATGTCAGAACATACAGTCCCCACGGAAAGTATTGGAACAGCATGGCCAATTCTACTGTTAAGACATTTGGATTTAAGAGCAAAAGATATGTATGAGACGACAGAATTTCAGCTTTAATTTTTTCTGATATTTACATCTAGATGTGTTAAACAGCTTATAACATGGCACCTTTTGTTTGCACCCACCCATTTGTTATATGTGATCAAATATATTGGAACCTAGGACTGTTTCTTGTTGCCCAGGTGTGTCTTGTTAAATTGATTATTTAAATAATTAATAGCTCTGAATGTTTACTCTTGGTTAGATCCCTGGGTTTTACCTGTGAAGAACGCATTTCTTGTTAAAAAGGATAAACCAACATGAAGTTCAGAGATCGGTCACAGGTTCCATGTGAGAAAAACACACCATTTTGAAGCTGAGAAAAGAGGGAAAATCTATCAGAGCCATTCCACAAGCATTGCATATAACCAATACAACAATTAGAAATGTCCTGAAAAAGAAAGAAACCACTAGTGTAATTTGGAGGTGGGGCGTGGATGAACACCGGTTTGGGAATGGGGGTGGAGCCGGAGAAAGTGAGTGGTAAGGAATGTTCTCTATAGCAGTGAAACGAGGCAAGGATAAGAGGGAGAGACACACATGCCTTGAGAGAGAGAGAGAGAGAGAGAGAGAGAGAGAGAGAGAGAGAGAGAAAGATCCACCAGCATGATGTGTTTATGTGTGTGTATATACATGTGTTAACAAGGAAAGAATAAAGATGCTGAAAAGCAGGAATGAAAGCCCATATGTCTTCAATGTATAGCAAAAAAATTAGAACTTGTCATTCCAATATTTTACATAGAAGATCTGAATAATTAAAAAAAAAATTTGTAATTGGACTCATTTAATGTGAGTGAGTCTTTTTGATAGAAAAGAAGAGAAGCACGCTGCTGCAAAGGGTTCAAAAGGAGCCACACCTGATTCCACTGTTTAATCAGTTGATCTCTGCTTTCATTAGATTCAAGTGTGGCTTCTGCTTGGTTGGAATGAAAACCTGCACCCACACCTGCCATTTCTGGATAAGATTGCTCATCCCTGGTGTATAGTGATTTGGGACACAACTTTAGTATTTACTCTCCGAAGCATGTTTTCGAAAGTAATGTAATGAGTAAACATGCCCCGTGCCACGCGCAGACCAACTAATCGATAATAGATTAGCTGACAAAGATTTTCGTAATCAATTATTATCGATTTTATCGATTAGTTGTTGCAGCTCTAAACTTTATTAGTTGTTTTCAGCTCTAAATACCATTGTTTAATGTCCTTTATCAGCATTTACCGGCATTTATCAGCGCTCACTGGAGATTATCAGCCATTATCGGTTGTTATTGGCATTTATCAGCGTTTTCCGTGGTTTACAGGCCTTTAGCTTTTGTGGGACATAATCAGAAAATACATTTGATATTTTCTTGTTACCTGTTTTGTAATGCATATAATTAATTTCATAATACTGGTCTTTATGTAACTCAGAGAAGCGAGTCTGAATTGTGTTCTGCCTGTGAAGGGCAACTTGACATGAAAAAAAGTACATTATTATCATATGGCCTTAATTCCTAGGACGTAGAGCAGAGCATGTACATCACTATCAGAAGAAGAGTAGAACAAACACATTAAATCACCTGGGCAGGCTCCAGTCCGTCTGTCTAATAAAAGTAGTTTTAACCAAATTACGCAAAGAATTACTTAAGACGAGAAAAAGTTAAAACCTTAATAGATTAACAGGCAGAACTCACAGTACATGTGTAGGAGGTTTGTGTGTAAAATGTTGATAAGGAGGTCAGGCTGACCTGGTGCTGTCTCAGCGGCCTTGCATGCTATGGATAACGAATGGTAAATGGGATGCGGAGACATCTAGTGGCGGTAAAGAGAGTTAGAGTGAATAAGACAAATCTGAATTAACCAAAAAGAGGGAGCAAATATGTCATGCCAACTCTTCAGTGTTCACTGAAGACTGACCTCCTTTATTGCTTGGGCTTAGCTTTGTAAAAAGTTCTTCCTGATTCTAAGAAGTTTGGTTTCCTTGCTTGTCCTTGAACCTATGTGGGAGACGGGAAAAAATCCCCCCAACAAATTGGCGAGCCAGCCAGGCGGGCAATGATCCGATGGAGTGGACTGCCTGGGCAGGGGATGGACTGCCGGCCACCACAGGGAAAAGGGACAGCACAGCCAGTTTTTATCAAATAAGATAATAGGCAATGGTGAGCAGATGGTGTAAAATCATTATCTGTATGTAGAGATAAGGAGTAGGAGTGATACTACCATGTAAACACCAACCTTAATCTAATTAAGGTCATAATCTAAGTAAGCTCTAATCGAATTAAGACAGGTGGAGTACTCCTGTTTTAATCGTGTTATAGATGTGCATTACAGACATGTAAACACCTTAATCACATTATTACCTTACTTAGATTAAGGTCACTAATTAGATTATTGCTGTCCATGTAAACGTATTCATAGTTTGCACTGCTTCTCTGTCTTTCGTTTGTCTGACTATCATGTTCCATGTTCCTGTGTTTTATTTCATGCCACAGTATTTTACCTAGTTATCTTAGTGTCTTAGTTTTGTTGTTTGTTTGTTTAAATAAAACTGTTAGAAAATCTACGTTGCTTCTGAACCCTACCTTGAAACATGACCTAGAGAGCTTGTTTACCTAAAATAAAAACAATAAAAATACAAAATACTGACTTCCCCTAACTTCCTAATCCAAAAACAGAGACAAAAAGGACTCAGAAACAGCAACGCCACACCCCTACTGCTGGTAAACCAAGTGAAAAATATATAAATTTGTGTGTGTGTGTGTGTGTGTGTGTGTGTGTGTGTGTATATATATATATATATATATATATATATATATATATATATATATATATATATATATATATATATATATATATATATATATATATATATATATATATATATATATATATACATAAAGTACCAGGGATAATCAAACTCAGTCAGAACCTCTCTTGAGTCCCCCTTTGAGCAGCGCTGTGGAGCATGTGAGCACGCATGCACTTCTCCCCTTGTGGACAGTTGTGACATTTGGACACGTGTGTGTTGTTTTATGTTTCTGTCATGTCCCCTCCCAGTTCTGTCATTGGCTGGGATTTCACATGGGTCTGTATTGCCCTCAGCTGCTAGCATTTACAAGGCTGATCATGTCGGCATTAAACGTGCCTCCCAGCACACCACGCAGAATATTAGATAGAATAGAAGTTTAGTTTAGTCTCGGTTACCGTAGTTAATCATAGTCCTAGTTTATGTCCATGTTAGGTCCCTTGTTAAAGTTAGTTAGGTTAAACATGAGATTTAGTCCACGCTTGTTTCTCCGCTACCAGTCCCTCGCTGTTGTTTCATGTTCGGTATATCGACCCTGTATCCCGTGACCATGACTTTGACCCCTGCCTTGTCCAGTTTATGCCAGTTTGCCGAGCGTCTGACCTTTGCATGTTTTGGATTATGTTTATGGATCACGTTTTGGATGTATCTGCCTGTCTCTCTCCTAAATAAAACCCGTTCATACTGCGCTTGCATCCGTCCTATCTTCCTCACATCACGAGACGTGACAGAACCAGGCAAAAGACAGAACCATTACAACAGTCAGAACAAGTACAGTATCTCACAAAAGTGAGTACACCCCTCACATGTGTGTAAATATTTGATGATATCTTTTCATGTGACAACACTGAAGAAATGACACTTTGCTACAATGTAAAGTAGTGAGTGTACAGCTTGTGTAACAGTGTAAATTTGCTGTCCCCTCAAAAATAACTCAACACACAGCCATTAATATCTAAACCACTGACAACAAAAGTGAGTACACCCCTAAGTGAAAATGTCCAAATCGGGCACAATTAGCCATTGTCCTCCCGGTGTCATGTGACTTGTTAGTGTTACAAGGTCTCAGGTGTGGATGGGAGGAGGTGTGTTAAATTTGGTGTCATGGCTCTCGTGTTGTCACATGAAAATATTTACAAAATGTGGGGGTGTACCTCACCTTGTGAGATATTGTAGATGTACCTACTCAACAGTGTTGGAAACAAATTGCGTTTCAATTCAGGGTGTATGTGCGCAAACCAAAAGGCAACAAGAAGGTGGGCTTAAACCCTTGGATGCACAAAGGAACATTTAAAAGAGGTCTAACCCCCTTTTATGAAGAGTGAATGTACTGAATCTCTGGGTTGGCATTTATTTATTTATTAATTTAAAAAATCCAATTTACGAGGATGGCCTATCTCTCTCTCAGACATTCCTAATGCAGTACATCCTGTTAACAAACATAGTTGCATAGTATTTATTCCTATGAACAAATAATCAGCACAATTCAGCATCTGACATAAAACCTACTATTCTGTCTGGAAAATTACTTCTATCATAAAATAAACTATTGGAACCTGCACTAGTGTAAGGTGTGAAGAGGCCTAACAGACAGTGTAATGGAAAGAGTATCTTTCAGATTGTGTTTGACCACACTTCTCTTGATTCTCACTGGGGGGAAAAACCAATAACACGCTTCTGTGTCTGCTAATGTTAATAACCACAAATGCTGCACATGAAAATAGATAGATAGATAGATAATAGATATTGGTTTTGATCCCAAGGGAAATTCAGGAAAATATTCCCATTCATAAACAATAGCTCTGTTACTAACCCCATTTCCATAAAAGTTGCAATAAATAATACAATAAAAAAAAAATCTGTGATTTGTCAAGTCTCTTGAAACTTAAATTAACTCACAAAGTACAAATAAAGGTATTCAATGTTTTCACTGACCAACTTCATTGTATTTTGTAAATATGAACAAATTTAGAATTTGATGTCTTCAACACACTCATCAAAAAAGTTGGGACAGAGGCATGTTTACCACTGTGTTACATCACCCTTCCTTTTAATGACACTTTCTAATCGTTCAGGAACTGAGGATAATAACTGTTGCAGTTTTGCAAGTGGGTTTTTCCCCATTTTTGCTTGACAAGCCTTCAGCTGCTCAAAAGTCCTTAGATGCCATTGTCTGATTTTCCTCTTCACAATGCACCATTGGAGACAGATCTGGACTTGATCTTGACAGATCTTGCCATTTGGTTCTGCACATACACCCTGAATTGTACCGAATTTGTTTCCAACCCTGTTGAGTAGGTACATCTACATACCTTGAAATGTGTTTATGTCACCTACTCAGCAGCTGTGTACGTGTTTAACAACAATAGAACAATTACTCTGGATGGAGGACGTGGCCGCACAGATGTGGAGGGCTGGAGTCAGACAGAACAAATATAGCACGCGAAATTCTTTCTCCTTTCAATCATCATGGCTAATAAAAGCGTTTTTAGAGAAAAGACTGCCTATACCAGTTCCAAACCTGCATGTAAGAAGGAGGGCCTTTAAAATCCAAAGTGACAAAGCAATTTCCCTGAGGGATCATGAATGTACTGTACATACCTTCCTACATATCTGCCTAAAAGCAACTAACCAATCAAGATTTGAATGTTTAGCTTCAAATATAAGCATTCCAATAAGAAATCGGTGAAAACAAACATCAAACCTGACACAGTGCTGGAGTTATTGCTGCACATACTGGAAGCAAAGGTTCATATACTTTTGCCATTCACAGATATCATTTGTGTGTTGATTGAGATTTATGTTTTGGATCTGCTAGACGATCCAACCATGGCCCATTTGAAGCTTTCCGGCAGAGGCAGTTAGGTTTTCATTTAATATCTGTTGATATTTGATAGAGTCCATGTATCCTAACAAAATGTCCAGGTCCTCTGGCAGGAAAACAGCCCCAAAACATTAAAGATCCACCACCATATTTAACCATGGGCATGAGGTACTTTTCCATATGGCACTGAATGTGTGCACCAAAACCACCTCTGGTGTTTATTACCAAAAAGCTATATTGTTGTTTCATCTGACCATAGAACCCGATCCCATTTGAAGGTCCAGTAGTGTCTGGCAAACTGAAGATGCTCGAGTTTGTTTTTGGATGAGAGCAGAGGCATTTTTCTTTATTTTATTAATTTAAGATATTAAACAGCATTCTAGGTCTGTTTGATTTCTAACATACAACCTGATCTGACAAATAATTCTCATAAGGTTGGGACAGTATGGAAAATGCTAATAAAATGAAGAGGAGTGATTGTAAATGTACTTTGACTTGTATTTTAAACAAAAACATATAAAGACAAGACTTTTGAAGTTTTACCTAATCAACTGCATAGTTTTTTTGAAGGTAAACGTTTATTTTGAAATTGATGCATGCAGCACGTTCCAAAAATTTGGGACAGGGGCAATTTAGGACTAATAATGATGTGACACAACTGAAATAAGAAGGTGATGTAAAAGGTGAGTCAATTGTCTAATCATGGTACAGATCAAAGTCTGCCTGCATCTTGGAGCACCAAAACTGATTACATAAAATTTGGAGGGTGGCAGTGATTCTGGGATGGCCAGATTCCAGATGTCATAATTCTATTCGGGCGCAGAGCTTGTGGGAGAAGTTGGTGCAGGGGAAGAGATTGGGAGGATGCCATGACACTGGGAGAGTATGGCTCCGATGCTGGTATTTGAAGCGTTCACTTTGACAATGAATGGCTATATCTGGGTCAGGATAGTGGAGGATGGGTGAAAATCCTAGAAACCCATTGGAGCTCCTTTATAGTAGTGGGCCACGGTAGCACTGCACTTACTTTACTGTCCTCCATTGTCACACCCTCAGAACTGATCATATAGCCTAGAAATTATATTGCCTTTTGATGGAACTCACAATTCTCATCCTTGGCATAGAGTTGGTGAGAGTATGAGACGTTGCAGGATTGCACTTTTGGATATGGATATGATCTTCAAAGGTTGGAATAGATGAGGATATCATTGACTTATATGATTACGAACTGATTTAGTTGTTGTCGCGAAGGTATCATTGGCCAGTCGCGGACAGCATGATGAGGTATTCATACAACACTGCTGTTCAGGTCCAGTTTTGTTTAACACTAGGCTCTTCGTAATCATATACGTCAATGATATCCTCATCTTTTCCAATACCTTTGAAGATCATATCCATATCCAAAGTTGTTGCTTTCTCACCAACTCTAGTCCATCTTCCACACCCCCATCCATCCATCTTCAACCGCTTATCCGTATCGGAGTTGGCCGGGGATAGCAGCTCAAGCAAGAGACCCCAAACTTCCCTTTCCTGAGTCACATTAACCAGCTCTGACTGGGGATCCAGGCATTCCCAGGTGTGGAAATATAATCTCTCCACCTAGTCCTGGGTCTTCCCGAGGGTTTCCTCCCAGCTGGACGTGCCTGGAACACCTCCCTGGGAGGCGGCCAGGGGGCATCCTTACCAGGTGCCTGAACCACCTCAACTGGCTCCTTTCAACGCAGGGAGCAGCGGCTCTACTGAGTTCCTCTCGGATAGCCGAGGCTTCTCACTCTATCTCTAAGGGAGAGGCCGCCGCCGCCCCCTCCTGAAAGAAACCCATTTCGCGGCTTGTACCCACGCGATCTAGTTCTTTCGGTCACTGCCCAACCTTCATGACCATAGGTGAGTGTAGGAATGAAAATTTCCGTAGAGTCGAGAGTTTCCTCTTCGACTCAACTCTCTTTCGTCTAGCAGTGCGGTGGAGCGATTGCAACACCGCTCCTGCTGCTCCGTTCTCCGCTCATCCCGCTCCAATGTCCCCTCATTCGTGAACAAGCCCCGAGGTACTTGAACTCCTTTGGGGCATGGTTTCTCATTCCCTACTCGGAGTAGGCACTCCATCGGTTTCCTGCTGAGAACCATGGCCTCAGATTTGGAGGTGCTAATCCTCATCCCTGCCGCTTTGCACTTCACCGCAAACCGATCCAGCAAGTGCTGGATGTCACGACCCGATGATGCCATTAGGACCACATCATCCGCGAAAAGCGCGATGAGATCCTCAGGTCACCAAACCGCAACCCCTCCCCACCGACTACGCGCCTTCGATATCCCATCCGAATATCACAAACAGGATTGGTGACAAAGTGCGGCGCGAAACCAACCCCCACCTGGAACAAGTCTGACTTCGACAGAGCATACAGACACAACTCTCGCTTTGAGCATACGTGATTGGATAGCCCTAAGAAGGGAACCCTTCACCTTATACTGCCTCAGCACCTCCACAGTAGACCCCTGGGGATACGGTCATACGCTTTCGATCTAACAGATCCACAAAACACAATAGACCGGATGGGCATACTCCCAGCCCCCTCAAGATCCTTGCAAGAGTAAAGAGCTGGTCCGTTGTTCCACGACCAGGGACGGAATCGGATTGTTCCTCCTCAATCCGAGGGTTCGACTACGCGCCGAACCCTCCGTTCCAACACCTTGGAGTAGATTTTACCAGGGAGGCTGAGAAGTGTGATACCCTATAATTGGGGCACACTCTCTGGTCCCCCTTTTTAACCAAAGGGAACCACCACCCCGGTCTGCCACTCCTTCTGCACTGTCCCCGACTTCCACGCAATATTAAAGAGGCGCTGTCATCCAAGACATCCCTCCACACCCAGAGCTTTCAGCATTTCTGGACAGATCTCATCAATCCCGGGGCTTTGCCACTGTGCAGTTGATTGACCACCTAAGCAACCTCCACCACGGAAATTGGCGATGATATCCCATCAGCCTCCACCTCTGCCTCTACCATAAGGGTGTGTTAGTCGGATTCAGGAGTTCCTCAAAGTGTTCTTTCCACCGTGCAATTACTTCCTCAGTTAAGGTCAACAGTGTCCCCCTCCACTGTGCACACAGCTTGGTGGTTCCCGTTTCCCTTTCCTGAGTTGGCGTATGGTTTCCAGAAACACCTTGGTGCCGACCGAATCCTTCTCCATGTCCTCTCCGAACTTTTCCCACACCCACTGCTTTGCTTCTTCTACGGCAGAAGCTGCAGCCCTTCTGCCTGTCGGTACCTTGCAACTGCTTCCGGAGTCCCCCGGGATAACACATCCAGGAAGGCCTCCTTCTTCAGTCGGACGGCTTCCCTGACCATCGGTGTCCACCATGGTGTTCGAGGTTGTACCGCCCTCGCCCCTTGAGGCACCTAAGACTTTGAGACCACAGCTCTCCACACGCAGCTCCAGCAATGGGAAGCTTTGATCATTGCCCACTCGGGTTCCATGCCCCAACGCCCTCCACAGGGATGTCGAAAAGTTCCGCCAGAGGTGTGAGTTGAAGATCTCACGGACAGGGGCCCTCTCCCGACGTTCCCAGTTCACCCGCACTACCCGTTTGGGCTTTCCAGGTCTGTCCGTCTTCCCCCCTTTGATCCAACTCACCCCAGATGGTGATCAGTTGCTCACCCCTCTCTTCACCCGAGTGGCCAGAACATGCGGCCTCAGATCAGATGTTACGATTACAAAATCGATCATACCTTCGGCCTAGGGTGCTCTGGTACCAAGTACACGTATGAGCCTCCTTATGTTCGAACATGGTATTTGTTATAGACAGTCCATGACTAGCACAGAAGTCAAATAACAAATGCCCGGCTGGGTTTAGATCAGGGAGGCCGTTCCTCCCAATCACGCCACTCCAGGTATCTCCATCATTGCTCATGTGCACATTGAAGTCCCCAGCAGAACTATGGGTCCTACTTGGTGCCCTGTACTACAGGACTCTGTTTAGGGTTCTCCAGAAGGCGGAGTACTCTGAACTGGTGTTCGGTGCAAATGCACACACCAGTCAGAGTCCCCCCCACAACCCGTAGGCATGAGGAGGCGACTTTCTCGTCCAACGCTGTAAACTCAAGTTAGCGGGCTCAGCCGGGACTTGAGTATCCCCACACCGCCCGGCGTCTGCGCCCATGGTCAACTCCAGAGTAGAATAGAGTCCATCCCTATCCAGGAGTACAGTTCCAGACCGGACTGTCGGCGTAGATGTAAGCCCCCAAATCTAGCCGGTAGCGCTCCACCTCCCGCACAAGTTCCAGTTCCTTCCCCCACAGAGGTGATGTTCCCGTCCCCAAGCCAGCCTCTGCCGCCCAAGTCTGGTCCGTCGAGGCCTCTGACCTTCACTGCCACCCATGTAACAGCGCACCCGACCCCCCGGTTCACCCCACGGTGGTGGGCCCATAGGATGGAGAGGGGTGCCACGTTCTTTTGGGGCTTGCCCGGCTGGGCTCCGTGGAAACCCAGCCACCAGGCACTTTCCTCGGTCGGGCCCTCCCTCTGGGCCTGGCTCCAGATGGGGGGCCCCGGGCTTCCTCCAGGCAGGGTAACTCCTCTTTCTACATTTTCTTCATGAGGGGTTTTGAACTTATTCTTAGTCTGACATCTGGAATCATTCTTAGTATGACATCTGGAATCTGGCCACCCCAAAATACACTGCCACCCTCCAAATATTATGTAATCAGTTATGGTGGTCCAAGATGCAGGCAGACTTTGATCTGTACCATGATTAGACGATTGACTCACCTGTTTCACATCACCTTCTTATTTCAGTTTGTCACATCATTATTAGTCCTAAATTGCCCCTGTCCCAAATTTTTTGGAACGTGCTGCATGCATCAATTTCAAAATAAACGTTTACCTTCAAAAAAACTAAGCAGTTGATTAGGTAAAACTTCAAAAGTCTTGTCTTTATATGTTTTTTGTTTAAAATACAAGTCAAAGTACATTTACAATCACTCCTCTTCATTTTATTAGCATTTTCCATACTGTCCAAACCTTATCAGCATTATTTGTCAGATCAGGTTGTATGTTAGAAATCAAACAGACCTAGAACACTGTTTAATATCTTAAATTAATAAAATAAAGAAAAATGCCTCTGCTCTCATCCAAAAACAAACTCGAGCATCTTCAGTTTGCCAGACACTACTGGAACTTCAAATGGGATCGGGTTCTATGGTCAGATGAAACAACAATATAGCTTTTTGGTAATAAACACCAGAGGTGGTTTTGGTGCACACAGTCAGTGCCATATGGAAAAGTACCTCATGCCCATGGTTAAATATGATGGTGGATCTTTAATGTTTTGGGGCTGTTTTTCTGCCAGAGGACCTGAACATTTTGTTAGGATACATGGCATCATGGACTC
Organism: Ameiurus melas; assembly: GCA_012411365.1. NCBI lineage: Eukaryota > Metazoa > Chordata > Actinopteri > Siluriformes > Ictaluridae > Ameiurus > Ameiurus melas. The sequence goes on along the minus strand of CM022764.1, from coordinate 27,576,993 downwards.
TGTCAAATATCAACAGATATTAAATGAAAACCTAACTGCCTCTGCCAGAAAGCTTCAAATGGGCCGTGGTTGGATTGTCTAGCAGATCCAAAACATACATCTCAATCAACACACAAATGATATCTGTGAATGGCAAAAGTATATGAACCTTTGCTTTCAGTATGTGGTGTGAGCCCCTTGTGCAGCAATAACTCCAGCACTGTGTCAGGTTTGATGTTTGTTTTCACCGATTTCTTATTGGGATGCTTATATTTGAAGCTAAACATTCAAATCTTGATTGGTTAGTTGCTTTTTAGGCAGATATGTAGGAAGGTATGTACAGTACATTAATTGTCCCTCAGGGAAATTGCTTTGTCACTTTGGATTTTAAAGGCTCCTCCTTTCACATGCAGGTTTGGAACTGGTATAGGCAGTCTTTTTCAAAAATGCTTTTATTAGCCGTAATGATTGAAAGGAGAAAGAATTTGACGTGCCATATTTGTTCTGTTTGACTCCAGCCCTACATCTGTGTCACGTCCTCCATCCAGAGTAATTGTTCTATTGTTGTTAATGTTTAAAGGCTGCTGAGTAGATGACATAAGCACATCTCAAGGTATGTACGTCTCCACATCAATGGTACCGTCACACATGTGTAACTCTATGTAGAAATGCTGCTGAGTTCTCGGGGCCAGAGCTCATCTCAGATGGACTGAAAGGTAGTGGATACGTGTTCTGTGGTCAGATGAGAACACCTTTAAGATTGTTTTTGGGAAAAACTGACCTCAAATTCTCTGTGCCAAAGAAAAAGACCAACCAGACTGTTATAAGCGGAAGTAAAAAGCCAGTATCTGTGATGGTCTGGGGTGCATCAGTGCCCAAGGTATGGGTGACCTGCATATGTGTGAAGGAACCAATGATGTGGAAGCGTATATTAGGATTTTAGCGAGACATATTGCTGCCATCAAGGTAATGTCAAGGTAATGTCCCAAAAAGACACATATTTGTTGTGGTGGTGAAATTTCTGTATCACTGATATCGTTTATCATCATTTTCACATTTAGGAATAAAAGTTGTCCAGAGAAGGCCATCAGTCTGATCTCAAACACGCTTCTGACCATTTTGTGAATAAACTATTGCAAAAGAGAAATTTTACCACAGAAAACTCTCTCTCTGTCTCTTTCTCTGAGATTCACGTGTGCACGTGTTGCCTAGTAACGCAGAGGTTCAGGGTTCGAGCGGTCCTCACGTGCTGCTGTCCCTCAGTGAAGTGGTGTTTCTGTGGTGAATGGAGACACAGTGTACCATGTTTTAGGAGAGAGTAAAAATAAACACCCAGAATCCGAAAAAGAAATAATTCTTCTGTGAAGTTTCACCTGAATCACACAAGGGGCTCTGACATCTCCACTGAAGGATAGAATTCAGATTAAACACTCATATTTTTTCTTACTAACACAGTGTACTGAGACTGTCATCCAATCAGAGCGGGGCAGGCTGTAGTGCTGCTTTCTCATTGGTCAGCACAAACATTATTGGTGTTCTTGAACTTCAGATCAAGTTAGATTTCTGTATTCCTCTGTAATTGATGCATGAAATAATCCACATTTCTGATATACAGTATGAATTTAATGTATAATGATATCACAAAGTGCTTCTATACCACCATAAATAACTGCTTTAGTGGATGTATAAAATCAAATGAAGATCGAGTTTAGAGTTCCACAGACACAATACAGTCTGGATCTGAGATTAAAATCCTGCTCATAAATAAAATTAAACTATTTTAATTTCTCTAAAGATCCTTTCACATGTCTTTACGTGTATATTATCTGTGTTCGTACATCATCTATGATCATCTCCTCTCTAATTAAAAAGACAATGTCTTTTATATTCTTTAACCCTTTACACACTGAAATTCACTCCGTCCAGTAGGTGGCAGTAAAATGATACTGTACATGTGCTACACTCCTGTATTACTGTAGTCTACACCTCTAACATACAGTGAAGATAAATCACATTAATACTTTAACACTTTATTTACATCACAAGACTTTATATGAAACTATTTAATGTCTGATTCCAGGACTGCAGCGCTGATTCTGTCTCACTGATATTACATTCTTCACATCTGTATGCAAAGGGAAAGTACATTTTAATCACAGGTAACATCTTCACAACAACCTGTGTGTGTGTGTTAGATAAATCACTTGTAACATTATTAAAACATTTTTTAAATTACTTCCTAGTATGGGGACATTTAGAAAATAATGCTCCTGTTAAACAACTGCTCTTCCTGAATATATATTTCATTAAAATTCTCCTTATTGTTTGCACTTACTATCTTCTTAGCACTTACACACACACACACACACACACTCACACACACACACACACACACACACACACACACACACACACACACACACACACACACACACTGACTTTGTACAAGCCATATTCAATCTCAAAGAGCCGTTTACTGCCTGTTTAATGAAATACTCTGCAGCTGAAACATAATATTCCTCTCTACATTTTAATCTTATAGACAAGAACAGATTAAAGTTCTATAAAAACAGTGTAAATAATGTGGAACTATTAGCATTATAAAGTTCATTAAAAAAAAAGAGAGAAATAAAAGCAGGAAACTGCACCACATCTCTGTCCACGTTTCACATGTGTTTAAATAAAGCTTTGGGCTTTTGTCTGGAGTAAAATAATCACAGTAATTCACCTTGAGGAATTCATTTATTTGATATTGATGATATCAGTCATTTACTTCGTATTGGCCTTTACACACAGTGCAGTGTTACATGTTACACAGGACTAAAGTCTTTTAACCACTAGAGCTCTAGTGTCACTTATAGCCCAAAGAAACATACATTTTCAACACATCTGGCTTTAATGCTTCAACTCTTCATGAAGCTTTAACATCACTACTTTTAACCTTGGAACTCTTTTAAGAGAAAAATGTACCAAAGAGTCCTTATTAATATATTTTTGTTTGAAGTTAAGACATTTTTGAATAGTTAAAGGAACATTTTCGTAGATTCACTGTTGAACAATTATTTAAAAAATGGAGTTTAAGAGTTACGAGAGCTGAATGACGGCACCGTTGGGGAATCACCCAGATAACATGCATTATGCTTTGGGGACAGAACAGGAAGTCATTCATCTTCATCTGCGTGGTCGATGGGATCATAGCAGGTTCTCTGCTGATTCTGATCCTCACGCGCTGATGTTCCCTTTCAAAGTGAACCGACGTTGCATTTAGCAGTATGGGAATGCCTTGTGCGGCGTGACCGGTATCTGAAGCTTGTGTAAAATCATGCTTCTACTAATAGGCCTGCCATGATCAGGTGACGTGGTAATTAAGCGTCGCATGATATATATATGGCACCTGTGAACCGCCGTCAGCCTTATTATCTTCAGCGAGACTGCGTGTCTGTTGTTTGTGTGACAAAAACGCCTTCATTTCTACTTCGATATTTTCTCAAAATCTCTTAACTTTTCTATCCTCTTATCCTAAAGAAAAGGAGTGAAGTAATGAGCGAGAAAGAGTTAAAGATGTGTGTAACGTGCTCCCGTTTCATCACGGGGGAAAAGTGCAACACTTTCTGGGTGAAGTGTTAGTGGTGTAGCGTACAATGGGTCTTCCAGAAGTTATGACAAAATCTCAAACTTCTGGGAAAACCCGATTAACCCATAGTCATAACCCCGATGTTGGATTATTCTGCCATTGTGGGAATGAATGGCATGGCTATTTAGCTATGCCGAGGTGAGGAGGCGCTTGCTACCTTTCCCTCTTCCCCAACGGCAGGTAATTACAGGGGCTGGCTTGCATCCAAGGTGGAACCAAATTAAAAGAAGCATTGGTGGGCAAGCCTATGCAGCGTAGTCTTGCTTGTGGGTCACTGCAGACAATTACAGGGTTGCAGGCCTACCAAGCAGACCTCCTGAGTGAGCTCGACTTATGGCAAAAAAAAGTTGTCTCAAAGCTCATCCGGTGTCCACAAGTGGGCCTGGGCCAGCACTAGTATGGGGGAAACCCAGAAGGCGAGTATGGCAGCCCGCCAACCCCGCGGGCAGCCAGGGGGAACCGGGCGGCCACAGTCGCGGTCTGCTGTTAGGCCTGATCTGAGAATGGTCATAAAGGCCAAGCAGGCAAAGATGAGCGGTCCTGAGGGGCTGTGGAAGGATGTATCCGGGGGACATGAGGTTGTTAGGGCAGGTAGCCCGCGAGTGCTACTGTAGGCCTCCCTCAGCCAAGGTGGTCCCCAATTTTTTGTGTTCCCTGGTCAGCAAGCTGTCAGCAGGGCAACGAAAATCTGATGCTTCTCCAGTAGAATGTGGAATAGCTAACGTCACTAGAAGACCATCGGGCAGCATGCAAGCTACGGCCAAATGTGTCTCCATGGGTTCTGTCTACCATAGAAAGGGTTACGGGTCCAGTCATAGCTCGACCCCCCTGTTCACAGGTGTGCTCACCACCAGAAGTCACGCACAGACCAGAGCCCGGCGTTACGCGAGGATAAGCTCCCTTTTGGACAATGGGGTCCTGAAACATGTACCCCTTTCCCTCAGGGAGGGAGGTTTACAGCCTTTATTTCCTTTTCGCAAAAAGTGAGAATATGCGGCCAATTTTAGATCTGCATCATCTGAACCGTACTCTTGGACATACAGGTTCAGAGGCTGATGTTCAAACTTCGTGCCACAGATCCAGTTCGAGAACTGGTTTGTGGCGATAGATCAAAAAGGTTGCATGTTTCCGCGCATAGAAATATTGCTAGCTTTATCCCTCGCACCTTCACAAAGTGCATGGATGTCACTCTGGCTCCATTGGGACTCCAGGGCATCTGTGTACCAAACTGTTTAATTAAACGACTGGTTAATTCTATACACGATCCAGGGAGCTGGCGGTTCAACATTGAGATGTTGTTCTTGCCGACGTGAAGAACTGGGGGCTCAGGTTGAATCTTAGAAAAGTTGGCTTTCCCGTTACGGTGGACAACTTTTCTAGGGTTATAAGGATTCTACTACGATGAGGGCGTTTCTCCCCAACAGGCGTAGTGTCAATCCTATCAACACTGAGCTAGATAAAGCTGTATCTTGGGAGCCTAAGGTGGAATCCACACATGTGGTTGAGGTCACATTTGTATGCTGCCCCCCATCGCTGCTCCCACTAGCTCTAGCGAGTTCACCAAGATAGCCCGCTAGTAGCACCTTTTTGGGGCTCGAACATGGTTCTGAGAGATAATATCTCTGCAAGATGGCACTCCTTCGAGATTCCTCTTCCGAGGGATTCACTGTGGACCCAGTAACTTCGCCAATAGCTACAGTCCTGGAGCTCCTACAATAACATTTCTCTCAGCGGTGTGAGCTCCTTCTACAATCAGGGTTATGTGGCGCCATTTCGGTCCAGCCCGCCCTGTTCAGGGAGCCTCTGTGGGGCAACATCCTCTAACCCGAGGTTCATGCATGGTCTCAGATGGCTGAGGCCCATCTGCAGGCCCCACGCCCTTCCTGGGACCTTCTATGGCCCTGGAAAGTCTGTCGGCTGCCCCATTCGGGAGCCCCTAGAGCGGATCTACTGTCTCAAGCCGGAGGGCTGATTTATCACGCTCGGCCAGAACTCGGCAACTGTGGGTCTGGCCCCCTGAGGGGCACCAGCTCATAGATTCGGGTCTCACAACTGAGATTGTTGAAACCATGTTAAAAGCTAGAGCACCATACACACAAGGAAAGCGCAACGACTCAAGTGTCAGCTTTTTGTCTTGTGGCATGAGGAACGTCACCTAGACCCAGTGAACTGCACAATTGCTTCAGTCCTGGAGTTCTTACAGAGCGTTTCTCAGCAGGCTGGGCTCCTTCTACAATCAGGGTTACTGGGCCGCTGTTTCGCCCAGCCATGCCCCTGTTGATGGAGCCTCCGTGGGGCAACATCTTCTAACTTTAAGGTTCGTGCGTGGTGTCAGACGGCTGCGGCCCATCTGCAGGCGCGCATACCTTCCTGGGACCTTCTGTGGTCCTGGAAGGTCTGTCAGCTGCCCCTTCGGCCCCCAAAGTTGGATCCCATCTACAAGGAAATTGTATGCGCTCAAGTGGCGCCTTTTTGTCTGGTGGTGTGAGAAACGTCAGCTACACCCAGTGAACTGCGTAATCGCTACAGTCCCGGAGTTCTGACAAGAATGTTTCTCAGCGGGTTGGCTCCTTCTATTATCGGGGTTACGTCGGCGCCGTTTCGTCAGCCCTGCCCCTGTTGATGGAGCCTCTGTGGGGCAACGTCCTCTAACTTCGAGGTTCATGAGTGGTGTCAGACGGCTGAGGCCCATCTGCAGGCCATGCATACCTTCCTGGGACCTTGCTGTGCTCTTGGAAGGTCTGTCAGGGACCCCATTTGAGCCCTTAGAGTCAGCCTCTGAGAAGCTTCTGACTCTAAAGGTAGCTCTTTACAGGCCCTGACATCTCTCAAGCGAGTGGGAGGTCTACAAGCTCTCCCTGTTGCCCCTCCTGCCTTGACTTTACCCCTGAATAAGCCAAGTCCTTCCTGTATCCTAGGCCGGATTATATTCCTAAAGTGCCTACATTGGCTGCCCACCCTGTGGTGTTGCAGGCTTTCTCCCCCTCCTCTGTCCTCTGACCAGAACAAGAGAGGATGCACCCGCTGTGTGCATCCAGTGCGCTCTCTGTATACCGTCCACCGCTCCGGCCAGTGGCGTAAGTCAGAGCAGCTACTAGTCTGCTGCGTGGACAGGAAAAGTGATGCTGTGTCAAAGCAGTGCATCTCTACTGGGATTGTTGAAGGCTTTGTCCAAAGGGGTTTCCTTGCAGGATGTGTGTGTGGCTGCAGGGTGGTCTATGCCTCACACGGTCATTTGTTATTACAGCCTGGATATTCATTCCTCCCCAGGCTCGAAAGTGTCCTGCAGTGACCCTCGGGTTTGGGTATTTTGAACAGGACCGTACCCTCGGTGTGACGGGTGGGTATTCCCGGTTTCCCATACTGCTAAATGCAACATCGAATTTCCCTTTGAAAGGAACGTCGGGGTTGCATAGCGGTTCATACCGGGGCTTGCCTGTGATTCGTCTTCGCTTCAGTTAATAGAGGCTGCGGCGTGTGTTCACACGGTGCCATATATATATCATGCGGCCGCGCTTAATTGCCACGTCACATGATCATGGCGAGGCCTATAAGTAGAGGAATGATTTTACACAAGATTCAGATACCGGTCACACGCACCAAGGGCATTCCATACTGCTAAATGCTCGTTCTCTTCTAGGGAACAGGGTTACATGCTTACGTAACCCGACGTTTTCTGGGCCGCCAGGAGACACTTGTGTAGGTCACAGAGGTCAACCAGACCGATGCAGTGTCCACTTCCTGCAGAGAGAAACATCTGATAATGTGACATTATTAGTCTGCTTTAATAGTGACATGATCTCAGCGCTGACTTCCATCAACTACATTTCATCATTTCATGGTTTTCTGGTACCTTCTCGTTCGAGTCCCCAGTGGAAGAACACTTATCTGAAAAAAAGAAGAGAATTTATCATAGACAAAGACGACAATCTCAAAAATGTCAAACACACAGATTTCACTACACAGCTTTTTACAATAACTAACGTTTTCATTACACATTCATTCTGCACTCGTGTATAAGGGCTGCTGTACGGCCTGGAACAACAGGAAGTGTCATAAATAAAGGGAAGTGTGTGTACAGGGTGAACGGTGTAAATGTTGGTCTTGCAGGCTGTAAGTTCTCCACCTCTGTAGCGTGGAACAGTACAGAGAGGAGCAGATGATGCTTATTGACACAAAGACCACACACACACATGATAGGATTATAATAATAATTCCACAGAGTGCAGGACCTACCGACTGCTGGTGTCTGAAAGATCAGTCTCATGATGCTGATCAGCTGAAACACAGAGGAACACAGAGATATCAGTAAAGTATCTGAGAGGAAAGTGTATCAGATGACATTCTGATATCTTTTAGAACTTTAATTTAGTGTTAAACACACAACGATCAGACTGTCACTTATACACTGTGTAACAATAAACAACAACAACAACAACCACCAAGAGAAAAGTCTTTTCCTTTCTGTTGTATTAATCATCACAATAGTTTCAGCTCACCACATCTGTACTGATATCTCTCGTTATATTTTTCTTTTATTAAGATTTCTCTCAATCATGGATTTGGGACATGAGTCACTATTTGAAACACTTTTCTCCCTCCACACTGAACTGATCTTCTCACAGTTCAACAACATTCTCAACACTGCTCTTTAAAGTGTGGCTGAACAAAATAAAAAGAACCCTTGAAGAAAATGAAGCGAGGAGAAATAATGTCCAGATTAGCAGAACTTTAAAATGTCTCAAGTGTCAGGTGCACGAGATTTTACTGTTTGTTCATAAAATAATCCTTGAAATAATACACAAGATGATAGAAATAATATTATGAAAAATAAACACACGAACTAAAACTAAATCAACTAGCAGTAATCAGACTGAATAAAGTATTGGCACCCACCTGTAAAGTTCAGTCTGATGGGTTTCCCAAACTGAATGTGTGTTGCGTCGTTTCCCAGATCTGTCTCTCTAACTCCAATAATCACTAAACTGACTGAACTGCTGCTTTCTGTTATATCAAAGTGACTCTTGTTCACATTATAACTGAGGAAAAAGGTTTTCTTCAGTTTAGAATTTTCAGCAGATATCAGCAGCTTCACCTCCTCAGATCTCAGTCGATACCACACGACATCTCAGAATAATTAGTGATGTTACAGAGCAGGGGTGATGTTCTCTCAGGATGGACAGATAAATGACCAGTTGAAGCGATCTCAAGGAGACACGGTGTAAAGAAACCTGTAAGAATACCACCACATTAAGAGAACAGATTCATCTATCAGTGAGTCCACATTTAACGACTGCTTCAGTTCAGAGTTTACTCAAAATCATGAGATTTGGTTTTAAACTGTTACACTGACATTAAAAACTGCTTTCAGATACATTTCTGTTAAAACTGTTACATTACTGCATTCTATCCCTAGATATACTAACAGACTAATAACTTCAATAAAGTCCTGAACACCAGTTACTCTAATGACAGTTATTTATAATTTACTCCTATCTGGTATTTTGCATATAGAAACTCACCAAACAGCAGCTGAAGTGTAAAAAGATCCAGGAGATTGGCCATTTCTTGCTGAGATGCTACAGTGGCCTACAAGATAGTGCTGCTGTTTTCAAATTGGTTTATTTGAAACCTCTCTTCTCCTATTGTGTCTTTAGTTCCTGTTTAGCTGCAAGCCCCTACATCCTGTTTTGTCAAGTGTCCAGTACGCGCCTGATCACTAGTCCTATTTTAATTCTCAGACAGAGACCCATCCTCTTTGGTACATTAATCAGTTCATCACTTTACTTAACTAGAAATAAATTTAATATCATCAAGTTAATCATTTTGCTTGCAGTGACACAGTTGGGACAGAACAGTCAAGTGAACAGATAAATATAAGCAGGTGTAATTACATTAGCACTGGCATCCAAAGTTAATGTATGAAAAAAAGACTGATGGAAAGATTGTGCAATAATAACAGTAAATCTTTGTGGGACACTGGCACACAGAGACTCTCTTTACATGCAAACATGTTCAACAGTGTGAATGAATACATTCCAGATACAGATTCCATATGAACAGTTTATACTGTATGTATTAGCAACAAAGTCTCACAAAAATTCATAAATGTAGTACTAAAGAACCAGAAAGCATATTTGTAACCCTAGTATGAATTCTACCTGTGATTCACACTTATTGTACGATCACGTAGAAGATGCACATGACCAGTGGTGTTAGCAAACTTACCAAAGAGTGAATGTTTACCTATAAACCAATCTGGCCTAAAGATAAAACAGACTGAAATACCCTTTCGTTTGGAACATTCAAAATTCAAATATCTCGGAGTTAATGTCACCCGTTCCCATTCTGAATTAATGGCGGCGAATTTTACACCCTTAATCTCATACATGAAGTCAGCCTTTCAAAGATGGGCAGCTCTGCCATTATCCCCTCTTGGCAGAATAAACACGGTAAAAATGAATATTCTCCCAAAATTCCTCTACCTCTTTCAGTCCATACCTTTGTTTTTACCAAATCTTTCTTTAAGAATAGAGACAAATTAATCTCGTCTTTCATATGGGCAGGAAAAACTCCCAGGGTTTCAAAATTCTCACTTCAGCGGAGTTGACCGATTGGTGGCCTCGCATTGCCCAATTTCATTTATTATTATTGGGCAGCTAATATTCATAAACAGGTGCTGTGGGTGCAGGCCCCCTCTATTCCATGGTGCCACTTAGAAGCACAGTCTTGCATTTCAACCTCCCTCCCTGCTCTTGTGTTCTCCTCCCTTCCCATAGCCCTTTCACAATATACAGATAATCCAGTAGTTTGTACCTCTCTAAAGATTTTCTATCAGTTTCGTCGTCATTTTAAATCTATCTCGGCCTCCACCATGGCACCTATATGTAATAGCCATCTCTTTCCCCCTCCTTTATGGATTCCACATTCTCTCTTTGGGAAAAGAAGGGTCTGAAATGCCTTGAGGATCTTTTCATTAATAACGTGTTTGCAAACATTTCTGAATTATCCTCGTCATTCAGCCTGCCTCCCGTCTTACCTTTTCCGTTTCTTTCAAATTAGGCACTGTATCTCCCTCCCTATTCACTGGTTTTCCCTCCTTACCTACAAAGTCTGCATGGGAAGAGGTGTTTAAGCTGAATCCCTCATAAAGGGCATTATCTCACAGATATATGCGACAATCTGGTCTCACGATGATTCTTACAATATCAAAACTGTAAGTGCTCGGGAAGAGGAATTGGGCCTGGAGCTTGAGGATGATTACTGGGGGCAGAGTGTTAGATGATACACTGGACCACCACGTCCTGTGCTAGACTTAGTTTTATACAGTTTAAAGTGGTCCATAGAGCTCACCTCTCTAGGAGTAGATTGTCTAAAATATATCCCATTGTCCCTGACATGTGTGAGAAATGCAAACTTTCACCCTGTAACCTGAGTCATATGTTTGCACTCTGTCCCAAACTACAGACCTTTTGGAACTCTTTTTCGGGACTATGTCCGACATTCTTAAAATCAAATTGGATCTTTGTCCTTTAATCGCCATCTTTGGTGTTTCATCTCAGTGTCAGCCTCTGAACCATGGACAAGGTAGTGTTGTGGCCTTTGCATCGTTGCTTGCTTGGCGTAGAATATTGTTGTCTTGGACCTCTCCGCAACCCCCCTCTATATCAGTCTGGCTTAGAGATTTAATGTTCTTTTTGAAGCTGGAAAAATCAAGTACAACATCAGAGGTAGGGGTGACTCATTTTCGGAAAATGGCAACAATTTATTACTTATTTCAATGATTTACGCACCCTGGAGGTAGAGTGAGGAGAGGTAGACAGTGAACACTAACCGTCTTACCCTCTTTCTGTTATTTAATTATTATTATTTATTTTTTTCTTTTGTATTATTATTATAATTAAAAATATATATTTTATTTATTATTTTATTTTATTTTATTTTACTTTATTTTATTTGTTTATTTATTTATTTTCTCCCTCCCCCCTCTCTTTTGGTTTTGGCTGTAGTTGTTTTGTGGGGGTTGTTGGGTGGGGTGTTGTGTTATAATGTTAAAAACGCAAATTTCCAATAAAAATTCTATGGCAAAAAAAAAAAAAAAGAAGGAGTAAGCGGTAGAAGATGGATGGATGGATGTACTCCAGCCCTACATCTGTGGCATGTCCTCCATCCAGACTAATGTCCTATTGTTGTTAAACATGATTACAGTCTCATTGAAAAGGTACTTATAGGTAGGTACAGTCACAGTATGTGATTTCTGATGCAGCCTTTGTAATCATTAATTAAATCATATTTTTAATTAAATCAGATTAAATTGTTAGAGGGGAATTTAAGCTGTCATATGGTCATGTTAAAATGAACCCCACATGTTACAATGTGACCCACCTATGGGGCATGTTCTAACATTTCACTTCTCTTCTTTCTGGTTAAATAAAGAAAACTGTACATGTATTATTTATAAAACAAGACAAAATATTTGTACCAGACATTTATAAAATTAATGTAAAAGAAAAAGAAAAATGATTAAAATTATATAAAATTAATGTAAAAAAAAGAAAAGAAAAAGAAAAATGCTTTGAACCCTAAGTACTTTTCCACAAATGTGAGGGAGTATAAAGTGTTAGGTTGTGTCCCGCTCTCATCTACACACCTCAACAAAAAGCCAATTAATCATGTTAAATATTCTTAAAGGGATGAGAATACAGAAACTGAGGAAGATGTTTTGCATGAAAGAGTAATGACACCATGCAGTTCTGTGGAGATGTCAATAACCACACACTGTGAACAGGAAATAGCTCACACCTGGGTAGAAGAAAAGAACAGATCAGGACGTACCTTCTGAATACAGAGACACTCAGTAATCTTACTGATTTAAATCATTAAGTGGAATCAGAGATCCATAAAATCACTGATAGACTGTACAGTGAATATAAACATCACTGACTGTTCATTCTTTATTAATTTACACCTAGACTCACTGTCACAGAAATCAGAATAAACATCGGATTATTTAGTACTCTGTGTGTGTGTGTGTGTGTGTGTGAGAGTGTTAGTGTGTGGGTATGTGTGTGTGTGTGTGTGTGTGTGGGTGCGTGTGTGTGTGTGTGTGTGGTGGGTGGGTGGGTGGATGCGTGCGTGATGTGTGTGTGTGCCTGTGTGTGTGTGGGTATTTGTGTGTGTGTGTGTGTGTGTGTGTCGTGTGTGTGTGTGTGTGTGTGTGTGTGTGTTAGTGTGTGTGTGTGTGTGTGTGTGTGTGTGTGTGTTGGGGTGTATGTGTGTGTGTGTGTGTGTGTGTGTGTGTGGGGAGGTATGTGTGTGTGTGTGAGTGTGTGTGTGTGTGTCTGTGGGTATGTGTGTGTGTGTGTGGGTATGTGTGTGTGTGTGAGTGTGTGTGTGTGTGCGGGTATGTGTGTGTGTGTGTGTGTGTATGTGTGTGTGTGTGTGTGGGGGGTAGTGTGTGTGTGTGTGTGTGTGTGTGGGTGTGTGTGTGTGTGTGTGGAGGGGTGAATGTGTGTGTGTGTGTGTGTGTGTGTGTGTGTGTGTGTGTGTTATGAAATGTTGTGGTCTGACCCTCAGCAGATCATAACAGGACCTTTATTTGTGACTTGTCAGTCTGGTAAACATTAAAGTCACCCGTGTTGATCAAATGATGTTCTGTAGGTCGTCTTCCTGCAGAAAGACACAATGGAGAAGAAGAGAACTGTTTAAGTTTAAATGGTAATAGATCTCATTATTACAGTTTATATTACAGTGCTGTTGAATTCTGGATTGTGATTGGTCAGAAGGTGTTGAATAATTTTCTATAACAGCAGCTCTGACAGTGGTGCAGCTGTGAATCACAAGTTTATATTAATGCACTGGTTTTAATATCTTATCGTTTCTATAGCAACAGCTCATTCACAGTGACTTGTACGGCAAACACATAACCAGATTAAAAACATGAGGAAATGTTTCTATAGTAAGGAAATTTTTATTTAACATTTATGGAAGGAGTCTCCAGTGTCAGTGCTTTGTAACAGACAGAGGTAAAGTTGTAAGTTTAGGGTTTCTGGAATCTTCAGGACAGGTGAGTTTATGCTTTGTGGTTTCCTGGTAACACAACAAGCTGTGGGTTTTCTGTCGTATTAACTTCAAGAGAGAAAAAACATTGAGGTTGGTGATTGAATGAATATTTATAGCTGCTATCACGTAAGTGAGAACAGGAACTAACCAGTTTCGCAAACTTTCCACAATATAATATATAATTATACATAGATTTTTTTTTAAACAGTGCATGTCATTTGTTAATAAATTAAATATTGTAATTGTTGGCACATTGTTGTGTTATATGATGAATCTATTTGAGTGTAAGTGGTGCTTGCTGAAGAAGTCTAACAGGAAGGGGATCTGCAGTATGAACTCCTGAATGTTGTTTGTTAATCAGGGAGTAAAATACACAATGTAGATCGTGCTATAATGAATACTCATTGTCTAAATGCTCTAATGGGGATTATACTGAAAACCTTTATCTAGAATTCAGAAACCTAATAAAACATGTTACTGTGGTTCTGAGGACTTGTTTTGATCAAACACTGAAACCACAATGATACTAAAACCACATGTCCTGAACAGGAAATAACCCACAACTGGGTAAAATACAATCGATTCTTTATCTTCTGAACTCAGACACAAGATCTCACTTAATATTCTCATCTGCTATGTTCCGTATGAAATGCTTTCTTTTTCTCTTTTTTTTTTTTACCTCAGGATTGTTTCGTAGGTTAGCTCACTGATGTATTATCGTGCTAATGCTAGCTCTCCAAAATTTCTGCAACACTGATATTGTTTATCATCATTTCACAAATCATTTTCACATTTAGGAATAAAAGTTGTCCTGAGAAGGCCATCAGTCTGATCTCAAACCCGCTTCTGAAGTTTATTACTCGATCAGACCCGCTCCTTTTCACTGTTCCTGTGTGAGAACAACAGCATTAAGAAATATAATCAACCATTTTGTGAATAAACTACTGCAAAAGAGAAATTTTACCACAGAAATCACAATCTCTCTCTCTCTCTCTCTCTCTCTCTCTCTCTCTTTCTCTCTCTCTCTCTCTCTCTCTCTTTCTCTCTCTCTCTCTCTCTCTCTGCGCATAGGCGGTGATGGAGTGAGTGTGGTGTGTGGAGCGCGTGTGAATGGTTTGGTGTTTTGCCAAAGAGTTTTCTGCGAGGTGTGGTTTCTTTTTCTTTCTTTAATTTCATTTATTGAATGTTAAGTTATTGAGTTAACGTGGTGAAAGTTGTGAGTGGGTGATGGTGAGCGGGACCACAAAAAGTATCGTCAGGTGTGTACCGGAGAATGGAGAACAGGTGGAGGAGGTTCTGCTAGTGCTGGGAGAGCAGGTCGGGAGTGAGAACATCTACTCCACCTCCCGAATGAACAAAGCAGTGGCTATTTTCCTACAGAACGAAAGATTCACCAACACACATGTGTAAAAGTGGAATATGCTGAAAGGTGATATGCTATATGTTACCCCTCTTCTGCCCCTCTTTCTGCCCCTGCGACATGAGTCATTATTTCAAATGTACCCCCCTTCATCAAAGACGAGCTGATCATGAAGGAGCTGGCCCACTTCGGAAAACCCTGTGACTGATATTCCGCTCGGCTGTAAGAACTCTGCGGTGAAACACGTCCTGTCTTTCCAGAGGTTTATATGTTTATTAACACCCGAGACCAAACACTGGATATTAACGTCAAGTCGGTGACAGCAGCTACACCGTCTTCGCCACCACCGAACGCCTGAGGTGTTTTGTGTGTGGGGAGATCGGGCATAAATTCCTGAGCTGCTCACGCAGAGTGGTGCAGATAGGGAGCACCGGGGGCGACACGGCCGGGGTACAGCAGCAGCAGCAGCGCAGAGACAGCCAGCGGGGGAACACCAGAGAACAGGAGCCTGGGGCAGAGGGGGGTAACGACACACTAAGGACACAGCAGGAAGAGGTCAGTGAGGAACACACCCCCACTGAAATAATCACAGCACCCAGTGATAACACTGACACTGTGCCCATGATAGTAATAAAACCAACACTGCAGACAGCACTCATAGCAAACCCTACACCACTATCACTGTCGGAGATAGTGACTCCACACAACAGAAACAGAAGAACCCACAGGACAAGAACATTGAGAAAAATAAAACTGAACTGGAAACAATAAGGGATGGACAAGGTGGAGGAATCGTCCAAACAACCACAGAACAATGTTGAGATGTTGGAAGACTTGGGCCCAGAGTGCAGTGCAGGAGCTACAGGAGAGGAACCCCTCACAGACATGGAGGAGGAAGACATCACCTCAGATCAACCACACACTTTTAACTGTCCAGATCAACCTGAACCTGTTCTACACCACAGAACAGATCAACCGGTTTTCTAGAACTGACTAAAGGAAAACAAAATATCATACTGACTAAATTCTTCCCGGACTGGAGAAACATCAAATCTGTACAACACACCATGGACGTAATGTCACCAAGGAGACGCTACAGAATGAGTAAATGGACAGTAGCCGCAAGATGGCAAAATGACAGAAATTGATGCGCATTAATGGGGGACTATGGGGTTCTTCTTTTAAAATAAGTAAATAAAAATGTAATTGTGAAAATATACCAGGACTGATGTATTAAATGTGTTAAAAAGTCAAGTCTCTCTCTCTCTCTCTCTCTCTCTCTCTCTCTCTCTCTCTCTCGGAGTTTCGCATGCTTGTGTTGCCTAGTAACGCAGAGGTTCAGGGTTCGAGCGGTCCTTATGTGCTGCTGTCCCTCAGTGAAGTGGTGTTTCTGTGGTGAATGGAGACACAGTGTATCATGTTTTAGGAGAGAGTAAAAATAAACACCCAGAATCCGAATAAGAAATAATTCTTCTGTGAAGTTTCACCTGAATCACACAAGGGACTCTGACATCTCCACTGAAGGATAGAATTCAGATTCAACACTCATATTTTTTCTTACTAACTTTTTTACACAGTGTACTGAGACTGTCATCCAATCAGAGCGAGGCAGGCTGTAGTGCTGCTTTCTCGTCAACACAACATGAGCAAAAGTAAAGGGTTCCAAAACATTGTTTTATTTGTTTGTTTCTTTGTTTATTTATTTATTTAACTTTAGATCAACACAAGTTAGATTTCTGTATTCCTCTGTCACTGATGCTTGAAATAATCCACATTTCTGCGACTCAGTATGAACATCATGTATAAATATCATCAAATTTCTTCCATAACACCACGCCCTTAAATAACCCTGCTGAGAAAGTAGATCCCTCACCTACACGCTTCTCAACTGTGAAGAAGTAATTTTACAATACAGTCTGGATCTGAGATTAAAATCCTGCTCATACATAAAATTAAACTATTTTAATTTCTCTAAAGATCCTTCACATGTCTTTACGTGTATATTATCTGTGTTCGTACATCATCTATGATCATCTCCTCTCTAATTAAGGAGACAATGTCTTTTATATTCTTTAACCCTTTACACACTGAATAAATTCACTCCGTCCAGTAGGTGGCAGTAAAAGGATACTGTACATGTGCTACACTTCTGTATTACTGTAGTCTACACCTCTAACATACAGTGAAGATAAATCACATCAATACTTTAACACTTTATTTACATCACAAGACTTTATATGAAACTATTTAATGTCTGATTCCAGGACTGCAGCGCTGATTCTGTCTCACTGATATTACATTCTTCACATCTGTATGCAAAGGTAAAGTACATTTTAATCACAGGTAACATCTTCACAACAACCTGTGTGTGTGTGTGTGTGTGTGTGTGTGTGTGTGTGTGTGTGTGTGTGTGTGTGTGTTAGATAAATCACTTGTAACATTATTAAAATATTTTTTAAATTACGATAAGATTCCTAGTATGGGGACATTTAGAAATTAATTCTACACACACACACACATACTGACTGTCATATTCAATCTCAAAGAGCCGTTCACTGCCTGTTTAATGAAATACTGTGCAGCTGAAACATAATATTCCTCTCTACATTTTAATCTTATAGACAAGAACAGATTAAAGTTCTATAAAAACAGTGTAAATAATGTGGAACTATTAACATTATAAGGTTTATTTAAAAAAAGACAGAAATGAAAACAGGAAACTGCTCCACATCTCTGTCCACGTTTCACATGTGTTTAAATAAAGCTTTGGGCTTTTGTCTGGAGTAAAATAAACACAGTAATTCACCTTCAGGAATTCATTTATTTGATATTGATGATATCAGTCATTTACTTCGTATTGGCCTTTACACACAGTGCAGTGTTACATGTTACACAGGACTAAAGTCTTTTAACCACTAGAGCTCTAGTGTCACTTATAGCCCAAAGAAACATACATTTTCAACACATCTGGCTTTAGTACTGGCTGTACTAAAGAATCCTTATTAATATATTTTTGTTTGAAGTTAAGACATTTTTGAATAGTTAAAGAAATGTTTTCCTAGATTCATTGTTGAACAATTATTTAAAAAATGGAAGTTTAAGAGTTACGAGAGCTGAATGACGGCACCGTTGGGGAATCACCCAGATAACATGCTTTTGGGGACAGAACAGGAAGTCATTCATCTTCAGACCACACGGATTATTAGTGAGTACTTGATGTATGCGAGGTCGATGGGATCGTAGCAGGTTCTCTGCTGATTCTGATCCTCACGCTGCTGATGTTTTCTGGGCCGTCAGGAGACACTTGTGTAGGTCACAGAGGTCAAATCAGACCGGTGCAGGTCCACTTCCTGCAGAGAGAAACATCTGATAATGTGACATTATTAGTCTGCTTTAATAGTGACATGATCTCAGCGCTGACTTCCATCAACTACATTTCATCATTTCATGGTTTTTCTGGTACCTTCTCGTTCGAGTCCCCAGTGGAAGAACACTTATCTGAAAAATAAGAGAATTTAACATAGACAAAGACGACAATCTCAAAAATGTCAAACACACAGATTTCACTACACAGCTTTTTACAATAACTAACGTTTTCATTACACATTCATTCTGCACTCGTGTATAAGGGCTGCTGTACGGCCTGGAACAACAGGAAGTGTCATAAATAAAGGGAAGTGTGTGTGACAGGGTGAACGGTGTAAATGTTGGTCTTCAGGCTGTAAGTTCTCACCTCGTAGCGTGGAACAGTACAGAGAGGAGCAGATGATGCTTATTGACACAAAGACCGCACACACACATGATAGGATTATAATAATAATTCCACAGAGTGCAGGACCTACAGAGACTGTTGTGTCTGAAAGATCAGTCTCATGATGCTGATCAGCTGAAACACAGAGGAACACAGAGATATCAGTAAAGTATCTGAGAGGAAAGTGTATCAGATGACATTCTGATATCTTTTAGAACTTTAATTTAGTGTTAAACACACAACGATCAGACTGTCACTTATACACTGTGTAACAATAAAAAACAACAACAACAACAACAACAACAACCACTGAGAGAAAAGTCTTTTCTTTTCTGTTGTATTAATCATTACAATAGTTTCAGCTCACCACATCTGTACTGATATCTCTCGTTAGATTTTTCTTTTATTAAGATTTCTCTCAATCATGGATTTGGGACATGAGTCACAATTTGAAACACTTTTCTCCTCCACACTGAACTGATCTTCTCACAGTTCAACAACATTCTCAACACTGCTCTTTAAAGTGTGGCTGAACAACATAAAGAACCCTTGAAGAAAATGAAGCGAGAGGAAATAATGTCCAGATTAGCAGAACTTTAAAAAGTCTGGAGTGTCAGGTGCTCGAGATTTTACTGTTTTTTCATAAAAAATAATCCTTGAAATAATTCACAAGATGATAGAAATAATATTATGAAAAATAAACACACAAACTAAAACTAAATCAACTAGCAATAATCAGACTGAATAAAGTATTGGCACCCACCTGTAAAGTTCAGTCTGATGAGTTTCCCAAACTGAATGTGTGTCGTTCTGTTTCATTATTTAGCTGCAATATGCAGAAATGTTTGGATTCATAAGCAACAGCTGAGTATAAATACCTAAGCCGGTTCACACTGTACGATTTTGACCATGATGTGGTCGTCTGATGAATAAATGGATAAATATCTGAGACTAGTAGTGTTTGATCGGTAGTTTGACGTGTTCCCCGACAGCAGATTAAAGACCGTTATGTTATAATTTTTCCTCTGATTAAATTCTGGTTGTGTCAGAAGATCTGAGGTACAGTCCTGTAGTCTTCTTGTGTGCGTTATACAGTCTGACATTAATGAGAAGTGAGATCCTACAGTGTGACATATCTTACAGTACAGCGGGGATCGTGTTCGTACAGTCTGACAAGCAGCAGTCACAAAGGACTATTAAATATCACACAGTGTTCACTCGGATTAAAAATAAGTCACTCTGCAGTGTCATGTTCATATCAGATATTCTGCTGCATATCATAATAAACTGTCTACAGCCGTACACTCCTGGACAAAGAACAATGGGATAATACCTCATACCATTGTGCATACGTACAACTTTCACACATTAACTGGCTTGTTTATATTTCTTATGAATATACTGGCTAAAACACAAAATGGAAACCAAATCAAATGATTATTAATATATAAATAATAAATGGTTTAGTATTGATCAAAGTTGTACATTAATAAAATTTATTACATTCACGTTTTTTTTTTTGAGTACAAAATACTTTTGTAGTTATATTAACAGGGAACAATGTACACATTTAAATTCCATGCTCCAATTTTTTCAGTGAACCTTGAAAAAGACTTAAATTAAGAAATAAATGTGTTGTTTTCTATTCTGAAAAACAACAACATCATTTCTATTCAGAAAAGTGTCTATCTTCACTCGTCATCTGCAACTTTCTCCTGAAAAGTGTTCCCCACAGTTGGGGGCGTTAGCAGCACATGTAGGGGTAGAAGGAAATGAAACTGTGGATGTCCTGCCAAAAATATCAATAAAGAATGAAACAGATGAAATACAAATACCATGAAGTAGAGCAGATTAAAACCATTATAAATGAAAGGAGAGAGGAAGAGATGATAATTACGAGTCTTAGAATAGATCACGCTGGATTAAATCTAACATTACACAGAACAGGAAAACACCCCACTGGACTCTACACACACTGCAGTACACAAGAGACAGAAAACACATTCTGTTAGACTGCAGAAGATATGAGGAGGAAAGAACTGAGCTAGAGATGAGGATTGGAAAACCAAACATGACACTAGAGAACTTGCTGGAAAAACATCTGGGAAAATCCACCGTCCCCTAATAAATTATCTACAAAATACTGGGATACGTGAGAGACTTTAATAATTCACTATGACTATCTAGTATTTATGTATGTATCTATGTATGTATGTATGTATGTATTTGTTTGTTTGTTTAGCACTGTTATTGTAATTATTATTGTTGTTTTCCTGCCAATCTGCTACCCACACTCCAGTCCAGTGGTAACACTAATGCACCTTAAGTTGGTTTTCCAACCGCCTAAACAAAAAGAAGAGGAAGCAGAAGATGTGGAAGAGGCGGAAAAGCAAAACAGAAGGGAAAAAGAAGAAGTTATCATTAATGCTAAAAAAAACAAAACATGAAGCCATCTACAGCGTGTCGCCGTTCTGTTATGAGCTGAGGTAGGAAAATATCCCTATTTTATCCACACAATATGTTTTAAATTGTCTTTAAAGTATTTAACGATGTTCACTGGACGTGTTGGTGATTATTTCTGATTGTGAGTTGTAGAGATTTTAGGAGTTTAATGTCGTTTATTAAAGGCCCTTAACCCTCTCTGCTCCAGTGCTGTATCAGACCTGCGTGAAGTTGAACTCCCCCCGCAAAACGTCAGCAAAATAGTCTCAATCGTTTGTGCTTATAAAAGTTCCGTTTGTGCTGCTTCCGTTTATAAAATAATAGACATTGAATTATAGGCGCTAATCTCCTCGGTGTGAGTAAACTTTTAGAGTAGAACTGCCGAAGACTTTTTCAAGAGAAATCATATCATCATTTGTTCAATAAACAATTCTCTTTACTTCATTCACTGGTCTCTCAGAACTTTTCATTTATTTACAAGGAGAATCATCTGTTACACTTCACTCCCCCACACACACACTTGGGCCATGTATGTATAAACAGAGCTGCAGCAAACAGATTATGGTGGGTGTGTATTTATTTATGACAATGTTAATATTACGACTGTTATTCTCATAACAACATGTACAGAGACAAGTAAAAACACTTATATTGGAGTTCGTGTTACATTTCACACATCCTGTGATCCGCTGTGTCTCTTAAAAGTTGAAAACGCACAGTGGATAGGTAACAATTATAGTCATTTCTATTTTGTTTTGTTGTTTGGATTTTACCTTGTTACTTCAACTGTATTGTTCAAATAAAAAGACATTCGGCAGAAACCGGCACAAACGATTTAGACCATTTCGGGTCAATTTGGAGCATGTGGGGGCTGAGTGACCCCAGGATGACCTATAAATATTCTTTTAATATCTCCTGAACCAAAGCACAACCGAACATTTTTACGGCACAAACGATTGAGACTGTTTTGCGTTGGTGGGGGGGGCATCTTCATGCAGGTCTGTATCATCAGAAACCAATTCCTCACAGGATGGTTCTAAATTTTGGAGATCCCACTGGGGCAGTGTGATCGGGCAGCTGTGGATCAGGTGGTAGAGCGGGTTGTCCACTAATCGTAGGGTTGTCGGTTCGATTCCCGACCCAGATGACTCCTCATACAGAAGTGTCCTAACCCTTGCATGGCAGCTCTGCTACCATTGGTGTGTGTGTGTGAATGGGTGAATGAGACACAGTGTAAAGCGCTTTGGGTAAAAGCAGAGACTCTATACCTGGAGCAGTAAGGGCCACTCTAAGCAGTCTTATTTCTCAAAGCCTAACAAACAGTTGTTACCCAGTCAGCATTCACACTACACCTCTTACAGACCACAGTGCTATCTCTCTGAAGGTTGGTCTTCTAAAGATGTTTAGAAGAATATCACATTATTGATTGAGCAGTATTGGAGCAGAGCTTCAGTGTTATTTATGTTGTTGCAGCGGGAGCTGTTGAAGTTTGAAATCTGTAAATATCTTAGAAAATTCCGTAGTAACTTAGCTAAACTCAAAAGAGCAGAAGAAAATAAGGTGGTGTCTAAAATCGCTTTCTTCTAAACCCCCAGAGCTGCTTTCTGTAGCTGATAGCTTGAGTATTTTTTCAGATGAGAAAAAAGTCGTTTAAGAACCTCATTAATTGAAACTTTAAATATTGATGGAAAAGTGACCGGTAATCCTCAAGAAATTGCACAATTCTGCGCTAATTTTTTACAGTAATCTTTACCATTGAAGTTATTCTGAAGAGACAGTCTGTACTGTCTGCAGTCTGTTAAAACCTGCAAGACTATCTCAAGAAAGACAGAAACCTCTGCGATAGTGAAATGACTTTATTAGAAGTTAAAAACAATAAATCACCGGGAACTGATGGAACTTACCGCAGAGTTCTACAGACAGTTTTCTAAAGAATTATCCCCTTTTACTTGAAAGACTTTGAAGAAAGCATACAGAATGAGACTCTTCCCCCAACTCTCACTCAAGGTTTAATTACTTTAATCCCAAAACCCAAGAAAGATTTACTTTTAATTGACAATTGGCGTCCTGTATCTCTGCTTAACAATGATGACATAATTTTAGCTGTTATATTTGCTAAAAGATTAAAATTTGTACTGGATTCTGTAATAGATGAGACACAGTCTGGTTTTATGAATAAAAGACACATTGTTAATAATATAAGATTGGTTCTTGGTTTATTAGATTATTCAGAATTGATGCAGGAGGACAGCTTTATTCTCTTTTTTAGATTTTTATAAGGCGTTTGATTCTTTAGAGCAGTGTTTCCCAAGCTTTTTTGAGCCAAGGCACATATTTTACATGAGAAAAATCACACGGCACACCATGTCACAAAAAGTATATATAATGAAAATCTAGTATCAATTTACTTACTCAGAGTGAAACCTGGGCCTGTTTAGTTGAACACAAAGCTGATATTCTTGCAGGAATTGAAGAAAGACAAACACAAAGATCTTCCTCAACAGCTCTGAGTCTCTCTCTTTTCTTAGTCTTTATAGTAGTCATGCTTGAGAAGCCCAGCTCGAATAGATAGGTTGTGGAGAAAGGGAGAAGAGCTGAAATGGCTTTGTTTCCCAGAGTGGGGAACAGTGTTTGATGATTAAAATAACCCCCCCCCCTCAGGGCAACCAAATGAAAATGTGCATCAAATATAACAATATGTAAACAAATAAACAATTCAGGTGAATTCAGAAAAGTCAATAACAGTATACACAGTATAAACTGTATAAACAGTATACAGGAGGAGAGACGCAGACAGATCACCCGGTGCAGGGACGACGTCATTTTGTACCAGAACCTGGAATTTATCATCATTACACCGGTTCCTTCAAAAAAAAACAATAGAATTTTCATGTAGACTTTTGAATTATTGTAAAAATGATCAACAAACGTTTACAACACGAACACGTTCTGTCCAAGATCATTTTCACAAATCAACAACTTTTATGAAGTTTGAAGCCTAAATACAATCTCCAGAAATAAACAGCTAACCGTACACTATAAACAAACTACACCACGGTTGTTCGACTTCACTGTCACCATCACCAAGCCTCCGACAACTTTCCAAAACTTTATTTAAAACATTTTCCATAATACGGATTTACTCTGTGGATGAATCTCCATCCATGTTTTTGGGGATTTGTTTTGCACAGCAAACCTGAACCAGTTTATTTGCAAATTTATTTCCTGTTGGCGTTACGACGATGTTTAATATCCCCAACAGCCTCTGTAGTCCGCTTTAGCAACTTGTTAGTGTCATGATTTCCCCTCGCACAAACCCTGGAGCTCGCAGTGCACTCTTTTAATGACCTTGCTTAACGTTTACTTTCTACATGTGTGTAGATGTGTTTTTATATCTACATTTCTGACCTGTCTCCGCCCCTGTATTGTTATGTGTCTACAGAAAGGCTACCAACAAGGCACAATATAACTTTAAATAAATAAATGAGTAAAATAAAATTATTTTGATGTGGTCATCTTTGAGCCCCTTGAATACTCTGTTAGGTCTATAACTGTATGCACGTAGCTCGTACATGTGCACGGCCCTTCATCTCTCCGAGCTCGCTGCTGGAAGTGGAGGTCGTGAAATTCACACATCTCACTTTGGTTGCTAGGCTATTTGGCGCGTCATCAAACACGTCATTGTTCGGTCAAATTTATTCGGCCTTTTCACTAATTTCGGTTGCCGAACATTCGGTGCATCCCCAGTTCAAGGATATTTGCTGCGTGCTCCATGGGGAAAACTTGAGAAGCCCATTGGAGAAGATGATGGTGATTATCATGTAAAAGTATTGATGTATGTGACACTGTGGAACTGCTGGTGATTTACAAGGATATGACTTTATCTATCCTACTGGAATCTGAAATTAAATATTACAGTATATTGTATAAGTAATATAGCATAAATAAATAAAAAGAGAAATGATTATAAACCAATCAGCACTCTGTTACCTTTTTGATATTCAAATATATTTATTTTTTGAAACCTTCCTTTCCTTGTTTTAGAAAATGTTCACACGCTCCTCCAGACACTATCGGGGCATCACGACCTCCTTTTATTCCATTTGCATCGTCTTGGGTACCGTGTGTGTGAGTAAGTAACTTTTTGTTATAAAATAGATGAAATAAGGCTCTTAACATAAGATCATTGTCTAAAAGGTGACAAAGTAAGTAAGATTATAATTTCCCATCTCAGACCCCCTCTCTGCAGTACCTGAGCTCACTGTATCTGAACATGTGGGGTCTACAGCTGTCCTGCCGTGTGAACTGCAGAGTGAAGACACTGGAACACCGTATATTAAGTGGCAGATCGAATCTGAGATTGTGTTTGAGCGACACGGTGAGGAGACCTATCAGGGTGAGAGATATAAGGGGCGTGTGGACGTTCCTGAGGAAGAGCTGCGTAAAGGGAACTGTTCCTTGGTGTTGCGCAATCTGAAACCTACTGATGCAGCTGTCTACAGGAGCTTCCTGGTAGTGAGACGCACAAAGAGATCTGTCACGAGAAAAACAGTAGCGCTCAGCCGTGTTGATCTCTCAGTCGATGGTAAGTGAGTTAGTCTCAGTAGATCACACACTGACCATTACACACATCAGAAATCAAAGCTGGACATGAGGAACAATGGGAAAGGCACTAAGCTTACTGTAGAACAAAAGCGGTTCATATGGGGCGATTTAATGATCTCAGTGTTTTAACTACTAGTCGAGGACTTCTGCACTGAACAGATCATTACAAAGCTCTTTATGTGTGTGTGTTAGATTGAGCAGGAGAACACACAACACCTGTCCATCTTTTTTGTTTCATCACACACTTGTAGAAGCATCACAACTTTACATCTAAATCATTTTCATTACACGAATGTGCAGTAGATTTTTAAATCAGAACGTCTTTACCCCAGACAGCAGGAACAGTGGAGCTGAAATCATTCTCTTGGTTATTTGTACAATGTATTACCTATGAAATACTATTTAAGTGATCTTCATTGTCAAAATATTCAGCTGACTTTATTCTAAACTATTTGATCATTTATTATAATCACATATTCTAGTGTTACTAATATGAAAGCTTTTATTTTAGTGGAGAGGGAAAGTTAATAAGGCATGTTAAACAGTACTGGAGTTAAAGGTAAGACTGAGAATGTAAACACTGAGCTACATTAGTGTTACGAACCGAGACTGGAACAGGAAACAAGTGCAGGATCAAAGTCTTTATTTACCCACTATAGTCAATATACAAGAAATGAGAAATGAGGTCAAAACATAAACTAGAACTGAGGCATGAATCAAGAAGCTAGAACTAGACATGGAAACCCTACCGCTTAGTACAATTCCACGTTTAAACAAATACTCCTCTATCATTCAAATTAACTAAGGCAAGAAACACGAAACCAGAGCAGGACATGGAAACATTACCGCATGGCCCTATAACACCTAACAACCTATAATACCACACGAAGTGTGCAGCAATGGGAGGGGTTTAAATAAGAACTGTGATTACCTTGACTGCTGACCGCTGTTAACAGTCATTACACTCCCGCGAAAATCAACCAATGACTAACAAGGTGGAAACCAAACAGAAACGAATGCACATGTGCTTTGTAAACAAAATCTCTATGTAACACGTGAGCATGTGCTCACTCTGGTTCGTGCACGCGCGCTCTCACTGCTGCAGCGGAATCTACTGGCAAGATCGTGAGAATTAGTAGTCAGCCTGACCTACAGTAAATGTTCACACGTTCCTCCAGACACTATCGGGGCATCATGACCTGTAAAATAGATTAAATAGATGAAATATGGCTCTTAACATAAGATCATTGTCTAAAAGGTGAGAAAGTAATCTAGATTATAATTTTCCATCTCAGACCCCCTCTCTGAAGTACCTGAGTTCACTGTATCTGAACATGTGGGGTCTACAGCTGTCCTGCCGTGTGAACTGCAGAGTAAAGACACTGGAACACCGTATATTACCTGGCAGATCGGATCTGAGACTGTGTTTGAGCGACACGGTGAGGAGACCTATCAGGGTGAGGGATATGAGGAGCGTGTTGACGTTCCTGAGGAAGAGCTGCGTAAGGGGAACTGTTCCTTGGTATTGCGCAATCTGGAACCTACTGATGCAGCTGTCTACAGGAGCTCCCAGATAGTGAGACACACCAACAGATCTGTCACAACAAAAACAGTAGCGCTCAGCCATGTTGATCTCTCAGTCCATGGTAAGTGAGTTAGTCTCAGTAGATCACACACTGACCATTACACACATCAGAAATCAAAGCTGGACATGAGGAACAATGAGGGAAATAAGTATTTGACCCCTCTGCAAAACATGACTTAGTACTTGGTTGCAAAACCCTTGTTGGCAATCACAGAGGTCAGACGTTTCTCTTTGCAAATCTTCTCCAAGTCATAAAGGTTTCACTGCTGACGTTTGGCAACTCGAACCTTCAGCTCCCTCCACAGATTTTCTATGGGATTAAGGTCTGGAGCCTGGCTAGGCCACTCCAGGACCTTAATGTGCTTCTTCTTGAGCCACTCCTTTGTTGCCTTGGCCGTGTGTTTTGGGTCATTGTCATGCTGGAATACCCATCCAAATGCAGTCAAATACTTATTTCCCTCATTAAAATGCAAATCAATTTATAACATTTTTGACATGCGTTTTTCTGGATTTTTTTGTTGTTATTCTGTCTCTCACTGCTCAAATAAATCTACCATTAAAATTATAGACTGATCATTTCTTTGTCAGTGGGCAAACGTACAAAATCAGCAGGGGATCAAATACTTATTTCCCTCACTGTATAAATAATATATATACACACACACACACACACACACACACACACACAGTGGGGGACATAAGTATTGGATGCTTCAACATTTGTTTCAGTAAATAGATTTCCAATGAGACGTGAAAGTTTCACTAGATATCAGTATTGCACCACTGTGTATATATAAATAAAATAAATTAAAAATTTCTATAAAATAGGAACATTGCAAATAAGAATTGAATCAAACCACAAAATTTGTGCCAATATGATAAAAGATGCACTTCAACATTACAAATGAACCACTTGCAAGTGGAACATTAGTAGAACAATCTGGAGGCGCATTTTACTGTTAGCTGATTTTTCAGACTGAAGATTGAATTTTGGGAGCATGTTACCTCCCAGGTTGAGCATTAACTGCTGAATAAAGTGGAAACTGTTTTTCATACACTTAGGATAGTTCAGGTACAGGGCATAAATCAGTCCGAAAAGAACACCGAAGGCCTGAGGCAGGTCAGCAAGTTCATCACCACACTCCCTTCAAGACCATGCTCACTTTAAATGGGTTTAGCTGAAGAATTTTTTTTTTTTTTAAGTTTCATTTTTATTGAACATTTCTGCTGAACATATCTACAGAACAATTCTACAGAACATTTCTACTGAACGTTTCATTTTTATTGAATATTTTTGCTGACCTTCTGATGAACCATTTTTGCTAACATTTCTAATAACCTTTCTGCTGAACATTTCTGTTGAACATTTCTGCTAAGCCTATCTAAATCGCCTTTTCTGTTCTGTCCTCCCCACTCTTTCCCAAAAATAAAAGCAAATTTAGCAACAGCAGTAAATGTTCACAGGTTTTTTTCTTTTTATATAAATGAAAACAAAATTTAACCCACAACCCACCTCTCCGGCTCATCATGGCTACCCATTAACTGTCGCTGGTTATAAAAGATATTATAAAATTCAACAACAACAGGCACCAACCTTTACGTGGGTAGTGTCTGTAACTCCATAAAGTATGCAATAAAGGGATGCCATTTATGAAAAAACTTATCTGTACAACCATTCATCGTATATCTTATTTTCTTGAGTTTCAGAAAAAACATCACGTCCTTTATCCACTGGGAGATAGATGGGTATTTAGCAGACTTCCAATGTAACAGTAGGGAACGTCTTGCTATAAGGGATGTGAAAGCAATAACATCCTTTTGTATCGAGCTCAAAGGAATTGAAGCTTGAGGGATCCCAAATATCGCAATCAATGGACAAGGCTTTAAATATACCCTGAGAATAGTGGACATGACGGTAAAAAAGCCAGACCAAAAACAGATGTCAAATTTGCCTTTTTTCTTCTCCTTTTTTTGTGCTGTTCCAATGCACTTATAGGTAATAAACATGTGTATACCAAAACATTTGTCATTGCAACACTTTTCTGGGAGAAATAGTGCATTTTCTGGAAAAGTTCCAGAGGTGCCAATAATTTCGTAATTTATTATAATCACATATTCTAGTGTTACTAATATGAAAGCTTTTATTTTAGTGGAGAGGGAAAGTTAATAAGGCATGTTAAACAGTACTGGAGTTAAAGGTAAGACTGAGAATGTAAACACTGAGCTACATTAGTAGTGACCTGACCTACATGTGTCCCTGATCTACAGGTACAAAGTACAACACTTTAGCATCATTGAGAAGAGTTCACACAGAAGAGCTATGATTGTACCAAGATGATCAAATGTTTTTTTCTATTACAGAAAACCTGAATAAAGAGAATAAATCTGAAAATGAAGTTCCCAGAGGTGAGATATACTTGTGTGTTTAATTATCTGTAAAGCAGATTTAATTTCTTATACAACCAGTAACATTCATTCCATTTATTTCAGTATGTTAAGTTCACTGGACTTTATTTTATCCCTGATGAATTCTGTCCTTAATTTTTTGTTTGTAATTTTCTAACTTGGTGTCACGATTCGGGAACAGAGGCGGAAGCAATTGTGGTTAAGAGCTTTATTAATGTCACGCCACGGCCGCTAGAGGCTGCTGGGGCGCAGTTGAGTCGGGCGCGCACAGGCGTGTTAATCTGCGCGTGAACGCGATCTCACGGCCGGTGTGGTTGCTTAGTTTGATTACCTGCCTTATTTAAGTACCTGTGTTTCCCGAGAGCGGGGCTCGTGATTGTGTTTGTATGTATATGTGTACATATACATACAACATTTTTAAGTTGTAGTTAAATGTAGAGAGACTTTCAGTTGACATTATGCTTTGCGTCCTTTACTTTGCATGAAGAGTGTGTCTACGTTTGCAAGTGTGATTAATAAAGCATTGATCTGCGCCTACGCCCGTATGGAGTCTGCCTCCATCTACAACACGGTCCCGAACCGTCACAGAATCACGAGCCACAAAAGGGAGTAGCAGATCATGAGGAGGAAAGCCAACCGCCTCACCAGAGAAGCCGCGGAAGCACGGCAAGGACGCCGAACTCGCGACTCACCAACCGGTATCCACGTCCTGGATTCTGTGCAGTCTCCGCAGAGGTTTAGGGAAGAAATGCCGGACCGATACTCTGGTCGTTACGGCGGTCTGGAGTTCATCTGTGATTGTCAGAGCTATTTCTCCAGCCTGAGCGAACCAAAACCGACCGAGGGACAGTTTGTGCCGTTCACCACCTCTCGCTTTTGCGATCCGGCTCGTGCATGGGCACGACGAGTCGTGCAAAGAGACCGGAGTGCTGGAGAATATCCAACGGTTTGTGGACAAGTTTTTTGAGGAATTTAGAGAACGTGGAATACAGTACGACCTGGATGAAGTGCTCGGAGATGTTATTTGGCCGACTGATGCTGGAACACTTTTCCACGAGCATTATGCGCATGTGAGACAACAAAGGGAGGCAAACGCTAACACCACAGCACAGCCGGCTGAGTCTCAATTCCCGGTCACATCTCCGTTCCCTGTCACGTCTCCCTTCCTCGTCATGTCTCCAGTCCCTGCCATATCTCCAGTGCAGGTAAAGTCTCGGGTCACAGCCACGCCTTAAAGTCCAGTCACTGCCACACCAGGAAAAAAGGATGCTGGAAAACAGAGGAAGGAGATGGCGGATAACATGAGCAAGATGCAGCTGTAATTGGAGGATTTGCGCAGCAAGCTGTCTGAAGTGAAAGCACAACTACAGACAACACAGTTTTTGCTGCACGAGGAGACATTCCGGAAACGAGTTGCAGATTCCCTGCTGTGTCAGCTAGACAGAGAACATTAACAGCTGAAGGAGCAACTAGAGAAGGAGAGACGAAGGAGCGCAGAGAAACAGCTTCACTCCGTACAAGCGTTAATGGCAGAAAAGGATAAAAAGCTGGACCAGGTGCGTGAAATGGAGGCAGAGCTGGAGGATGAAAGAAGAATGAGAGCTCAAGCGGTGGCAGCAAAGGAAAGGCTGGAAATTGAACTGTCTGAGCGTGAAGCACAACTCATCCTCAATAAAGAAGCTCAAGTCAAAACACATGGACAGCTAAAACAGGCCCAGTCTCCGTTAGAGGACCAGTTGCGGGTGATGGAAGAGCTCCGAGTGGCGAAGGAGGCGGCATTGAGCGGAGCCGAGGAGAGAGAACGCACGTCAAGAGTCTGGCAGCCGAAAAGGAGCAGCTACGGAGGGAGCTGTCTGCAGCTGATCGCAGTCTGAAGCAGGTACTGCAAGACAGGGATACACTACATGAGGAAGTGACCAGCTGTCACACCATGATAACCACTTTGAAAGAAAAGAAACTAAAGTGTGAAGGTGATATGTCACAGCTGGAGGAGGAACTGAAGGAAAGGCTGGCTATAGTGAACTGGTTAATGATTGATTGAAGGGGGCAAATGCACTGGTGGACATGCTGAGCACCGAGCTAGCCGGTGAGCGCCGCAAGGCTCAGAAGAGTGAAAATGCACGTCAGCAGCTGGAAAGACTGAATAAGAAGCTGACTGCCGAAATGCAGGAACTAAAGAGCTCGGTCAAATCGAAGTCTCAAGTCCGCGACGTCCACTGCAGACCCAGTCTCAAGTCTGCGACGTCCAAGTGCAGACCCAGTCTCAAGTCCGCGACGTCCAAGTTCAGACGCAGCCTCCCACTCTCGATGCGCACCCGGAATCTCCAGAGCTGAGAGGACTGTCTGAATCTCCAGAGTTGAGAGCCCTGTCTGAATCTCCAGAGTTGAGAGCCCTGTCTGAATCTCCAGAGTTGAGAGCCCTGTCTGAATCTCCAGAGTTGAGAGCCCCTGAGTGTCCAGCCTGCTCAGCCGAGGAAGTGGTCCCCGAGATTTTTTTTTTGGAGGGGGACAGCGTAGCTCCAGCCAGAGGCCTACGGGGAGGCCTCTGTGGAGGACGCTGTGCCTACGCCTACCTGCGTCGCTGAGAACGTCCCTCCATGTTCCAGAGCCGCCGGGGGCGGCGTTCCTCATTCCAGAGCGCCGAGAGGAGGGCGCTCATCGAAAACAGGACAGATGGACGGCAGAAAACACCAGCGTGTCTAGAAAACATTAATTTAAACTGTTTAAGTATACAATTACAACATACAGGTACGTGGGGTATTTGTTTGATAGAGTAAAACTAGGGTAATAAATATGGAGAAGGAAAATTTGTAGAATATAAGAAAGAACGAGTCAGCCTCTTCTTATAACATTCTCCTAAAAAGTAATTATAGCAGCCAGGGCCTGCCAAGAGAAGTGCAACACACACACCACCAAGGCTGAACCCTACACACAGACCCAGAGTAATATAACAGTAATGCTAAAAACAACACTATGCAAAACTGCAGAAAAAATAAGGTACATGATAAAGGAGGAAAAAGGTGATAAATACCTCACTCAAAGTCAGCTCAAAATCCATAAAAGCAAAAAAAAGGAGCATCAGAAATGTTTAATAAAAACAGAAATGTATAGAGAGATTTTAGCAGAACTGTTTAGAAAATTGTTAGTAGAAATGTAGAAATTTCTGTAGAAATGTTATAGAGTTCAGCAGAAATGTAAAAAAAAAAAAAGGAGAACGATAGAGCAAGTCAACCAACAGGTTTCAAGAAGTCTGAGGCAGAAATAGCAGGCTTGAAAGAACATAAAATGCATTACATCACCCAGACATCACATGTAATGGTATTTTGGGCAAACCAGGGGTGTGTCAACTCTATAAAGGGAGTCCCATTTCAGGGACTGAGATCCTTGAGACGTTCCAAACTGTTTGATCTCATGTACAATTAAATAAATGCCTTCACTTTTCTCACTCACTGTTCCGTGGTGTTTGCTTTGTATCTCAGCTATGAAAGCTGTAACTTAATTTTAATTTTTGTATAAAAAGTAAAATTTACCTACAATATATCCAACTAATAGTTTAATGCTCACCAAATACACTCAACAACCAAACAGAACAAAAAAAACCCTTCCATAAACTTATTATAAATTGAAGAGGGACCAGAATGCTTACTTCGGCACCCCCTCGCTCTCAAGTGTGCTGCAAGCTCAGCCTGTTAAAGGAGTCACACTTGATATATCCAAATTTGTCGCCTCTGTAAATGTATTTTTAGTTTACTATTTTATTTTAATTTAAAATTTATTAAAAATTTAATTTTGGAAGCACTGGTGTAATAAACAGATTTTTTGGCTGTAGGAGACACTAAAATGGTTTAAAGTTTAAAAAGTACATTATACTGTCTAATTGTTTAATATCACTCAATATTAAATGATATTTATATTATGATATTTTAACAACTGGAAATGTTAGATTTATTGGTAAATTTTATATGGTAATATGTCACAGCTACTGTTTGTCACGCCGCCGCCAACAGAGGGCACTGCGGCGCTTCATTTGAATGAATTGGACTTTGTTTTGTTCGCTCGCTTCTGGACTAGCGCAAGCTTAGTGGTCACAGGTGTGTGTACTTTCTGTTAATGACACTTGTTGAGTTACGGAGTTACGAAGCACGTTGCTCGTTATTATATATGTGTGTTGCCATGTTTGTAGCGGCTGTGTCATGTGTGCTAATGAGATTGTGATATATGCCTTGTTTCTTAAAGACCGAGGCCATAAATGAGCCCTCTAGTTCTTCCACCATGATTGACATTTGACAGAAAGTACTGGCCATGTTGAAACCCCATGTGTGGGTGTGTTGAGAGAGAGAGAGAGAGAGAGAGAGAGAGGGAGGGGAGTGTCTGAATACACGCATGTGTGGGCGGGGTTTAGCGAGTGAGAGGTTGGGCTCGTTTTAACTTCATACTGTTTTAACTTCCACTCCTATATGTACACATTCAAACATCATGCTTTTCTAACTTTGTGTTTACACAAACGAAAGTAACACAAGTATATCCCCATATTAAATTTTTTTTTTCTTTTCAGACGTATTTCACCCCGCCAAAAACCAAACTCATTAACATAAACCCCCCTTTTGTTGGAAGGGGGACTATTCCCCCACAGACCCGCTCTCCTCCAATGTCCAAACACAAAGGAGCCAGATTGATTAGCTGATACAACCGATAAGGGTTACCCCCTCACCACCCCTCCAATGACCTGTCAGTCAGGGAAGGACAGGGGGTCATAAATTAGCAACACAGAGGGTCATAAATCATCACTTTGACAGAAAGTGATGAAATGAAGAAAACTACTCCCATGTCATAACACAGTTACTGATTATTATTGAGGACACATTCGAAAATTTGTGTTGTTTGTAAACAAGTACAAACCAGTTTTACCATCCCATCACCTACTTATTACTTATTATTTAAAACAACAACAAAACATTTTCTTGAGCTTATAATTTTATAATTTTGGTATCCTTGTAGCATTATTCACACAAAACATGAAACACTGGGTTATTAACAATTCATAATTATATGATCACATCTGTAATAGCACTCTAGTTATTTCCATGATACAGATGTTAAGTGTTCATTTTGTTACAAAAGAAAAAAAATGTTTTTGCTTATAAATAAAACATCCATATTTCTATTATTGGAAAAAAAGATGACAAAATTAGATGTGTTATGTTTAACTGTGTTGTGATTTCATAAATGTGATTATACAGTACATTAAAAGACATTTGTTGAATAAGTAATATAATTGTGATTATAGGTGGGGTGACTGTTTATCCTAACAGCTGTAGTAGTTTTTGCTCGACCTGTTTTTTATAACACAATTATTCATCTGCTCTTTCTTTCCTTTAGACGGGGGTTGGACAGGAGTAGGAGTAGGAGTAGGAGTAGTTGGGACTATTGCAGTGATTGCAGTGATTGTGGCTGTCCTGTACCGGTATAAAAGAAGAAGAAACCGTGAGTAGCACCGTATGATCAGAGGAGGGCGCTGTGTTTACCACAAAGCTGTTACATGGTTTTTAATTCTTTAACAGAATTAAACCAGAGGGCTGCTACAGAAGCTAAATTAAACATAACTTTTTGTCACATTGACAGTTTTTAAGCATATTTAAATTTTTGTGCAAGACTGATGTGATTTATTCTCTCAAAGAAATGTAAATATTTACAAGAAATAAAATTACAACTTCTGCATTGCTTTCACATTCAGATCATTTTCACAGTAAATTAACTAGACTTTACCCAATATTAAGATTCTGAAGTGAGTTCAGTTGGGATTTTTTTTTCTGCAGAAAACCACAGAAACGCTGATCCTCCACAAACCAACTCGCCACTTAATACACAACTAAACCCTGCAAACCCAAGTCAAGGTGAGAATCATTGCTGTTTTAAACTTTGTAAATGTTCTTTAACCACTAAACTTCACTTTATGTTTCAGATGAAAATCCTAATGATCAAGGAGAACATCTGCTGCAGAACCCATCACAGGACGATCATGGTGAGTATCAGATGGAAACACTAATCCACAAGATGTTACCTGAAAGAGCTTTTTAACCCAAACAGCATCATCCTCAATAACTATCTAATTCATCCTTGTTTTCTTATCAGCCCTAAACTTGAGGATGTATTTGTTTTCGTTGCTATTTAACAAACATTATAATAAATGACACTGCAATTAGTAAAAGTTGTTCTGCACCTGATGACAGCTGTAAACTGTCTCCTTACTCACTTTATCTCTTTTCTTGATCTGGCCTTGTTAGACCCCTGAACCTACTTGTGTTCACTAACACAGAAAACCTGACAATTACATGAATGTAGCAAGACCCATGTTCCTGAAGAGATTATTGACAGAATTGGTGTGGACCCTCTGAACAGTGTGTGGTCACATTCAGAGCTATAAAGAAGCATTTCCTGTGCTACTCTCTTTATGTGACTGCACTGATAAAAGGGGTATCCTCAGCATCATGTGATTCATACTCACTATAAAGAATGGTAGATCATTTATTGGTGCCTTTTTACATTAGGTCTTTGACCAACATTTTATTCCCCCTAACAAACTCTCCACAGCGGTTACTAATGACATTTACAATATTAGGCATGATCTTAACACACACCTGGTATTTATTTACATATTAGTGTAATTCCCAAAGCTTACACAGTCCCCTCTGAAAGTACTGAAACGACAAATGATTTTGTTTTTGCTTTACACAGAATGGTAGGATTATGCCAAAATCGGCATGGAACTACGTTTCCCCATCAGCCACTGCACCTCACTGATCATGTAACATGTTTCACATTTAGGGTTTAATGAGCACTATTATGTAAGTCATGTCTTGCCCCTCACACAATGTCTCAGGTAAAGGTTTCTGCGGAACATAAATGGGCGTCTTCAGATAGGCATTTTTCAACCATCCAATCAACTACGGTTATGGTTAGAGTTTGGGTTATTTGAACAAATCAGGTTAGGGGGTTGAAAAACTCTTATGCCGGTTTGAAAATGTCCAGTGGAAAACACGGTTTTTGTTCTGCAGAGACACCTCAACCATTGTCTAGTGTTTGTCTTCCGTTGCTACTCATGTTATGTACACTTTTGCCTTGACGTCCCAATTCATGTTTTAGTGTTTCTAAACTAGGTTATTTGTATTGTTTCGTTTTTCACTAAACTACAATCTGCACGTAGCATCCGTCTCCACCACTGTTACATGAAACACTTATATTTACAGTGTTTAGCACTTTTAAGAATAGACATAACACTAAGCAGCTTTACAGAAATCCATATAATTATATATATATATATATTTTTTTTATTTTTTTTTAATTGATCTCTTTTGGATTGAGATCATTTATGTCTGGACTATCCAATGACAAGAACTATCCAGGCAAGAACATCCACAACCATCTTCATGGTTTTGAAGTGGTACCATCCACAGTAATCTCACGGTGATCTTTAGGCTGTTCATGTGGGGACATCATCAGCATCAGTGAGTGATTTTCAGGTGATAAGAACTCCAAACACAAGAACAGAACACTGGCTGCATTCGCTGCGTGATTAGAATGTAATTATTAACATGTAAACTTTTCCAGTCCTAATAAAATTATAATAAACCTTTAATGCATCTTATCGCTCTGCATCACGTCACTTCTACAGAGATTTAAATTAACTACAACATATTGGAATGATTCACTGTCTGCCTTTAAATATGTCTTCTATATTATTTTACATCAGATTAAAATATACAGTGAATCATCTTGAGGGGAAAAATGAAACACCTTTCTTCACTGATGGGTTTAATCCTGAACAATTAAAGACACATTCAAGTGGTGTAGAATGTATACAATAAAAAATAACATGGAATTTATAGTTGTGTTTCCTTTTGTTTCAGGTTCTGTGGTTTTGGAGGAGGGTGCTGTCCAATTAAATCCAATCAGGACAGATCCTGAGTAATGCAACTTCCAGAACAATAGTTGGTAGTAACACTAACCCAGGTTTCCTCTCTGCTGTTGTTGTGGATAAAATCAACCTTTCTAGCCTAAGTCAAAAAACTTCTAAGACAGAGAGTTTAGTAGATGTCAAAAGTAATAAACTTTATTGGAAACCAACAAAGGTGACTGTCTGCAGAGAGTCCAACTTGTACATACACATACATGTCTTTATATATGTTTTGGAAACAGTAAAATTATCCCTAGATGGGGCATTCCCCTTTTCTTTCCGGGAACAGACCAATCTCTATTGCCTTAATTAATTATTCATGTCTATACATTATCTTAACTTTGTGGAGCATGCGCAGTGAGTTGATTTTCTTGAAAAGGTTTTATGAGGACAAGGTTTCTTCCTTTCTACAAGAAGATGGTTTCACTCAGGCTTCTCTGTCCTGTCCTTGAACCACACTCCCTTCCTGAGGCCCTCTTCCTGCTTCCATAGGCACCTGGCTTCAAGTTTTCTCCCACAAAAGTGAATGTCTAATGCCAATTTATAGCTGTGTAGAAAAGTGCCAGCTGGTACAGATGAACTTTTGTTGTACAGTAAGACATGGCATTCATCCAACTCAAATCCACTCAGAATATAACTTGATTAACCATTGTTCTATAGATTTGGATTATGCTTCCAACTATTGATTATACATATTATAGATTATGCTTTTTAACCCATACAGATTATTTGATTATGCTTAAAGTAGTACTTCTAAATGTAGGTTACATTGAATACACTTCATTAACATATCCAGAAGTGACTTATACATATTGATTACACGTCATAGCTATTTTCTTAGACATATTTTTGATATATTTTCTATATATTTCCCTCCTCTGGGGCTTACTAAGCAGCACCTAACTTGAGAGAGTAATCTCACAATCCAGTACCATCATTTACACTAGCTAGTGATCAATGTATGATCACATCAGCCATCTTTCAATGACCAAATCCTGAAACCACTCTCTCTGGAGATCAGAACCAAACATCTCCTCTCCCATTGACTAGAAAGGGTAAAAAAGATTCTGCCTCCCTTTCCTAACCACAAGAATCAAAACAGTGTTCGTAGCGTGAGCATACATTTTTCAGCACTTCCCGAGGTTATCACGGTTATGTAGAGTACACAGTTGATTAAGCACATATAGCTGATACAAGTATAGACTAATAAACATGCATACAAAACAATTTTCTCAGTTTGATTACATTGATAAATCAGACATTGATTACCGTGTCCCTTAATCACATGTGATTATATTGTAATAGAAAACGTAAAAATTCAAAAAGTAGAAAAATAAAAAACAAAAACTCCAACACACCCTTCTCCAAGGGATGTATCCAGAATGATTATCTTGACCCAGATACTTTACGTATGGCTTCGAGTCGCCTTTCTGGGGAGAGGTCGCCAGTACTTACACCCAGGGCATTGGCTCATCAACTTCTTCGTTGTCCTCACTGGAGGAACTGCATCCATCCTGTTGCAGCCGATTAGAGATCCAGCCTGGCTTTTTTCCTTCAGCAGGTGCATCAGGATCACCAGAGCCACTGTCAGCAGCAGGAGCCCTTCTTTCCTCCTGCTCTGTTGGTACGACCCCTGACAGACCTTCTTCTTTGCCATGGCCTCAGACTGCCATTCACCCTTTCCTCCATTTAGACCTTCTCTAACGACTTGGCTTGTTCTTTCTTCTGCAATGACAACCACTGGATCGTCCCCTTCGATCACCTGATCCTCCCTTCTCCTAGGTCTTAATCTAGGTGCGTGCTTTGTACAGCCATTCTCTTCTGGGCTGGAGCACCCCTAGGTACACCTGTTCTCCAGGAGTCACTGGACAAGGAACTTCTATCTCCTCTCTCAGTCCCCAGTTTTGTTCCTGTGAATAGATAGCTTCATACATAGTAGTTAGTCATCTCATATACGCTCTTAGTTCCATCGGCAATTACTCTAACAGCAGTTCATCATAAGGACCTCTCAGATATGACACAGACATGGGTCGACCCGTAAGCATTTCATGCGGTGTTAGTTGCATATTTCTGTTAGTCTGCATGCGATAGGTCATTAGTGCAAGAGGTTGAGCATCAACCGAAACAAGTTGCGTTAAGCTTAGTCTTAAAGGTAACACTTACCTTTTCCACTATTCCCTGTGACTGAGGGTGATACACACAAACATTTTAATTTATTCACAGTTACTGTAACATTGTTTTTTTTTTTTTTTTAACGAATGCCGAGCCATCGTCCGAGCTAATCTGAGATGGTATGCCAACTCTGGAATTACCTCTCTAGTAAAAAATTGAATCACTGTTCCAACAGTTTAGTCTGCTGATGGCATTGCCTATCTCCACCTGCTAAACCTGTCTAGCACCAAGCGTTTAAACGGCCCTTCGGCATTGATATGTGCCCTATCAATACTGATTTTCAATTTCTGAAATTGTTTTGAGCATAAAGTTCACACTCAGAAAAAATTATCCATAATTGCCTGTAAGTACAAAGACTAGTCCTCTAGCTTTTTTATCTATCCCATAACTTCCCCCTCGCGCACTGGTTAAAACCATGCGCATCTGAAACTCATACAGTGAGAAGTGAAGTATGTAAAATCAGAATTCAATTAAACTATTTAAAATGGCATTCCAATGATTTTTCTAAGCCCTCATTGTATTCAAACAACTCCAAACAGATGACACAATCCATGGGCATAAGCAGAGTCTACACTTACCCTTAACCATAACAACTCTACCCTTAACTAGTTCGCACTCTGTAGTGATAGCTTTCAATTCAGCCAATTTGTCAGAGCAGGGTGCTCATAATGTTTATAAACGTAAATGTTTCAGACACAAAATCTTTCAGCGTCTAGAACATTCAAATTTAGGCTCAAGGAAATATGAATTTTGGCTAGGCAATCGTGAGTTCTCATTGATTGGCTCCACAGAATTAATTAGGTGATACAACACTACAGTTGGTGTATTATACACAATAATAGGTTTAATATTTAAATTTTTCACGGCACATAGAATAACTTCATATCCTGTTCTTTGTTGAGCTGTCATGTGTTGCATGTGGATATAATCAAAATGGAAGTGACCTGGTGTGATGAGTGTAAGATCAATGTGTGAGAGAGCCATTTTCCCAGTGATCTGCACTAAGAGAGCAGCTCCAGCCATGGCACGCAAACATGCTGACAATCCTTCTGCCACCAAATCCAATGTTTAAAGACCTGCAAGCACCCCCATACTCCTGAGCCGGGACCCCCGCAGCAGCGTACCCTCTCTCAGTCACATATAAGAAAAGTCTTTGTTGTAGTTTGCCAGCCATAACACAGGTGCAGAGCATAGGTCCATTCAATGTCAGGTTTTTTCCTTAGAACACCCAGATCTCAGGATTTTGTTGTGAAGAGAGCAATCAGTGATCCACTGAAGACCATACTTGACAACGTCCAGGAAGCTTAACATTTGTAGTGTGGTATGGGGTGGAGGAGGACCCCAATCATGTCCTGTCGGCCTTGAGAGCGTGCGAAGGAGTCTCTGACCACAGAGGAGTAAACTGCAGGGGAGTCCACAGCCCCTGAGGGAGACGCACCCAGGTGTATTACTGATCTTGGAATGTTAAGGGGAGTAACGGCCTTGATCTCTCACATGCAGTCACGCTGGAAAAAGAGCTGAGCGCAATTCAACTATAGAAAAATAATTATCGTGTGGAATGGAAGAGGTTACAGTAGGGACAAAATACACTAATGGAGCTATTGGGATGACTAGTTTATTGATTTAGCAAATTTTGGGTAAAAAACCATCCTCTTCCAGCCTTAAACATCGGTTACTGAGTGTGATGTATTGCAGAACTTACCACAGTTGTTATCACAGCTTACTGTAGTAATGCTAGAATAATTGGACATGTCCCATCATCCTTTTCTGAGGACAGATGATATTGTTTACAGGACACAGGATGACTATACTTCACTTTAGCTTAATACAGTGTACATGTTACTTGTCGAGCTTCAACCTTATGTAGCCCATAATGTGCCAGGTATGTTAGTGAGCTCAGGATTACTGATGCCACCATCACTGTCCAATTTGGAAACTGGAGACAGACCACTGGGAACACACTGCAAAAACCCATCATTAAATGTTCAATTTATGCAACAGATCAAGGCATTTTTAAAAAGGTGGATAATTAGCATTTGATTTACTGTAACATGCAAGTGGGGTACACGTGGACACTAAACTGGAACCCCATCAATTCCCCCAGATGGTATATATGATACTGTGATTGTCCCTAGGTCTACGTACGCTTACTCCTCACTCAGTTCACTTACTTCTTCCCTAAATTCTTAAATTGTGTTATATCAGAAATTTGTGAATCAGATTTTGTTGTTCTTTTATTAAAAGCGGGAAATCCCACTATACAAGATCATTATAGTCCAATCCCAAAGCTTTGTGTCCTATCAAAAATTTTAGAAAGCCTTATCAGTGAACCACTGACATGTTATCAGATTGCAAAAAATCTTTTCTACTAATTAAAGTTTCATAAAAACATAGCAGAACATCAGCTGTTTTGAAAATCTTAAACAATATTGTGTAATCTCTAGATAAAGGTAACTACTGCACTTCCCTTTTTATAGATCTATCAAAGGCTTTTGACGCAGTGGATCATGAATATTGCCACAGAGCTTAAATAATGTTGGTCTATCAAACCATTTAAACATTATTGAAGTAATCTCTAATTCTCTAATCAAAGGCATAACTCCTCATACAGGGGTTTTCTCCTCTCATGTTTAGTTAATCTGTCATAGAGTCCTAGTCTGTTGTCTTTAAAAAATATGACCCCAAGTGGGAAAGATTCATTCTTATGCCTTCCTGAATTCCTTTCTTAATATCCTTCTGGTGAATGAAAGAAACAAAAATCCTTTAGTCTAGGACTATTTGCAATGTACACTAATTAACATGTTAATATCCCCTCTGTGCTAACAAGTGATAATCCCAATAATACAGAACTAAAAAAATAGAGTAAATGAGGTAAAGACATCAAACATTATTACCCATGTGTATTGAGTGTTTAATTAAGCTTGATCTATCCAAAACTCAAACCATTCCAACAATTCACACTCACTGCACTGCTGGACTACAGGTCTGATACGGCTGTGAAGGTTGTCAGTACTCTCTAAAAACAAATGTTTAGGCTCAACAAAACATTAACTCAACAGCTTACAAAACATCAATCATTTTGAGTTATGACAACTTTAAATTAATTTCAACCAACGAACTAGTTAGAGAAATTACCTTTTCCTCTACAATTAAATGTTTTCACAAATAAAACTTATTTAATAATCTGTACAATGAACACATTTTTATTTCAAATTGGTTACTCATAAAAATCAGTT
Organism: Ameiurus melas; assembly: GCA_012411365.1. Taxonomy (NCBI): domain Eukaryota; kingdom Metazoa; phylum Chordata; class Actinopteri; order Siluriformes; family Ictaluridae; genus Ameiurus; species Ameiurus melas. The sequence goes on along the minus strand of CM022764.1, from coordinate 27,533,807 downwards.
TGTTTTGTTTTTTTCACATTATTTAAAAGGAATTTAAGTGTTATGTACTTAATCATCATAATTATGAACACAAGTTTTTAAGTTGACATTATTCTTCTTCTTATTTATTTTTTTAATTACGTTGCTCCAATTAGATTTTCTCCGGTAGAATACAACCTGTTAAACCAAGAGAAATTATTAACTTCAAGTTGTATAACAATAGTAACTAAAATCCGGTGTAATTTACACTACAAATATAATACCTAACATCTCCGTAGGTTTATAGACATAAAAGCACTGAATGAAATGAGCAATTTAGACAAAAAAGAAAATTACTACTTTTTGTCTCTCGTAGAACTATCCACAGTGCAAAGGAAGCTAATTCTGCTCAAAGAGCAAACTGACTACCATTGAACTAGAAGGCTATATGTGTGAATGAATATATATATATATATATATATATATATATATATATATATATATATATATATAATTATTATATTATATATATATATATATATATTATGTGTCAGTACATGAAATTAGATTAAACAATGTGGTTGACGTTTACACAGATAAGCAGAAATGTAATCATGCTTTTCTTTCCTATATGACAAATGAAAAGCATTCTGTAGGTGAGCAGATTTGTCCAATGAAACCATAGTATAGTAAAAACCATAGTAAACAGAAGTGACTTATACATATTGATTACACGTCATAGCTATTTTCTTAGACATATTTTTGATATATTTTCTATACTGTCTGGGATATTTAAAGCTGTCCAATTGAAGTCTGGTGCTCTCCAAATCGATGCACAGTGCCATATCTCCACTATCACTGAAAAGTCAATGACACAACGCGCATGTGTTTCCTTCATACAACAGTGCTCCTGACAGTATTGCAGTCTTCTGGAATGGCACATCTTCAGACCGCGGTGGAAGAAGGCCTTAACCTCCCCCTGCCTCATGCCAATCCAAACTCTGTCACAGTGTCCCTCTGCATTCAAAGACAGACTCTACCTCAGGAAAAGTGCTCTGTGCTGGTAGAGTTTCTCATAGTTACAGTCTGGGAGAACTTCTGTGGATTGACACTGACCTGGGAAGCACTTCCACAGAATTTTCTTTGTGTGAATTTACCTCCAATCTGATGCTCCAATGAGAGAGATTTACTTTAAGGGCAGGAGGTCTCCATGTGTCTGGGAGATGTATGACGACCTGAGAAATGGAGTGACAGGAATGTCAGAAAAAAACTAAATATGCCCACATGCTGTTTTATACACAAAAGACTGATTGCACTGTTAGAACAAAAATACTTGAATTTGTGAAAGTATTTACATTTAAAGTGTTTTTAATTTTTTAAAGGTACATTATTTGCGTCAAAGGATGTTTGATAGTTCTCAGTAATTCAGTTTCACAAGTAAAATCATTTTGGCTTAAATCTTAATTTATTAAGTCATTTAAGTCATTAATTTTCCACATACACAGACAGATATATACAGTACATACATACATACATACACATTTTATATATATATATATATATATATACACATACACACACACACACACACACACACACGTGGGGGTATTTGATCCCGAGCTGATTTTGTACATGTGCCCACTGACAAAGAAATGATCAGTCTATAATTTTAATGGTAGGTTTATTTGAACAGTGAGAAACAGAATAACAACAAAAAAAATCCAGAAAAAATTTTATAAATTGATTTGCATTTTAATGAGGGAAATAAGTATTTGACCCCCTCTCAATCAGAAAGATTTCTGGCTCCCAGGTGTCTTTTATACAGGTAACGAGCTGAGATTAGGGACACACTCTTAAAGGGAGTGCTCCTAATCTCAGCTTGTTACCTTTATAAAAGACACCTGTCCACAGAATCAATCAATCAATCAATCAGATTCCAAACTCTCCACCATGGCCAAGACCAAAGAGCTCTCCAAGGATGTCAGGGTCAAGATTGTAGACCTACACAAGTCTGGAATAGGCTACAAGACCATTTCCAAGCAGCTTGGTGAGAAGGTGACAACAATTGGTGCGATTATTCGCAAATGGAAGAAACACAAAAGAACTGTCAATCTCCCTCGGCCTGGGGCTCCATGCAAGATCTCACCTCGTGGAGTTGCAATGATCGTGAGAACAGTGAGGAATCAGCCCAGAACTACACGGGAGGATCTTGTCAATGATCTCAAGGCAGTTGGGACCATAATCACCAATAAAACAATTGGTAACACACTACGCCGTGAAGGACTGAAATCCTGCAGTGCCCGCAAGGTCCGCTGCTCAAGAAAGCACATATACATGCCCGTCTGAAGTTTGCCAATGAACATCTAAATGATTCAGAGGACTACTGGGTGAAAATGTTGTGGTCAGATGAAACCAAAATGGAGCTTTTTGGTATGAATTCAACTCGCCGTGTTTGGAGGAGGAGGAATGCTGTCTATGACCCCAAGAACACCATCCCCACCGTCAAACATGGAGGTGGAAACATTATGCTTTGGGGGTGTTTTTCATCTAAGGGGACAGGACAACTTCATTGTATCAAAGGGACGATGAAATCTTGGGTGAGAACCTCCTTCCCACAGCCAGGGCATTGAAAATTAAAAGTAATTACTAAGTCATTACCAAGTAATGTTTTTTGTTGTTATTCTGTCTCTCACTGTTCAAATAAATCTACCATTAAAATTATAGACTGATCATTTCTTTGTCAGTGGGCAAACGTACAAAACAGCAGGGGATCTAATACTTTTCTACCTCACTGTATATTAACTTTCCTGAGCAACCCGTGAGGATCTAGCCAGATCCTTACAATAGGCCTTGCCCACATGGTGCCTTACATGGTGACTTGGATGGCAAAGCTTGCCAATGATGGAGAGAGGTAGCTCGCAAGTGCCTCCTCCACCTTCAACATAGATAAATAGCCATGCTGTTCATTCCCCACAATGGCCGAATAATCTGACATTGTGGGGTTACTTTCACTGGGTAGAAAAAAGCTCATCCAGCCTTAGTAATCACTTCAAGCAGCACTTTATATGTTGCTCTCAATTTTTAGCACATCCTTCTGGCTCCTTGGAGTCAGAGAGAAATTATTACTATTTTTTTTGTGTGTTTGTGTGTAGGTTTTTTTTTTGGCTTTCCATAGCGGAAGGAGGAGTCGTGACACAAGCTCCAAAATCCAGTGGAGAGCCAAACTCGGAAGACAGAGCAAGAGATAGAGCAGCGCTCATCTCCGGCTCCTCTTCTGGATACATAATAGATCCCACAAACCTGAGACGGCTTGGCAGTGGCCGGCCCAGATCAGCGAGGCTCTGAAACCAAATTCGCTTTTGGCTTCCGAGATGAGAGCAAGTCACGAGCGGAGCTGCCTAATGTAGGCATTACAATTCAATGGGGCTCTATAAAGGGCTCCCATCGCATGCTTTAACCCTTGATTAAAAAACCTGACCTTGACCTATCTCAATTGTCCAGCTATAGACCAATATCAAATCTCCCCTTCTCTAATATTTTAGAAAAGGTTGTAGCAAAGCAGTTATGCTCGTACTTAGGAACAACATTCATGAAATGTATCAGTCAGGATTTAGACCTCATCATAGCACAGAGACAGCATTCATTAAAGTAATAAATTACCTACTACTGACCTCTGATCAGGGCTGTGTCTCGCTGCTTGTGTTACTCGACCTTAATGCAGCTTTTGATACTATAGATCACACTATTCTCCTTGATAGATTAGAAAATGTTGTTGCATTAAGGGAACAGTCCTCTCCTGGCTCAGGTCTTATCTGACCGATCGTTATCAGTTCGTAGATGTAAATGGAGAGTTCTCCACGCATACCGAGGTTAAATTTGGAGTTCCACAGGGTTCTGTTTTAGGCCCACTGCTTTTTACTTTATATATGCTTCCTCTAGGACAAATTATTTGTAAACATGGAATTAGCTTCCACTGTTATGCTGATGATGCACAGCTGTATGTGTCAGCGAAGCCAGAGGACAGACAGAAGCTTAGTAAACTTTGTGTAAAGGGCATTAGACGTTGGATGCTTATTAAATTCCTTTTACTTAATTCTTTTAAGACAGAAGAACTTGTACTAGGACCACGTGTAACTAGAGGTAATCTTTCTGATCTCATAGTAACTCTGGATAGACTTTCTGTTTCATCATGTGCAGCAGTAAATGACCTTGGAGTGATTATTGACTCCAGCCTATCATTTGACACTCATGTAGATAATATTACTAGGATAGTCTTCTTTCATCTCGGAAATATTGCTAAGATAAGAAATATATTGTCACTACATGATGCGGAAATACTAGTTCCTTTTAGATCAGTTCCCCAGTACAGTATTGCCATGTCTGCTGACAATAATTGTGTTTTGGCGGTTTAAATCAAAACATGGAAACTGGAGTTGACTTTTTATTGATATCTGGCAACCCTGAGTTTCAATGAAGTCAATGCTCTGTGTATTAGAGTGCTGAAGAGAGTGAAGGAGAGCAGCAGTGTACTGTATGTGTACAGACTGGACAGTTGCTAATCTTGATTATGAATGTTGGAATTATTGAATAAAGAAGGCTGAATTAAACCCACCTTGTAGTGTTAGCATTATAATTAATTTACTCCACCTAACGCCGCTGTGTCTACATGAGCAGGTCATAGTTGCAAGTTCATGTCATTTTGCGTGATCAATAAAAGATGGCAGTTGTGAGATTGGGAAGCTGACAGTAGCAGATGATGTTCAGAGTTACTCTTCATCATAATGGCGTCTCTGCAGTATTTACACACTTGTTCAGTTGACTGAGGAGATGAAAAGCAGTGTGAAAGTAACTGTTGCGCGGTGTAGATGCATTTTGGAGTTGTACTTTTTATCGGTAGTATATAGTATAGTTTCTGTCGCAAACACGAGTGTAATGGTCGCACTGTAGAACCCTGAAGACCTGTGTGATTTTTGTTAAATGCATTTTCCCATGATTACAGTTCATTATTTTATTTTCATAATTCACACAGGTCTTTAAAACAACAGATAGTAGGAAATTTGTAAATAATCTGATGCATCAAGACATCTAGTGGCAGTAAAGAGAGTTAGAGTGAGTAAGACAATTACTCATTCTAACTCTCTTTACTGCCACTAGATGTCTCCGCATCCCTTTATATAACCCATTTACCATTATATGTTATCTATAGCAGGGGTCCCCAACACCCGGGCCGTGGACTGGTACCGGTCCGTCGGTCATTTGGTACCGGGCCGCATAGAAAGAATAAATAACTTACATTATTTCCGTATTATTTATTATCTGAGTCTGAACGATGTTTTATTTTGAAAAATGACCATTACATTAAAAATGAACATTACTATGACTCACTCTTGTCAACACGCTAGTCTCGGTCACGTGATAGGTTAAGCTTTAGGGGCAGAGAGGATGGTACTCATGTTATGTTGTTGGCATGATGTTACCAGGATGCTGCTAATAAAGTTGTGATTTCACATCGGATTCACGTTTTTATTATATTTTTTAAAATACCCGGTTTTATGCCGGTCGTATCATTGTATTTCATTGTATTTATCCGACACACCTTAAAGGCCAGTCCGCGAAAATATTGTCTGATATAAAACCGGTCCATGGCGCAGAAAAGTTTGGGGACCGCTGATCTATAGCATGCAAGGCCTCTGAGACAGCACCAGGTCAGGCTGACCTTATCAACATTTGGCACACATACACGTATACTGTGAGTTCTGCCTGGTAATCTATCAAGGTTTTCACTTTTTCTCATCTTAAGTAGTCCTCTGCATAACTTGGTAAAAACTACTTTTACTGGACAGACAGAATGAAGACCACAATTCAGAGTCGCTTTTCTGAGTTACATAAAGACTAGTATTATAAAAGAATTATATACAGAATAAAATAGTTAACAAGAAAATATAAAATGTATTTTCTTATTATTTCCCAAAAACAAAAAAACAAAAAAAAAAAAAAAAAAAAAAAAAAAAAACAAAAAAAAAAAAAAAAAAAAAAAAAAAAAATTAAAATTAAAAATAAAAAAAAAAAAAAAAAAAGAAAAAAAAAAAAAAGAAAAAAAAAAAAAAAAAAAAAAAAAAAAAAAAAAAAAAAAAAAAAAATGTTAAAAAAAAAAAAAAAAAAAAAAAAAACAAAAAAAAAAAAAAAAAAAAAAAAAAAAAAAAAAAAAAAACAACAAATATTTTTTAAAAAAAAAAAAAAAAAAAACATAAAAACCCAAAAAAAAAAAAAAAAAAATAAAATTAAAAAAAAAAAAAAAAAAAGGGTTTTAAAAAGGAAAAAAAAGGTAATAAAAAAAAAAAAATTTTGGTTAAAAAAAAAAAAAAATTTTTTAAAAAAAAAAAAAAAAAAAAAAAAAAAATAAAAAAAATAAATAATTTATTACCCGCCCGGGTGTGGTTGGTTTTACATTACATTACAGCATTTAACAAATGCCCTTTAATTTTTTTTTTTTTTTTTTTTTTTTTTTTTTTTTTTTTTTTTTTTTTTTTTTTTTTTTTTTTTTTTTTTTTTTTTTTTTTTTTGCCAAGAGCAACTTACAATTATCTCATTTATACAGCTGAGCAGGTGAGGGTTAAGGGCCTTGCTCAAGGGCCGAACAGTGGCACCTTGGCAGTGCTGGGATTTGAACTCAAAAGTGAGCTACCACTTCCCACTTTATTAGGAGCACTCTTTATTTTCACAGTCACTCAAGCAGCATGAATCCCTATCACCTATAGCAATCGATTATCCATTGTACCACCTTTCAAAAAAAAAATTATATATAAAATTAAAACCTTGGCATGCATTCACCCCAACATGCACTCACCTTAACATCCGCACACTTATTTAGTCTAAACTCAGGCATCAGCTGGGTACACATAACCTCTAAGTGAATAAGTTATAGGGTTTCTGGTCCAGGTACACATAGTCAGCTTGGCCACTAGATGCAATACCAACACATAGGATTATTTCCCCAGTCTTAAGCCATTGTCAAACAGTCCAAGACACACACCGTTTGTCATAGGTCAGCCTGATCAGGACTCAGTTTCCCACGAAGCAACACTCACCTCTCATGCACGCATGCGCTCTCCATCCCCAGAGTCACACCTGTCACTAATCACACACATACTCTCTCCATTAGTATTTAGCAGTCATTCACTCAAAACTCTGTGCGAAGTATACGTTCAGTTACCTTGTTCTCTGTGTTGCCAAGCCTTATGTCTCTAGTTTGTCTTCTCATTTTTCTCGAACTTAGTTACCCGTCTACGACTACACTCTCTGCCTATCCTAGATCACCAGCTCACGCACCTGACTGCGCAGATAACTCGGCTAAACCAAGCCGCGCCGTTTGGTATGGCGGCGACACCACACTTACCTCCCACACCAGCACCTGAAAAGTACAACGGAGATTCAGCACGCTGCCAGCGTTTTCTACTGCAGTGCTCCCGTTCTTCTCGACATACTCAGACATGACGGAGAATCGTAAAATTATCCATTTCATGGAACTATTGACTGGGAGAGCTCTCCTCTGGGCCAATGCGGAATGGGAACAGGAAGGGAACATCATAAACACGTATGATCAGCTGACATCACCTTTCCGCACCGTCTTCGATCATTCTCCAGACAACAGGGAAACTGGGGAGGAATTATTGTCCTTGAAGCAAGGATCACGTTGTGTGGCAGATTTCGCTCTCGAATTTCATTGACCAAGAAACAGTACAACAGTACAACATCCCGTTAATCCTCTCATCACACCCCGCCGTGTCCAAGCCATAGATGGAGCACCCGTTGGAAGGGGTGTAAGTACCCACTGCACAGAACCCGTTCACCTCTGTACCAGTGCTCTACATCATGAAAAGATTATCCTCCATGTTATTATGACTGCCCATCATCCAGTGGTTCAAGGTCTCCCTTGGCTTGAACATCACAATCCACAAATTTCGTGGAATAAGAGGGAGATCACACAATGGTTATCTCACTGAATCAACCACTGCCTCCAAAGTCCTGTTTTTACCCTAGCCACCACGTCCATAGAGAGCCCTAACAATACGGACACTGTGCAGATCCCCAGTGTTTACCACGACCTCATTGAAGCATTCAGTAACGAGAAGGCTAGAGGACTACATTCCCATTGAGACTACGACTGCGCCATTGATTTGCTGCTAGGCACTACACCACCTCGTGGGAGAGTTTATCCTCTAACCCTAACTGAACAAAGGGCCATGGAGGAATATATTCAGGATGCTTTGCATCAGGGTTACATACGACCATCCACTTCCCCAGCTTCAGCGGGGTTTTTCTTTGTGGAGGAAAAGAGAGGAGAATTACGACCCTGCATTGACTATCGAGGTCTAAACCAGTGCTGCATCAAGTACCAGTACCCAATACCTCTAGTGCCCGTCGCCCTGGAACAACTACGCACAGCTAAATTCTTCACTAAACTGGATTTGCACAGTGCCTATAACTTGATCCGGATTCGAGAAGGAGATGAGTGGAAGACAGGTTTTAGCTTCAGGTCACTATGAGTACCAGATCATGCCATATGGGCTTTCTAATGCTCGCTCAGTATTCCAGTGTCTTATTAACGACATTCTACATGACATGCTAGGACATCAGGTCATCACTTACATCGATGACATTCTAATATACTCCAACTCCAAGGAGGAACATATTCACCACATCCGCCAGGTTCTACAAGAATTACTCCGTCATCCGTTGTATGTTAAAGCTGAAAAGTTTGAATTCCACAAGACTACCATTTCATTTCTGGGTTACATTATCAGCCCGGAGGGGATCTCCATGGACCAGGAAAAAGTCAAGACAGTAGTAAACTGGCCCTCTCCCACGACCGTCAAAGAACTACAGAGGTTTCTAGGTTTTGCAAACTTCTACAGAAGATTCATTTGAAATTTCTGTTCCATCGCCAACCCCTTAACATCCTTATTAACGGGGAAATCCAAGCATCTGCCCTGGAACCAAGCTGCCCAAGCCGCCCTCGATAAACTCAAAAAAGCCTTCACCACCGCCCCCATCATCAAGCATCCAGACCCATCGAAACCATTCATAGTGGAGGTGGACGCATCAGAGACCGGTGTAAGAGCAGTGTTATCTCAATGTGTTGGAGAGAGGCCAAAGCTTCATCCAGTAGCATTCTTTTCGAAGAAGCTTTCCCCAACTGAGCGAAACTATGATATGGGCAATCGAGAACTCTTGGCAGTCAAATTAGCCCTTGAAGAGTGGCGGCACTGGTTAGAAGGAGCTACACTTCCCTTCCTCATCTTCACCGACCATAAGAATCTGGAATATCTACGTACTGCAAAGAGACTCACACCCTGCCAGGCCCAATGGTCCCTGTTTTTTACCCGGTTCCAATTTATACTATCCTACAGACCAGGATCCAAGAACACAAAAGCTGATACCCTGTCTCGTCTAGACCACACAGAACATGTCAACAACCTCAAGGAGTATATTATCAACCCTTCATGTATCATCAATGCGCTAGAGTGGAACCTGGATCAAGAACTAGAAGATATTCCCCAATCGCAAACTCCAGAAAACTGTCCTACAAACAAACGATTTGTACCCAAGGAGTACTGACAAGAACTTATTATATGGGCTCACACAGTACTCGGTACAGGTCATCCAGGAGCACAGCGCACACACCACCTCATAAGAGAGAAGTACTGGTGGCCCAAATATGGAAGGAGATGTACACAAGGTGGTAACATCCTGTTAATCTTGCGCACAGAGTTAGGTGCCTCGGACACTCCCAGCTGGAAAACTCAATCCCCTACCCGTACCTGAACACCCATGGTCACAGATACCTGTTGACTTTGTCATGGCTTAGCCTGATCAGGACTCAGTTTTTCTCGAACTTAGTTTCCCATCTACGACTACGCTCACTGCCTATCCTAGTTTGTTTTGTTTGCCTGATCGCCTGACCTTTGCCTGTATTACGACTATGTCTTTTGAACTTCCCTACATTCACGTTATCCACTTGACACCCGCTTCTGCTTCCGTACCAACCGAGATCCGTGACACCGTTAGTACACACTCTGGTCCTATGGCTCCTCAGAGCAGCAGCAGCAGTTATAGAATATAACGTGTAATCAATGTGTGTAACTACAAAGTTTACTAATGTTTGGATATGTTAATGAAGTATAATCTAATATGTATAACCAACAGTTAGAACCAAAATTTGCTAAAAGAAGTTACATTATAAGTGAATATTGAGTTAGATGAATTCTTACTAACAGTAGGCCTACTAGTTTTTCTGTGTCAGCCTGTACCTCTCTGCACAGCAGGCATAATCTAAAACTATAAAGCAATTTCTAACAAGTGGTATTCTAAGTGTGTAAAATAAGAACCTTGTGTTTGTGTAAAGCAGTTTCACTCTATGGCAGTAAAAAAGCAGTTAGACACATTCCAGAACTGGGTTTCCAACCAAAGCCGTCTAAACTTGCAAATCAATGTCAAAATAAAAGATAAGACTTCCAGAAGGAAGAGTACCAGGCTGTGACTATAGGGTGAATTATGGGACAATAAAGTAAAAAACCCTGGTCTGGTAAAACTTTTAAAGAACATGCAACTGACTACACATGGGCCACAAATATAAGGTATCATATAGATATGAATAATTAATTATGGCAATGGAAATTGTTTTTTTTCTAGAAAGAAAAGGTGAAAGCCCCGCCTAAGGATAATTTTACTGCTTCAAAAAGTATATAAAGACATGTTTGTGTATGTATAATTCAGACTTTCTGCAGATTGTCTCACTTTATTGTTTCAATAAAGTTTAATTACTTTTTGACTACTTCTTGATCTACTAACCCTCTGTCTCTGAATTTTTTTGTTAGGCTGGAAAGATTGTTAGCCACGACACAGTGCATAAATCTTGGCATTCAGGTCTGCATCGTCGGTGGTCAGGGAGACTGGGTGGTGGTGCTGTCTGCTTTGTTTAGGTGGTTCCTCCTTCTGTACCCTTTGCAGCAGCAGAAGCAGCAGCATGGCAGATCTAGTCCGTCAAGACCAAACCTATTTACACTACATTCCTATGAATAAAAGCTGATGATCTCATTCCGAGAGTGGTCATGGCTGAAATGTCTAGTTCCATCCATCCATCCTTAACCGCTTATCCGTAGTCGGGTTGCGGGGGCAGCAGCTCCAGCAGGGGACCCCAAACTTCCCTTTCCCTAGCCACATTAACCAGCTCTGACTGGGGGATCCTGAGGCATTCCCAGGCCAGTGTGGAGATATAATCTCTCCACCTAGTCCTGGGTCTTCCCCGAGGTCTCCTCCCTCCTGGACCAGGTCTAGAAATGTCTAGTTCAACCATGAAACTTGAATCCGTGTTCTGATTGGCTCCCTCAACACCTGTGCAGCAGCCTATCAGCTATGCCTCTCCATCTATGTAAACTTTTATTATTCTGACTAACTCGTCGGCTATGGCCTCCGCATGCTACAAAATTTTGTTTCCTACTCTCCTCCTACCAGCACTACCATCTAGATCTACTACAGGGGGTTCCTTCTTCTGTACCCTTTGCATCAGCAGCATGTTTCTCTTCTTTTCTTTCAAAAAAAACTCACTGATTTTAAATGAGTCCAATTACAAAATTGTCTTTTATATTATTTATTTATTTTTTTTAATTATTCAGTCCTTCTTTATCAAGAATTGGAATGACAAGTTCTTTTTTTTTGCTATGCTTTGAAGACATTTGGGCTTGAGATCAAAGATGAATATGAGATGAAAGATCTGAATTTCAGTTTTCATTTCCTGGTGTTTACCTTCTAGATATGTTAAACAACTTAGAACATGGCACCTTTTGTGTCAGACCACCCAGGTTTTAGGTGAGAAAATTAATGGTCTTAAAGTAAATAAGACTTAATATTTGGTTGCATATCCCTTTCTTGCAATAACTGCATCAAGCCAATGACACACTGACTTCACCAAACTGTTGCATTTTATTTTGTGATGCTTTTCCAGGCTTTTACTACAGCTTCTTTCAGTAGTTCGTTTTCTCCTCTTCACTCTTCTCACGGAGCTTGTATGTTTGCTAGAGGGTAATCTTGGTTCCAGAACTTTTGTGGATCATCTCTGTATTTATATTTGTGAATTCCAATCTAGCTTTTGAGTCTCCCTGCTGTGGTTTGCATCTTGTGGTATGGCCTCTATTTTTCTGCTCTCAAAGTCTTCTTCAAATAGTGGATTGTGATACCTTCACCCCCGCCCTTTGAAGGTTGCTGCTGATGTCACTGACTGTTGTTTTTGGGTTGTTGGGTTTGGGTTTTTGTTCACATGCGTGTACACACATAAACATTCGTGTCATGCTGGTAGATCTCTCTCTCTCACTCTCTCTCTCTCTCTCGGTGTGTGTCTCTCTCACTCTTATCCTCGCCTCATCTCACTGCAACAGAGAACATTCCTTACCACTCACATTCTCCAGCTCTGCCCCTCATTCACAAACCTGCACTTGGCCACTCCCCACCTCCAAATTCACTAGTGGTTTATTGGTTCACACATGGTTCAGGACATTCCTAATTGTTGTATTGGCTATACCCAATGCTTAGTAGTTATAGTCATAGTCATAGTCTGTTAGATTAGATTGTATAATAGTCATAGTCTGTTAGATTAGTTCACACTGGTTTCTCCGCTACCAGTCTCTCGCTGTTGTTTTTGTTTGGTATACCGACCCTGTATCCGGTGACCGCGACTTTGATCCCTGCCTTGCCCAGGTTTATGCCTGTTTGCAGATCGTCTGACGTTTGCATGTTTTGGATTACGTTTATGGATTACGATTTGGATTTTCCTGCCCTTGAAATAAAACTGTTCATACTGCACTTGCATATGTCGGAACTTCCTCATGTTACGAGACGTGATGGCCACGTCCATGGTGAATCCTTTAATCTGTGCTCCATTGAAGATGGATTTTTAAAGGTAACCGTGACCTGACTGAGCTTGATTACCAAAATATTAATCATTAATTCTCTTTTGGAATTGATAACTCTGGATATGACATGCCGAGTTAAATCAACTTAGAGTTCAATGTTAAAGTTTAACATTTGGTCAGATAGATTTCTAAAGTGGGACACAATTGTGAAGTGGAACGAAATCTATTGGATATTTTAAACTTTTTTAGCAAATAAAAAACTGAAAAGTGGTGCGTGCAAAATTATTCGGCTCCTTTACTTTCAGAACTCCAGAAGTTCAGCGAGGATCTCTGAATGATCCAATGTTGTCCTAAATGACTGATGGTGATAAATAGAATCCACCTGTGTGTAATCAAGGCTCTGTATAAATGCACCTGCTCTGTGATAGTCTCAGGGTTCTGTTGCTAAAAAAGTTTAAAATATCCAATAGATTTCGTTCCACTTCACAATTGTGTCCCACTTGTTGGTGATTCTACACAAATAATAAAAATTTTATATCTTTATGTTTGAAGCCTGAAATGTGGCAAAAGGTTGAAAAGTTCAAGGGGGCCGAATACTTTCGCAAGGCACTGTATGTATGTTGAGCCACGGTACCTGTGAGTAATCATACAACTTCTGTATGTTTTGCTTTTACTTACTGTTTTGTTTCAACAGTTGTTTTGCGTTATCTGTTTTTTGTCAAATGGTCATTTCCTCTGTTTGACTTATTGTTTTGCTTTATTGTGGTGTTGTTCTTTAGTTTTGGATGATTGTCTGGTTTGTTTTGTAACCACATAGTAAAAGAGTGAGCAGTCTGAGAGTGGTAACATTAGTGTTTCCTAGCTTCAAACCTGTTTCAGGTTTGTTGTTCCCCATAACCACTTTACTACTGAGAGGGTGTATGTTCAGCCTTACTGTTTCCATGCTATAGTGGCCATAATTTGTCATTTGTACTGTTTGCCATAACTCTGGTTCTGCTTGGGTGTTGTCAACTGCATCCATTTTTTGTGGTGGTGTCAGTGGGCCTGGGTGTTATAGCTACCACACCACAGTGTCTGTAATATTGGTCTTTCTTTGTTTGTTGTTTAGTGTTTAAGTAACTTTCAGTTAATCAGTTTCTTCTTTCTCTCAAGGAGACTGCGAGTCTTGGTGGCACAGGGGAGGCTAGCCGCATTTATTCGGTGGTGTGCTTCACAGCGTGCTCAGTGTGCCAACACAATTTCCTTATGGTGCAGGTAGTGTGATTTTTGGTGTGACTTGCAGTGGGTTTGGATGACCTCCCAAGCTGTAGCTGGCCTGCCTTTTCCCTGCCAAACCTAGGCCTGGTGAAGTTCTTAGTTTTAAAATACTTATTGTGCTTCACGGGAAAGCCATTTTTATATTTTGTCAAATTTTAAATGATGCTTAAGTGTCATAATAAAATATAAATCTATATTTGTCTCTCATGTTCCTTGCCACGATTGGTTAAACTTATCTTTGTACCTTTTGTTTGGGAGTATTTCTCTAGTTCTCCCCAGGGTGGCGTAGTTGGATTTACTGAATTTGGGATAAACATCTCCCTCCTATTGGGAATACTGCCACATTCTGCTGTGGTCGGCAGGATAGACGTCTCCCTCTGCTTGAGAGGGAAAATCGCCACATAAGGACTGTTGAGCAGCTGAAGTTTTGTATTAAGCAAGCATGTGCAAGAATTCTACTTGAAAAACTGCAACAATTATCCTCAGTTGCCAAACGATTAGAAAGTGTCATTAAAAGGAAATGTGATTTAAGAGTGTGCAGTGCTGGATGCCTCTCATTTCTGTCTGATCCTTCTTGCTCTCATGCTTAAAATTGGTGTCATCTACAGACGTGGTGAAAGGAGAAAGACTAAGGTTAAAGGCTCAAGTGTACATGAAATTAGAATGCATTTTCATGCAAAAGTAATATATTTCTTTGACATGTATTTTAGATTTTAAATATCATACTAATGATATAAATTAATAGGTAATATATAAAGGTTTTTACACCATGCTGCAAATGTTTGAACTTTTTTTTCCATCACTGTACATTAACAACTGCAAAAAATAAAAACCGATAAATTAAATAGCTTGCTGCATGGTTGGGTTGGTATATATTTATTTATTTTTAAAAATCCTATTTAGCAAGGGTGGCCTATCTCTCTCTCTCTCTCTCTCTCTCTCTCAAACATTCCTAATGCAGTACATCCTGTTAACAAACATAGTTGTATAGTATTTATTCCTATGAACAAATAATCAGCACAATTCAGCATCTGAAATAAAACCTACTATTCTGTCTGGAACATTACTTCTATCATAAAATAACTATTGAAACCTGCACTAGTGTAAGGTGTGAAGAGGCCTAACAGACAGTGTAATGGAAAGAGTATCTTTCAGATTGTGTTTGACCACACTTCTCTTGTTTCTCACTGGGGGGAAAACCATATCACACTTCTGTGTCTGCTGATGTTAATAACCACAAATGCTGCACATGAAAATGACC
Organism: Ameiurus melas; assembly: GCA_012411365.1. Lineage (NCBI taxonomy): Eukaryota > Metazoa > Chordata > Actinopteri > Siluriformes > Ictaluridae > Ameiurus > Ameiurus melas. The sequence continues at coordinate 27,518,423 of CM022764.1, read as the reverse complement.
CCCACATTCATAAACAATAGCTCTGTTACTAACCCCATTTCCATAAAAGTTGCAATAAATAATGCAATAAAAACATAAATCTGTGATTTGTCAAGTCTCTTGAAACTTAAATTAACTCACAAAAGTAGAAAGAAAAGATATTCAGTGTTTTCACTTCATTGTATTTTGTAAATATTAACAAATTTAGATTTTGATGCCTACAACACACTCAAAAAGTTGGGACAGAGTCATGTTTACCACTGTGTTACATCACCCTTCCTTTTAATGACACTTTCTAATCGTTTGGGGACTGAGGTTAATAACTGTTGCAGTTTTGCAAGTGGAATTCTTGCTTGACAAGACTTCAGCTGCTCAACAGTCCTTAGACACAATTGTCTGATTTTCCTCTTCACAATGCACCACTGGAGACAGATCTAGAGCCACGCTGTTGTATCACATGCACATGTAGGTGGATGGTCAACTAAGAGACACACACACAGGCCTATGCCACCACGCACACACATGCAGAAGGAAAGCAGAACATTATAAGAATAATAAAAGGAGCATTTGGATATCATAAAGAAAATATAAGGAGTATTAGGATAATTATGATATTATAAGGATTATAATGATGAGAAAATTATATTATGAAGTATGGAGTACAAAAAAGGGGGTTAAACACTTTCAAGCAGTATAACCAGATATAAAGACAGAAATGTAGAGCAAATATGAAAGGAAAAAGCATTATAAAACAGAAATACAGAAAAATGTGAAAGAAACTTACTCATAATACACATGAAGGTGTGGAAGATCATTCTCTCACGAGAAAAAGTCAGGAGCAACACAGACGAAGGCCTTAATTTTTAAGAGAGACCCAAGACGGGCCGTTTATAAGGGTAGTTGAGCCAAGTTGCACCTGTGAGATAACTGTTGATGGGAACGGCTAAGGCCGTGAGATAACTCGAGTCTCGTACCTATTGGTATTATGGGAAGGATCTTTTAGTTTGGGTGTAGAAAACTGTATAAATAAGGGAGCTTCAGCTACAGCTGTCAGATCACTTCTGAGAATTCTTATTGGTGTGGATCTCATGTGGTGGTGGAACCAATAAACCTTGGAACCTTGCTTCTTCTCACTCACGGCTGGTGTCTTATTTTTCTATCTCCAACTGGGTCTGTAGATGTGAGTATTTGCTTCTATGTTAAATTTTTGAAGTGTCTTTGGGTAACAGGCTAAATTTGAGCCAGCATACACACACATTCAGCAGTGGTTTCCTGCTGTGCCCTTTACACAATGAGATTTCTCTGGATTCCCTGAATCTCTTCAGAATATTATGCACAGGACATGAAAGATTTAAATTCTGTGCAATCTTGCATTGAGCAATGTTCTTTTTGAACAGACTGGCTATTCTTTCCCGATTACGGATAAGCGGTGGAAGATGGATGGATGGATGGATGGCAATTCTTTCACGAAGTTTGGCACAAAATGGAGAGCCACAACCGATCCTTGCTTGCAAAGACTGGGGTTTTGGTGGAAGCCCAATCCTTTTATGGCCAATACCAATGCCCTCCCCTTTTACCAATTAACCCGATCCTCCAAAATGGTGTTACTGGAATATTCTATAAACTTTTTAGTCTTATTTTGCCTCTGTCCCAACTTTTTTGAGTGTGCTGAAGGCATCAAATTTGTCTGTATTTACAAAGTACAATTAAGTTGGTCAGTGAAGACATTTAATACATTTTCTTTGTACTTTTGTCAGTTAGTTAGTTTCAAGAGAGTTGACAAATCACAGATTTTAGTTTTTATTGCATTTTAGAAAAAATCCAAACTTTTCTGGAAATTGGGTTAATATAAACCTGTGATTTTCAGTTGCACTGTCATCAGAGCTGCTATTATAGAAAATTAATCAACACCTGACCAATCAAAATCCAGAATTGAACATGGCTGTGATATAAACCATTTTAAATGAAACTGATTATATTGCACCTTAAAAGGACTAAATGAGAATATTTAAAATTGGATGATAAAACTTTCAATCTCAGTGTAAAATGTGTAATTATGTACAAATAGATTTGTAGATCTTATTAGTTCTGTGTCGTCTCATGTGGTTAGTGTGTTGTTTTATGTAGCACTATGGTCCTGGAGAAACGTTGTTTCATTTCACTGTGAACTTTTACAGCTGTATTTGGTATAAATGATAATAAAACAATTTGAACTTGAAATAAACCTGGTCATGTGGTGACAATCCAAATGTATATTCCTATTTAATAAAATGAATGCTGGTTTCACTGGAAGATCTGAATATCTGAGAGTTGAAAATGACTTCTAATATACACCAGTCACCCATAACATTTAAAACTGCCTGCCTAAGATTGTGTAGGTTGCCCTTGTGCTGCCAAAAGAGCTCTGACTGAATGAGGCATGGACTCAACATGACCTCTGAATGTGCCTCCATGGATCAGACTTGTTTGTCCAGCACATGCTACAGACGCTCGATCAATCTGGGGAATTTGGAGGCCAAGTCAACACCTTGAATTCTTTGTTCCTCAAACCATTCCTTTTAAACCATGCTGTGTAGCAGGGTGCATTATCCTGCTGAAAGCAGCCATTGCCATTAACCTTTGCCATGAAGTATACATGGTCTGCAACATTATTTAGCTGGTACGTGTCAGTGTAACATCCACATGAATGCCAGGACCAAAGGTTTCCAGTTGTCCTTCCTAAGACCATTTTGGTAAGTACTAACCACTGCATACTGGGAACACCACACAAGACCTGCCATTTTGGAAATGCACTGACCCAGTCGTCTATCCATCACAATTTGACCCATATCAAAAGTAGCTCAGATCCTTACACTTACCCATTTTTCCTGCTTCCAGCACATCAACTTCAAGAAGTGACTGTTCATTACACTGACAGTACTGCAGATGCAAACACAGGTTTACATTAATGTGCTCATTCTAATACGTTATTGATTCTATAGTAACATTCACAGGGACTTGTATGGCTAACATTCCATATAACCAGATTAAAAACATAACAACAATGTTTCAGCGAGGAAATGTTGATGATTATGACAGAGGAGTTTGTGGTTTATGGTTTCCCGGTAACATGACAAACTTTTTTTTTTCTCATTAATTTAATTGAAAGAAAAAATAGAGGCTGCTGAGGGAGCAACTGTTAATAGCTGCTATGACCTCAGTGAGAACAGGAACTGACTTGTTCAACATACATTCCACAACATTACAAATAACTATAACTGTAGGGTGATGGAGGAAAGCAAAGATAAAAGCTGTTATTTGCTTTATCCAAACAATTGCTTTGGTTATTTTGACACGATCTTGTAGGTGAGCTTTAAGGCCTTGAATTTGATGCGGGCAGCTACAGGAAGCCAGTGAAGGGAAATGAAGAGGGGTGTGACATGAGTTCTCTTGGGCTGGTTGAAGATGAGGCATGTTTCAGCATTCTGAATCATGTGAAGGGGTTTGATGGAGCTGGCTGGGAGGCCTGAAAGCAGAAAGTTGCAGTAGTCCAGTTTAGAGATAACAAGAGCCTGGACTAGTATCTGTGTAGCCTGTTCAGTGAGATAGGGTCGGATTTTCTTGATGTTGTACAGGATGAACCTACAGGACCTTGCGGTTGCTGAGATATGGTCTGTAAAGGTCAAGCTGTCATCAAGAATCACCCCAAGAATCAGGCCATCCTGGTTGGCATGAGTGTGAGTGAGCTGAGATGTACAGTGAGGTTGTGGTTGATTGGGGGACAGGCTGGGATGACGAGAAGCACAGATTTTGCCAAGTTAAGCTTAAAATGGTGTGATTCAGACCAAGATGTCTGACAGGCAAGCAGAGATACTTGCAGATATGGATGGATCATCAGGCTGGAAGGACAAATAGAGCTGGGTGTCATCAGCATAGCAATTATATGAGAAGCCATGAGACTCAATCACTTTCCCTAGCGATGTAGTGTAGATAGAAAATAGGAGTGGACCCAGAACTGACCCCTGTGTAATGCCAGTTGTAAGTTGCACTTTCAGAAATACCTCCCCTCCATGATACCTTGAAGGATCTGTCAGAGAGATAGGATTCCACCCAGTGCAGAACCATTCCAGTGATGCCCAGGGTGGAGAGAGTTGACAGGAGGATCTGATGGTTCACAGTGTTGAAAGCAGCAGAGTGGTCGAGTAGGATGAGGACAGATGATCTAGACGTTGCTTGTGCTAGTCGTAAAGCTTCGGTGATGGAAAGCAGAGCAGTCTCCATGGAGTGGTTGCTATTGAAGCCAGACTGCTTGGTGTCCAGGACGTTGTTCTGTGTGAGAAAATTGGAGAGTTGATTAAAAATGGCTCTTTCAAGAGTTTTGGAAAGAAATGGGAGGAAGGAAACAGGTCTGTAGTTGTCAACTACAGCATGGTTAAGTGATGGTTTTTTAAGCAATGGGGTAACCTGGGCTTGCTTAAATGTGGTAGGGTATGTGCCAGTAGAGTGGGATGTGTTAAAGATGTGAGTGAGTGCAGGTAATAGTGTGGGAGAGATGGACTGAACAAGGTGAAAAGGAATAGGGTCAAGAGGACAGGTTGTAGGATGGCTAGAGAGGAGGAGTTTAAAGAAATTGGTCTCTGAGAGGGGAGAGAAGGAATCAGTTACATGGAGGAGGAGCCGGTCTATGCATGTCTGGGGTTGAGAACTGGTTCCTGATTTATGTAACCTTGTTGGAAAAGAAAGTGGCAAAGTCATCTGCAGTGAGAGAGGTAGGGGAAGGGGAGGAGGGTGACGGAGAAGAGAGGAAAAGATTTTGAAGAGAATGTGGGTGTTGGGAGAACTACCACTCTTCTCTTGGTAGTATGTGGCTTTAGCAATGGAGATGCTATTGGAAAAATAGGAGAGAAGTGTCTGTTAATTTGTTAGGTCATTTGGGTTGTTAAATTTACGTAATTTCCTTTCAGATGCTCTTTGTTTGGCCCGGTTGTTACGCAGAGCTTCTGAGAGCCAAGGGCTAGAGAGTGATGTGCAGGAGTTTAGGGGCATATGCTGTCAAGAAAATATGTTAGGGTGGAACATAGCACGTCGGTTGCAGTGTTTAAGTCAAGCGAGGAAATGTAGCTATCGGGGAGGTAGTAAGGTTGTGACAACGGAGGAGAAATGTGAGGGGGAAAGGGAGCGAAGATTAAGTGTGTGTGGTGCGATTACGTGTGAGGATGAGGTCGAGCTGTTTGCCGGCTTTGTGAGTTGCTGGTGTGGTGAACTGCTTGAGGTCAAATGTGGGAAGGAGAGCAAGAAAGTCAGCTGCATGTGGCTTGTCTAGATGTATGTTGAAATCACCAAGGACCAGAAGAGGAGTTCCATCATCTGGGATGGTGGACAGTAGCATGTCAAATTAATTGATGAACTTCCCCAGTTGACCTGGAGGACGGCAAACAACAAGAAAGTGCATTTTGGCAGGGTCAGTGACTGTAACAGCATGAAATTCAAAGGACGTGTATGAGCAAGAGGGAGAAATACAGGTAAATTTCCATGTTTTGGAGAGCAGCAAACCTGTACCACTCCCTCATCTGTTGGGACGTGAGGTATGGGAGAAGTTGAAGTTGGAGGCCAGGGAAGCGGGTGTGCCAGTGTTCTCAGTATGGATCCAGGTCTCAGTCAAAGCCAGCACGCTGAGGTTGGAGTGGGTTGCAAATGATGGAATGAAATCTGCCTTGTTGACAACAGATTGGCAGTTCCAAAGTCCGATTGAGAATGAGTGGGAACCTGCAGAGGCCACATTCAGAGAGCGTATGTTGTCCAAGTTGCGTATGTTTCTGGGAGAATGCCACGGTCTGTGACTGTGGCAAATAACAGGGATAAACTGATGACACATGTTATTGTGTGTAAACAGGTAACAGCAAGAGGAATAAAGGAAGAAAAAAGTATACTTAGCAGCACATGTGGTGTCTTGTTGGTGTCCTTGCTCGGTGGACTCGCGCAGGTAGACTCGCAGGTCTTTACACAAACTCGGTCTTCACACGACAAGGGCTGACACTTCCGCCTCAGCGTTTCTTAATTAATAAATACTAATGTGTTTCACAGCTGAACACGCCTCTTTAATTAGCAAAACAAAGAGTAGTTGCGTGAACAAGTGACTCCCGACCGAAACAGAATATGAATACCGGAATTTGCTTTAATCTAGCAACAAGTATACAGCTTGTAGCAACAAGGAAGAACAGTTACAGCTTCTATCTGACAATTGGTGCTAAAACTAGTTTCAACTAAAAAATTCAGAAAGAAACACTTATCAGATACTGTTTGCCTGGGTCAGTAATCGCTTCTGCTGTATACACATACGCATTACTCCTCATTAGAGATATTTACAGAAAGTGAACTAAATTTAAATGTGTCATATTTACAGTGGATCTGAGTAATATTTTGAGTGTGGTACAGGGGGTTAAGAGTATATAACATAAGTAAATAAGGGAAAAAGGGTGCATGCATGTCTACCCTTTAAACTAAACACCATTGTTGTACATAGTAAAAAAAAAAAAAAAATTCAATAGGTTGTTTTTGTGGCAGGTGACAAGGTGAATCTGAGGATTTGTTGCATCAACTACGCCACCTAGGGGACGGGAGGCCGGCCCCCAGGACAAGGAACTAAACTAGATTAAACCCTAAGGGTAATTCGAGCACACAGGTTCGTAAACTCAAGGAGCCGGAGACATGCGTTACATCAACGATATTTATTCCAACAAAACACATTAATTATTACCGTTGCACGGTAAAACATGACCATACAATTGACACTCTGACGGAGAGGTCCCACCAACACAGTGACCAGGGGACTGCTATATAAGCACAATAGCTATGGGGTTGACTAGCACCTTGCTATTGGGCGAGTAACCTGATCTCAGGGGAAGGGTAACTAGAACAGGGGAAATGCTTACCACAGCGAGCCGGACTACTGCAGAGGGGAGGGGGTACAGAAAATACACCATGCGTGAGAGAAGCACTACAATCCAAACAAAAAAAAGACACCTCAATGTGCACACAGCAAGGGAAAGTGAAAGCCTCCACCACGAACTCAGTCCTCCGCCCGCGGGCACACACTGCTCCTGTCCGCCAACGGAAAAGAGGAAACACAAGCACTGATTAACAGAGTGGTTGATCTTACAAGCCAGGTATGCTAGCAATACTACAAATAGCTACTTATCTTGAGCAGCAGGTTTGGTGCTCCAGCTCCACACAGATCAATGGTCAAAATGGGACAACCACCCTGGCCACAGCATTGGGATTGTACACCAACATGCATACACACCCACACACAACATACACATACACAACAAGCAGAGTAGTAACACAAGCAGAGCGGGGTTTATCCCACAACCAACAAATAAAAAATACAAAGTGCATGCAGGTTAGGCCAGAGAAACGGCGACACGGCACTGCATAGCCCAAGCATGCATTAAAACAAACAAAACAAAAATCCTAGCACCAGCCAGAGCCAGTGGCTAGAAAGATCACAAACTCAACAGATATCCTAATAATTAAACATGACATTACTAAAAAGGAGACAAAGCAGCAGTCTCTTAGGACGTGGGAACAGCCGATGAGTATAGCCAGCATATAGGCCACTCTGTAAAGCACAACAAATGCTAAAATTACGATTAGCAGCTTGTTCTAAAAATAGACTGCACAGCGTTGCTTTAACATACATACCTCAGAGCTGGTGATCCTATGCTCCACTTACAGGTACGAGGAGGAGAGACAACGCACTCACCACTCTACTGCTGATAGCAAACGAAAGCAGACACAACGTTAGATGTGTGACAAAGCAGAGAGGCCGTAATAGTATGTTGAGCATAATCGCCTACCAGACACCAACAAGTTTCTTGCATTGCGGTCCACTGGGCGTAATGCATGCGAGTTTCCAAAGCAATTACCAACCGCACTAAAACCCACAACCGAACAAACAGCTAAGATTCTACCTCAAAAAGAGTCATTTAAGCAAAGGGAAAAACAAGCAGTTCTTACCTGTTGAGCCAGTGGTTTCACCTACACGCACACCATAGCTACCGGTATCCCACGTCACTAACCAGGAAGTCCTTTCACTGACTGAACGACGTACCAGTCAGTCGAAAACCACTTCCTTAAATACTACTCCAGGACAAGCCCCCTTCAAGATGACTCACGGGGAAACCCATTTCACCACAATCTGCCCTCCAATTTGTTTTCGTCGTCCCGACGATAGAACCAACTGGCATCCCCATCTTAGCAGCTGACATTACTGGTTGGGGCCCACCGGCCGGGGCAGGTGATGTGGGTTAGAATGTTGGCCAGCTGTATGTCACCTCGTTCGGCGCACAGCGAGGGAACTTGGACCAGGCTGGTCAACCACAGAAGGAGTGGCTACCGATGACGCGGTGTGCGACTGTGGGCTGTTAGGGACAGTAGTACTCATGGGGATACCAGCCTCCAAGAGTGTCTCAAATGGAGGTTCAGAAACCACTGGTGAATGCGCCCCTCCGCTACAGAGGGACAGGGAGCTAGGGGAGTCCTTGAGACTATTAAACATAGCTCCTCTTCACCAATGGGGTCAGTGCAATTGGTCTGCCTCAAGGAGGTCGGGGGTGTAACTGGTTGGCGAGGGGGCTCGGCTCCCACTAGAGGTTTCAAGAGATCTCTGTGCACCTGCTTAACCTTGTGAACTGCATCTACAGGGGCAATGGTATAGCCTACGCCCCCCACTGTTTGGGACTTTGAGGACCTGGTAGCTCACCGAGCTCCAAATGTCCTGAATCTTGTGATGGCTTCTAATGCCACAGTCCCGTAGAAGAACCAATTGCCCCACTTTCAGTGGTGCATCCTGCACCCGCAAGTCATGCCTTTCCTTCGTCAACTAGCTGCTACCAGCAACCGGTTGCGGGCACCCTCGAAAGCCACTCTGAGTCTAGCCTGATGCTCCAGCACCCAGTCTTGCACGTTACCTGGCTGGGGATCTTGAACCAACCCAGGAGAAAGTCAACCGGGAGCCTTGGTTCTTGGCCAAACATTAAAAAGAGTTGTAAAAGCCGGCCCATATTGATGGGCATAAACATGCCAGTTTTGGGGGAAGAAGGGGTTACCCTGCCTTTTAGGTAAGGGGAAAAGGAATAAAGGAAATTTGTGACAAGCCCTGACTGGTTTTTTTGAGTTTAAGTTGTCCCTTTTCCTCCTCCCCCATTGGCTTATTTTTTTCCTGTTTTTTGTTACAATCGCTTTTTTTCAACAGGAGTTGAAGACACTCTTCCTTCCCGTCAGGGTGGAAAATCCGCCGATGTAAGCCCTCCCTCTCTACCAGAGGCGATCCCCACTGGCCTTGGCAACGCATTGACCACACTCTTAGGGGCCTTGCGTGTCTCCTCTGGAGTTGGTGGAACTTGCCTCTTCCAGAATATCAAAACCTCCTGCAGGAGGGTCCAGCCTCCTGCAAGGAGAAATGTAAGAAGGGGTGTGAGATGGAAGGACGTTGACCATAAATTGGGTAGCACAAACTTGGGGTTGTGTCACTGAACTTTGCTGCAAGGTTCGGGAACAGCAGTACCAGGAGGAGGTATGCTCCCCAAGTCATGACCAGACTTATGTACTGGCGTGATAATCGTCAGCATTCGATCACTCGTCCCGACCCGTTATTTAATCTCAAGTCAAATGCAGCCAGCTGAGCTGCCCACCGTTGTTCCGTAGCCCCAAGTTTGGCCAACTGAAGGTAACTCAACGGATTGTTGTCCGTAAAGGCGATGCATTTCTGACCAAGGGAGGTATTCCTAAATTTTTCAGTCATGGCCCACTTGGCGCAAAGGGAATTCAGTTTCATTGAACTGCTAATTGTTCATATTAAGCTCCGTGGGCCAAGCCTCTGCTGGCATAGGCTATGGGTTTAACCCCGTTTCCTGCTCCTGTGACAGAACTGCTCCCAGGCCATTAAAACTAGCATCCACCTCCAAGATAAAGGGACCGCGAGAAATCAGCATAGCCAAGGACTGGGGGAGACCAACTTGGCCTTCAATGTCTTTGGTGTCCATGCGGCGGCGATAGACTGTCCTAACCCTCCGCTTAGACTTGGTGCCCCAAGTTCAGCCACCAGTTTGTGTAAAGGGCTAGCCAGCTTTGCAAACCCTTCTACAAACCGCCTATAATAACTGGCAAATCCAAGAGCGGCGCAGTTCTGACACATGGCACCGGGCGTTGCCAGCTAGCTACTGCCTAAATCTTAGTTGGATCTGTGGAGACTCCTTGACTGGAGATAATATGTCCTAAATAACCAACTTCCATACGGAGAGAACACACACTTCTCTAATTTTGCCCTTTAACCCTTCTTTGTGAAGTCGACTGAGGGCGACTTCAAGCGTTGGAGGTGTTGAGAGACAGAGGCGAAAACACTATGATGTCATCGAGGTACAAGAGCGGTGAATGGCTTTTGCTGATCCCCAAACAGTCTCTGCATTAGCCGCTGAAGCGTGCTTGGGCGTTGCATAAGCCAAATGGCATCCGGTTCCACTCGAAGAGGCCAAAAGGTGTACAAAAGGCCGTTTTGACCTTGTCTGGCTCGGAGACAGGGACCTGATTATAACCACTGGCCAGGTCTAACGTTGAAAACCAACAGGCCCTGACAGGGGCATCAAGACTCTCTCCTCAATCCGTGGAAGGAGGACGCATCCTTCGTGTTCTACTATTAAGTAGCGGTAGTCCACACACATCGCATAAAGTGCCATCTTTTTCTTGGCCAACACAATAGCGTAGGCGTAGCGTGGACTGCAGCTCTCCACGGATGACATGGGCGTCCAGAGAGTTTGGTTAATATGGGCCTTCACTGTCTCATATTCGGATGGAGGAATACGCCTATAACGCTGCCCGTACTGGGGTATCATCCAGCGGGAATGTCATGTGCATTGAGGTTTGTACAGCCTAGATCACCCTCATGGGCAGAGAAGACAGAGCTGTACAGCCAAAAGTAAGTCTCTAACCTCAGACTGTTCTGATTCAGACAAGGCACCCAAGTCTGCCGCCAGAATCCGGTCCTGCACAGCACTCGTGACTACTTGGGAGGAAACTGTTGCAGTGGTACACCTCACCTCATTTACGCCTATGGGCGGGCTAATGACATGGGCGGGAGTTACTGACCCTACCCTGGCGTGGGTAGGAAGAGCGTCAGTTACCCCGACATTAACCACTGGAGCAGACACAGTGCCCCCAACGATTTGGACGAGGCAAACGTGCCAGCAGACCAGCAGGTAATCCAGACTCTGGAGGCTCGAAAAGTGCTGGCCAAACCGTAGCTGTTCAGAACAAGTACAAACACAAACTTCATTACCCCCCAGGTATCGCGTGACAGGTGTACCACGAACCCGTACCGTACCTCTGGAAGCATTCTGACTTTTAATGGCTGATTGATGGCACTGCGGAGTGCCTTCAAGATGGACCCGAGCTTGAGTCACAGGAGGGGAATCAAACAGAGGGGGCCCATAGGTCCCAAAGAGCTCTTGATAACAACGACTAATAACGTTCATGTCCAACACCCAGGAATGGCAGGGGGAACCCCAGAGGGTCCGTTCACTAAAATACCAAGCAGCGGGATGGTCTTGCCACTAGGACAACGTCAAGTTCTAAATACCCGATATGAGGGATTGCCAGGCCATTGGCAGCTTGACGCGAAGCCAATGACAGGAGTGAGCGATCATGGCCCAGGGTTCAAATTGCTGACAGAAAAAGCTCTCCATTACTGTAGACCACCATGGATCCAGTATCTAGTAGGCATTGGACCATAACACCCCCACTACCACACATCAATATTCTGACAAGAGGACATCAATCTGAACACCACCCCCACTTGTGAGCCAGTGGAGACCCCATCTGAGCTGCTGGCCAACAACTCAGTGGGAATCAGTTTTCCGACTGGCGAGACCCATGGAAAGAACCTGGGTCCTGGGCCTGAAGAAAGAGCGGAAGAGGAATGGGACGAGGTTGAGAGGAACCGTTCCCCCGTCACAATCTTTTGCAAAGTGGCCTGGCTGTTGACATGACGGCAAACAAAGGGGCATTCGCGATAGGACGATTGGGCATGGTGGAGGTTTGCAATGCAGCTATAGTCTGAGTGAGCTGATTCAGCTGCTCTTGTTGGTGCTTCAACATGGCTAACTCACTGGGTTTTTTTGGGGGGGGGGGTTTTGGGGTTGTGTTTTTGCTAGACTGGGGTGTGTGTTGGTTGGGGGCGTGGTGGTTCCTGGTGCTCTCTTATTCTTCTTGTTTTTTGTTTGGTGTTCACTGGGACGGGAGGCCGGCCCCAGGACCAGGACAAACTAGATTAAACCCTAAGATATTCGAGCACACAGGTTCGTAAACTCAAGGAGCCGGAGACATGCGTTACATCAACGATATTTATTCCAACAAAACACATTAATTATTACCATTGCCGGTAAAACATGACCATACAATTGACACTCTGACGGAGAGGTCCCACCAACACAGTGACCAGGGGACTGCTATATAAGCACAATAGCTATGGGGTTGACTAGCACCTTGCTATTGGGCGAGTAACCTGATCTCAGGGGAGGGGTAACTAGAACAGGGGAAATGCTTACCACAGCGAGCCGGACTACTGCACGACAGAGGGGAGGGGGTCCAGAAAATACACCATGCGTGAGAGAAGCACTACAATCCAAACAAAAAAGACACCTCAATGTGCACACAGCAAGGGAAAGTGAAAGCCTCCACCACGAACTCAGTCCTCCGCTCACGTGGGCCACACTGCTCCTGTCCGCCAACGGAAAAGAGGAAACACAAGCACCGATTAACAGAGTGGTTGATCTTACAAGCCAGGTATGCTAGCAATACTACAAATAGCTACTTATCTTGAGCAGCAGGTTTGGTGCTCCAGCTCCACACAGATCAATGGTCAAAATGGGACAACCACCCTGGCCACAGCATTGGGATTGTACACCAACATGCATACACACCCACACACACACACACACAACATACACATACACAACAAGCAGAGTAGTAATACAAGCAGAGCGGGGTTTATCCCACAACCAACAAATAAAAAATACAAAGTGCATGCAGGTTAGGCCAGAGAAACGGCGACACAGCACTGCATAGCCCAAGCATGCATTAAAACAAACAAAACAAAAATCCTAGCACCAGCCAGAGCCAGTGGCTAGAAAGATCACAAACTCAACAGATATCCTAATAATTAAACATGAAATTACTAAAAAGGAGACAAAGCAGCAGTCTCTTAGGACGTGGGAACAGCCGATGAGTATAGCCAGCATATAGGCCACTCTCAGAGCTGGCGATCCTATGCTCCACTTACAGGTACGAGGAGGAGAGACAACGCACTCACCACTCTACTGCTGATAGCAAACTAAAGCAGACACAATGTTAGATGTGTGACAAAGCAGAGAGGCCGTAATAGTATGTTGAGCATAATCGCCTACCTAACACCAACAAGTTTCTTGCATTGCGGTCCACTGGGCGTAATGCATGCGAGTTTCCAAAGCAAATACCAACCGCACTAAAACCCACAACCGAACAAACAGCTAAGTTTCTACCTCAAAAAGAGTCATTTAAGCAAAGGGAAAAACAAGCAGTGCTTACCTGTTGAGCCAGCTGTTTCCCCTACACGCACACCAAAGCTACCGGTATCCCACATCACTAACCAGGAAGTCCTTTCACTGACTGAACGACGTACCAGTCAGTCGAAAACCACTTCCTTAAATACTACTCCAGGACACGCCCCCTTAAGGTGACTCACGGGGAAACCCATTTCACCACATTTTTAATAAAATTAGTGGGATAAAAGAGACTAGGGAAATGTAAATACATGCCTAGATCTCAATCTCATACTCTATGTTTTAGTTCTGTATTATTGGGATTATCACTTGTTAGCACAGATGGGATATAATCATTTTAGATTTGTGTACATCGCACATAGTCCTAGAATAAAGGATTTTTTTTCATTCACCAGAAGTTTATTAAGAAAGGAATCCAGGAAGGGAGAAGAATGAATCTTTGCCACTTGGGGTTGTGTTTTTTCAGACAAGAGACTAAAACTCTTTGACAGATTAACTAGACATGAGAGTAGAAGACCCCTTTATGAGAGGTGTTATACCTTTGATTAGACAATTAGAGATTACTTCAATATTTTTTAAATGATCTGATAGACCAACATTTTTTAATCTATGCACCAATATTTCATTATCCACTGTGTCGAAAGCCTTTGATAAATTGATAAAATGGGAAGTGCAGTAATCACCATTATCTAGAGCAGAGGTGCCCAAACTAGGGCCTGCGGGCAAAAGTTGCCCTGTGGTGACTTGATTTGGCCCACCATGTCATATATGAGAAGAGGGTAAGTGTTGAAAAAGAATGAATTAAAGTGGGAGAATATGACTGGTAAAAAACCCAGGTCTGGTAAAACTTTTAAAGAACGTAGACATGCACTACAAATATAAAGTATCATATGGGTGTGAATAATTAGTTAAGGCGATGTAGATTGTTCTCTTTCTATAACGTGAATGCCCCACCTAGGAATCATTTTACTGCTTCAGAGAGACAAAGAGATAAAGACATGTTTGTGTTTGTATAATTCAAACCCTCTGCAGACTGTCACACTTTATTGTTTAAAAAAAGTTGTTAATTTTTGACATCTACAAACCCTCTGTCTCTGAACTTTTTTGACTTAGGCTGGATTGATTTTTTTTTTCAAGTATTGATTTTCCTTGACATTATACGGTCAGACTTCTATGCCTGTGAAAACACTGCTGCTATGGTTTAATGAACAGTGATCAGTTTTTTTTCCCCTCCGTATCCTCTGAGTTTTTCACAGCCCCCCACCCTCAGACTGAGTAGCAGGGCTGTGGTTACATACTGCAAGCATTCAGCAGCTTCCCCTAACAAACATCTCCCCTGCCTCCAACATAACACACACTGTTCTTGGTGTTCTCTAATTACTGAAAGAGTAATTACTGATTTCACTGCTCACAAGAAGATGCAGACAGGTGACACAGATAACATGTAAAATCGTATAAAAGGAAAATTTTAAGAAGGATTGGGATTATGCTTTGTTTGAGGATTTGGCTCATACAGCTTTGAGAGGAACATGTTTTTAGAACATTTTTAGCACTGGAAACTCTATGTTGAAAGTGAGGAGAGGAACATCAGTCCATTTCATTTGTCCAGTGCCGTTTTAGTTAATCTCCATTCTAGTGCTTTTAGCTATGAGTACATTTCAGTGACACGTCTAAGCTTCATTCATATCAAAACTCTGCAATATATTACATTTCCAAAACAGGCAGCAGAAAAAGTGTTATGAATTTTCACCCTAGTTTCGAAATGTAATTGGGGCAATAGAATGCACACATGTACTCATAACTCTTGGAAAAAAAAATTTATTACACAAACCTCTTGTAAAAGTGCCAAATAAATTATTTTTGTTTTGCTTCCTACAACAGTCTCTCTATTTAATTGAAGTTCAACTTTAGATTTTTACACATGTCCATGTTGTCCACAACACGCAGCGCCAAGAGCCAATGACCTGGCTTTTTATTTACCATATAAGTTATTTACCATATAAGGCAAGTTATGGGCTTTCTTTATACAAATGAGAGTGTCTGTGAACAAGCACATCAGTTAGAATGTGTGAAACTTCTCTCACACATTCAGTGAGGGAGACTAAGTGAGACTTAATGGTCATTGTGTACAGTTGTGTGATAAACACCAATTTTCTTGAGCACTTACACACACATTTTGAACTTGTTTTATGCACACGTTGATAAAAGAGACCCCCAGGACTTCGGATGCCTTGTTGGTATAGAAGTTGCTAAAATAGTTTATTAATAATATTATTTAAATGCATTGTGGCTGCGGGGCATGGTCGAGCGTCAGCTGTGGACGTAGAAGAGGCGGGCTAAACTGACAGGTAATGTGTGATGATTCTCACCTGTGTTTTTTTACCACCAGTTTACTTATGTGTGTTTGAGGTTTTTGGGTTTCCTCACATGAACTGCTTGCTTCAGGTCCTTCTACAAACCTGCACTAGTACAAGAGGTGAAGAGGCCTAACAGGCAGGGTGATGGGTAATGGAAAGTGTATCTACAGACTGATTATGCAGATGACCACAGATCTCACAGACACACGTCAAGACAGTGTTCATTAGCAGAAAAACACACCCAAAACACTTCTATATCAGCTGGTGGTGTTAATAACCATAAACCCTCAATAGAAAATAACCCACACCTTTGTAAACAAAAGCTCCATTACAAAAGTTTCAGAGTACATTTCTTGGGTTTAAACCCATTTCAGTTTCTTTGCAGAGCCCAATGGTTCACACCCACCTCCACTCCAGCACTGTGTCAGGTTTAATGTTTGTTTTCACCCATTTCTTACTGGAATGACTATATTCTTAACAAAGCACTATTTTATTAGACATAATGATTAAAAAGAGAAAGAATTTGAATTTCCATATTTGTTCTGTTTGACTCCACCCCTACATCTGTAGCACGTCCTCCATCCAGAGTAACTGTTCTATTGTTAAACGTTATGGGCTTTTGCGCGTGAGTAAGGTGACATAAGCACATCTCAATGTATGTAGATGTACCTACTCAACAGGGTTGGAAACAAATTTGGAACAATTCAGGGTGTATGTGCAGGAAGGTGGGCTTAAACCCTTGGATGTGGCAAAAAAATTAAAGAGGTCTAAGACCCTTTTATGAAGAAATTCCACAGACACAGAAGTAATGTTACAATACAGTCTGGATCTGAGATTAAAATCCTGCTCATAAATGAAATTAAACTATTTTAATTTCTCTAAAGATCCTTTCACATGTCTTTACGTGTATATTATCTGTGTTCGTACATCATCTATGATCATCTCCTCTCTAATTAAAGAGACAATGTATTTTATATTCTTTAACCCTTTACATACTGAATAAATTCACTCCGTCCAGTAGGTGGCAGTAAAAGGATACTGTACATGTGCTACACTTCTGTATTACTGTAGTCTACACCTCTAACATACAGTGAAGATAAATCACATTAATACTTTAACACTTTATTTACATCACAAGACTTTATATGAAACTATTTAATGTCTGATTCCAGGACTGCAGCGCTGATTCTGTCTCACTGATATTACATTCTTCACATCTGTATGCAAAGGTAAAGTACATATTAATCACAGGTAACATCTTCACAACAACCTGTGTGTGTGTGTGTGAGAGAGAGAAAAAAAAATAAAAAATAAAAATAAAATGACTTCCTAATATGGGGACATTTAGAAAATAATGCTCCTGTTAAACAACTTCTCTTCCTAAATATATATTTAATTAAAATTCTCCTTATTGTTTGCACTTACTATCTTCTAAGCACTTACACACATGCGCGCACACACACACACACACACACACACACACACACTGACTTTGTACAAGCCATATTCAATCTCAAAGAGCCGTTCACTGCTTGTTTAATGAAATACTGTGCAGCTGAAACATAATATTCCTCTCTACATTTTATTCTTATAGACAAGAACAGATTAAAGTTCTATAAAAAACAGTGTAAATAATGTGGAACTATTAGCATTATAAAGTTTTTTTTTTTTTTTTTTTTAAAGAGAAAAATAAAAGCAGCAAACTGCACCACATCTCTGTCCACATTTCACATGTGTTTAAATAAAGCTTTGGGCTTTTGTCTGGAGTAAAATAAACACAGTAATTCACCTTCAGGAATTCATTTATTTGATATTGATGATATCAGTCATTTACTTCGTATTGGCCTTTACACACAGTGCAGTGTTACATGTTACACAGGACTAAAGTCTTTTAACCACTAGAGCTCTAGTGTCACTTATAGCCCAAAGAAACATACATTTTCAACACATCTGGCTTTAATGCTTCAACTCTTCATGAAGCTTTAACATCACTACTTTTAACCTTGGAACTCTTTTAAGAACAAAATGTACTAAAGAATCCTTATTAATATATTTTTGTTTGAAGTTAAGACATTTTTGAATAGTTAAAGAAACGTTTTCCTATATTCACTGTTGAACAATTATTTAAAAATTGGAGTTTAAGAGTTACGATAGCTGAATGATGGCACCGTTGGGGAATCACCCAGATAACATGCTTTTGGGGACAGAACAGGAAGTCATTCATCTTCAGACCACACGGATTATTAGTGAGTACTTGATGTATGCGAGGTCGATGGGATCGTAGCGGCAGTTCTCTGCTGATTCTGATCCTCATGCGCTGATGGTTTTTTCTGGGCCGTCAGGAGACACTGGTGTAGGTTACAGAGGTCAATCAGACCGTGCAGGTCCACTTCCTGCAGAGAGAAACATCTGATAATGTGACATTATTAGTCTGCTTAAATAGTGACATGATCTCAGCGCTGACTTCCATCAACTACATTTCATCATTTCATTGGTTTTCTGGTACCTTCCGTTCGAAGTCCCCAGTGGAAGAACACTTATCTGAAAAATAAGAGAATTTAACATAGACAAAGACGACAATCTCAAAAATGTCAAACACACAGATTTCACTACACAGCTTTTTACAGTAACTAACGTTTTCATTACACATTCATTCTGCACTCGTGTATAAGAGAATAGAGAATTTAACATTGACATTTTTGAGATTGTCGTCTTTGTCGAACACACAGATTTCACTACACAGCTTTTTACAATTGTTACGTTACCTGGAGGGAGGCAAGTGTCGGCTGAGCACAGAAAGACAGGCGAGCGAAGCGTGAAGCATAAAGTCAGAGGCAAACACAGTAATCCAAATCGTGATTCGTGAAGCGTAATCAAAAACGAGACTGAAGCACCTTTAAGTAGTGTACGTAGTAACTGGTAAGCGTTGTGAGAGCTTTAGCATTAAGTCGCGCCACGTTGTTGTTACTAGGGTCTTAAATATCCTTGGGTGGTGCACAGGTGTTTGCTCTCAGTATTCCCGTGAACTTGATCGCGAGGGTGGGTGGGATATGTAGTACGTGAATTAATATGCAAATGAAACACTCCTGAACCCTACATGTGTGTTCCTTTCCCTGGGAAATTGGTATAGCGTGAACTACATTTGCACATTAGACCACGACAAGCACTCATTTAACACTAAGGCTGTGAGTCACTCAACTCAATTTAATTTTAAAGCACACTAAAAAACAACAGAGCTGAACAAAGTGCTTCACAACCGGACATCACAACATCAAAAAACAGTAAACACACACACGCGCGCGCGCGCGCGCACACACACACACACACACACAGAGCACTAAAAACTCAAACAGAACCTATAAACCTATACAAACAGAAACTACATATACAGTGTGATCAATATCAGAAGACATCTCTGGTACTCAGGGTTTCTCCAAATCAAACGCTAAATTATAAAAAATGTGTTTTGTTTTAAAAATCTACCACTGATGGGGCCGGTGAATATAAAGAGGGAGATCTTTCCATAATTTAGGAGCAAGTTCAGAGAATTCCTGAACAGTCTTTGTACTTAGACCGGGGTTACAGCCAACAACATCTGATTTGTAGACCTCAAAGGCCTTGATGAACTATAAAGGCTCAGGAGATCTGTGATATAACGTGGAGCCAAGTGGTACTGCTGCTTTAAAAACAAATAATCAAATCTTTAAAATCAAATGAACCCGAGTTATGAACGCCAGCGTAGTGAACACAAGATTATTCACTATGGGTAGTAGAATATGCAGCATTCTGCACAAGCTGTAGGTGGGACAGTTCCCACTGAGTCCTGCATAAAGAGAGTTTCCATACTGTAGATGTTATAATAATATACCAATCGAGATATAATAGAAGAATGAATTCTCTACATTTTTCAACTAAAAAAAAGGTTGTAGTTTAGAAATCATCCTAAACTGATGGAAGCTACTTTTAACAACATAATTGATGTTTATCAAAGTTAAGTGTTGAGTCGATTATCACCCCAAGATTTCTCACACTGTCTTTCACAGTTATATAAAGGAGCAAGAATACGGGTTATCTTCTCTGTGTGTTTTTGTGGACCAAATATAATCATCTCTGAATTCTGTCACTGATTCATTAACTCCAATTTGCTTTGATTAAGAAGGTAAGAATCCAGTTACCACCACCTTTGATTTTGCAGAACACACACATGGAGATGATGTTTATTAGGATGGAGACCAGACACACAGACATTATAATCCAGAGCTCTGCTCCTGTAGACTGCTGGGTAACTGGAGGATCAGTTGAGTTATCGACACACGATGTTGGTCAGCTGAAATACACAAACACAGAGTGACAGTATCAGTATAGTGCAGAGAAAAACCTCTTCTGTACGATTCAGAATGAAGCACTCTGATTCACTCACTGACACTGTGTCATATAACATTTATCCATTTTCCCTTTCAGCATTACACACAATGATTCAGCTGTTTAACTTCAACATGTATTTTACAATAATAATAATAATAATAATAATAGTTTTTAAAAGCAGTTACTCTTTTAATTAAGTAATAGTCATTTTTATTAAATCATTAAATTAAAACTGTTTTTCCCCCATGTACTATATTTTAAATTTGCTCTCAATCTGCAGGTCTTTTGCTGTTACTATTGGGTTCTTCTTCACTTCCATTGGGATTGCCCGTGGTGGTCTTGGTGGGATTTTTGCAGGACGCCCGTTCTGAGGGAGAGAAGCAACAGTTTTAGATTTTCAGCCTTTTCCAGCTTTATGTGTCTCTATAATATGTCTTTTAAGGTCCTGTGTGTCACAGGTCGTAAGAGGGCACAAGCACGGGAGCAGATGAAGAGAGAACAATAACAATCCGTGAATGACAAGGTAGCTCGAGTCAGGGAAACAGGCAATGGTCAGGCGATCGGGTTCGTTGAACAAACAGGACAAAACAGAGACGTAGTCGAAAAACCGTGTCCAGAAGTCGAGATAAACCGGGAAATAACCTCTATGTAGAAATGCTTGGTATCGCAGAGGAAATGAGGTTGTTAAGCGTATACTTCACGATGTGTCCAAGGTGATTGATTCCTTAAATACTAGCAGGGATTTGGTGTGTGATTGGTAACAGGTGTCTCAGATCGGAACTCCGGGAACTTTGAGCGCATGCGTGCGTGCGAGGTGCGTGTTGTATACTGGGATCTGGAGTCCTGATCTGACGGCGCTGTGACACTGTGAAGGTTGATGGGAAAGGAGACATGGTTCACACTAATCAGCTGTTCATAAGGACAGCAATTTGTGAATTTGTGTCTTTATTTAAAGGGTACAGCACCTGTACACTCCACACCACAGGGGAGGCTGTGGCGCAATTGGTAGAGCGGGTTGTCGGTTCGATTCCTGGCCTGGGTGTGTGTGTGAATGTGTGTGTGAATGGGTGAATGAGACACAGTGTAAAGCGCTTTGGATAAAAGCGCTATATACGTGCACATTTACCCTTTACCTCCAATCTCATCTCCTCAATTTAAACACCTGACTCCAATTAGCTTTTGGAGAAGTAAATGGTAAATGTGCACTTATATAGCGCTTTTATCCAAAGCGCTTTACACTGTGTCTCATTCACCCATTCACACACACACACCAATAACAGAACTTGCCATCGGGAACAGCTTGGGTTCAGTGTCTGAGAGAGAGAGTGAGGAGAGACCCTGATGATCAGAACTAGTGAAAAGCCTAAATATAATTTTTTTGTTAAATTTAAGGTTTTATTCTAAAACCTTGATAAAAATTAAGTTGTATGATGCAACACTAAACAAATATATAAATATACACAAAGACAGCATCAGTCATATATATATAAAGTATTGGCACCCACCTGTAAAGTTCAGTTTCAACTGTTGCTTTCTGTTATATCAAAGTGACTCTCGTTCACATTATAACGGAGGAAAAAGGTTTTCCTCAGCTTTAATTTTTCAGCAGATATCAGCAGCTTCACCTCATCAGATCTCAGTCGATACCACGATATCTCAGAATAATTAGTGATGTTACAGAGCAGGGTGATGTTCTCTCCAGGATGGACAGATACATGATCAGTTGAAGCGATCTGAAGGAGACACGGTGTAAAGAAACCTGTAAGAATACCACCACATTAAGAGAACAGATTCATCTATCAGTGAGTCCACATTTAGCGACTGCTTCAGTTCAGAGTTTACTCAAAATCATGAGATTTGGTTTTAAACTGTTACACTGACATTAAAAACTGCTTTCAGATACATTTCTGTTCAAACTGTTATATGACTGCATTCTATCCCTAGATATACTAACAGACTAATAACTTCAATAAAGTCCAGAACACCAGTTACTCTAATGACAGTTATTTATAATTTACTCCTATCTGGTATTTTGCATATAGAAACTCACCAAACAGCAGCTGAAGTGTAAAAAGATCCAGGAGATTGGCCATTTCTTGCTGAGATGCTACAGTGGCCTACAAGATAGTGATGCTTTTTCAAATTGGTTTATTTGAAACCTCTCTTCTCTTACGGTTGTCTTTAGTTCCTGTTTAGCTGCAAGCCCCTACATCCTGTTTTGTGAAGTGTCCAGTAAGCGCCTGATCACTAATCCTATTTTAATTCTCAGAAAGAGACCCAGCCTCTTTGGTACATTAATCAGTTCATCACTTTACGTAACTAGAAATAAATTTAATATAATCAAGTTAATAATTTTGATGCAGTGACACAGTTGGGACAGAACAGACATGTGAACAGTTTAATATAAGCAGGTGTAATTACATTAGCACTGGCATCCAAAGTTAATGTATGAAAAAATGGCAGATGGAAAGATTGTGCAATAATAACAGTAAATCTTTGTGGGACACTGGCACACAGAGACTCTCCTTACATGCAAACATGTTCAACAGTGTGAATGAATACATTCCACATACAGATTCCATATGAACAATTTATACTGTATGTATTAGCAACAAAGTCTCACAAAAATTCATAAATGTAGTAATAAAGAACCAGCCAGCATATTTGTAACCCTAGTATGAATTCTACCTGTGATTCACACTTATTGTACGATCATGTAGAAGATGCATATGACCAGTGGTGTTAGAAGGGTATATCACTGGAGGCTACAGAGGAGCACAGCCCAGAATAAATATTGTCCTGGAAAAAGCTGTAGTTAATGTAGTGCATCAGGACATATTCCTGAAAGCTGTTTGACCAAAGTTTAAACTTTAACATTGAACTCTAAGTTGATTTAACTCGGCATGTCATATCCATTGTTATCAATTCCAGAAGAGCTGATTAATATCACGGTAATATCACAGTTACCTTTAAAAACCCATCTTCAATGGAGCACAGATAAAAGGATTCACCATGGACGTGGAAGTGAATAAGAGACGCTTTATTCACTCCAGCTGAACAACCATTTATAATTAAAAAAATACAAAGTTAAAATAACATTATTGTGAATTAAGCAACATTTCAGCAATCAACAAAGCTTGAGAAGCAAAATAAATATGTCAGAACATACAGTCCCCACTGAAAGTATTGGAACAGCATGGCCAGTTCTGCTGTTAAGACATTTGGGCTTAAGAACAAAAGATATGTATGAGACGACAGAATTTCAGCTTTATTTTTTTCTGATATTTACATATAGATGTGTTAAACAGCTTATAACATGGCACCTTTTGTTTGCACCCACCCATTTGTTATATGTGATCAAATATATTGGAACCTGTGACTGTTTCTTGTTGCCCAGGAGTGTCTTGTTAAATTGATTATTTAAATAATTAATAGCTCTGAATGTTTACTCTTCTTTAGATCCCAGCAGTCTCACTCATCTGCAATAAGAATCAAATGTTAGATTAGAATTCACAAAGAAATACAGACATGATCCACAAAAGTTCTAGAACCAAGATGAACCTCTACCAAAGTGATGGAAAGGCCAAAGTGTGGAGAAAGAAAGGATCTGCTCATGATCCAAAAACATACAAGCTCATCCGTGAAACATGGTGGAGGTAGTGCCATGGCTTGGGCTTGCATGGCTGCTTATGCTACTTTCTCACTAATCTTTATTGTTGATGGAACTCATAATGGTAGCAGCAGAATGAATTCAGACGTCTACAGAAACATTCTGTCTGACAATTTACAGAGAAATGCGTCCAAATTAATGAGGAGGAACTTCATCATGCAGCAGGACAATGATCCAAAACACACTGCCACCTTAACACAGGACTTCATCAGGGGGAAAAGTGGAAGGTTTTAGACTGGACAAGTCAATCACCAGACCTTCACCCAACTGATCAGCATTTCACCTCCTGAAGAGGGGACTGAAGGGAGACAAACAACAACTGAAAGAAGCCGTAATAAAAGCCTAGAAAAGCATCACAAAAGAAAATGCAAGTTTGCTGATGTCAGTGGGTCACTGACTTGATGCAGTTATTGCAAACAAGGGATATGCTACCAAATATTAAATGTTATTTAATATAAGACTACTTTTCTCACCCAAAAATTGGGTGGTCTGTCACAAAAGGTGCCATGTTCTAAGTTGTTGAACACATATAGTAGGTAAACATCAGGAAATGAAAACTGAAATTCAGATCTATCATCTCATTCATCTTTTGATCTCAAGCCCATATGTCTTCAATGTATAGCAAAAAAATAGAACTTGTCATTCCAATATTTTACATAGAAGATCTGAATAATGGGCGCACGGTGGCTTAGTGGTTAGCACGTTTGCCTCACACCTCCAGGGTCCGGGGTTCGATTCCCGCCGGGGCCATGTGTGTGCGGAGTTTGCATATTCTCCCCGTGTTGCGGGGGTTTCCTCCGGGTACTCCGGTTTCCTCCCCCAGTCCAAAGACATGCATGGTAGGTTGATTGGCAGCTTGGTAAATTGTCCGTAGTGTATGAATGTGAGTTGAGTGTATGTGATTGTGCCCTGCGATGGACTGGCACCCTGTCCAGGGTGTACGCCGCCTCGTGCCCGATGCTTCCTGGGATAGGCTCCAGGTTCCCTGCGACCCTGAAGCAGGAATAAGTGGTTGAAGATGGATGGATGGATGGATCTGAATAATTAAAAAAAATAATTATATAAAAAACAATTTTGTAATTGGACTCATTTAATGTGAGTGAGTCTTTTTGATAGAAAAGAAGAGAAGCACGCTGCTGCTGCAAAGGGTTCAAAAGGAGCCACACCTGATTCCACTGTTTAATCAGTTGATCTCTGCTTTCATTAGATTCAAGTGTGGCTTCTGCTTGGTTGGAATGAAAACCTGCACCCACACCTGCCCTTTCTGGATAAGATTGCTCATCCCAGGTGTATAGTGTGAGTGATTTGGGACACAACTTTAGTATTTACTCTCCGAAGCGTGTTTTCGAAAGTAATGTAATGAGTAAACATGCCCCGTGCGGCGTGCAGACCAACTAATCGATAATAGATTAGCTGACAAAGATTTTCGTAATCAATTATTATCGATTTTATCGATTAGTTGTTGCAGCTCTAAACTTTATTAGTTGTTTTCAGCTCTAAATACCATTGTTTAATGTCCTTTATCAGCATTTACCGGCATTTATGAGCGCTCACTGGAGATTATCAGCAATTATCGGCTGTTATTGGCATTTATCAGCGTTTTCCGTTGTTTACAGGCCTTTAGCTTTTGTGGGACATAATCAGAAAATACATTTGATATTTTCTTGTTACCTGTTTTGTAATGCATATAATTAATTTCATAATACTGGTCTTTATATAACTCAGAGAAGTGACTCTGAATTGTGTTCTGTCTGTGAAGGGCAACGTGACATGGAAAAAAAGTTCATTATTATCATATGGCCTTAATTCCTAGGATGTAGAGCAGAGCATGTACATCACTATCAGAAGAAGAGTAGAACAAACACATGAAATCACCTGGGCAGGCTCCAGTCCGTCTGTCTAATAAAAGTAGTTTTAACCAAATTACGCAAATAACTACTTAAGACGAGAAAAAGTTAAAACCTTGATAGATTAACAGGCAAGAACTCACAGTACATGTGTAGGAGGTTTGTGTGTAAAATGTTGATAAGGAGGTCAGGCTGACCTGGTGCTGTCTCAGGGACCTTGCATGCTATAGATAACGAATGGTAAATGGGATGCGGAGACATCTAGTGGCGGTAAAGAGAGTTAGAGTGAATAAGACAAATCTGAATTAACCAAAAAGAGGGAGCAAATATGTCATGCCAACTCTTCAGTGTTCACTGAAGACTGACCTCCTTTATTGTTTGGGCTTAACTTTGTAAAAAGTTCTTCCTGATTATAAGAAGTTTAGTTTCCTTGCTTATCCTTGAACCTATGTGGGAGACGGGAAAAACTCCCCACAACAAATTTGCCAGGCGGGCATTGATCCAGAGGAGTGGGATGGAGTGGATTTAATCTAAGTAAGCTCTAATTGAATTAAGACAGGTGGAATACTCCTGTTTTAATCATGTTATGGATGTGCATTACAGACATGTAAACACCTTAATCACATTATTACCTTACTTAGATTAAGGTCAATAATTAGATTATTGCTGTCCATGTAAACGTAGTCATAGTTTGCACTGCTTCTCGGTCTTTCGTTTGTCTGACTATCGTGTTCCATGTTCCTGTGTTTTATTTCATGCCACAGTATTTTACCTAGTTATCTTAGTGTCTTAGTTTTGTTGTTTGTTTGTTTAAATAAAACTGTTAGAAAATCTGCGATTGCTTCTGAACCCTACCTTGAAACAAGACCTTGACCATACCTTGAAAGAGAGCTTGTTTATCTAAAATAAAAACAACAAAAATACAAATGTACTTCCCTAACTCCCTAATCCAAAAACAGAGACAAAAAGGACTCTACTCCCAACAGAAACAGCAGCCACACCCCTACTGCTGGTAAACCAAGTGAAAAATATATACAATGGATATATATATATATATATATATATATAATATATATATATATATATATATATATATATATATATATATATATATATATATATATATACTTAAA
This sequence comes from Ameiurus melas, assembly GCA_012411365.1. Taxonomy (NCBI): domain Eukaryota; kingdom Metazoa; phylum Chordata; class Actinopteri; order Siluriformes; family Ictaluridae; genus Ameiurus; species Ameiurus melas. The sequence goes on along the minus strand of CM022764.1, from coordinate 27,491,498 downwards.
CAGGTAAAGGGATAATCAAACTCAGTCAGAACCTGTCATGAGTCCCCCTTTGAGCAGCGCGCTGTGGAGCATGTGAGCACGCATACATGAACAAGCACCTGCTTCTCTCTTGTGGACAGTTGTGACATTTGAACACGTGTGTTTGTTTATGTTTCTGTCATGTCCCCTCCCAGTTCTATCATTGCTGGGATTTCACATGTTTCTGTATTGCCCTCAGCTGCTAGCATTTACGAGGCTGATCATGTCGGCATATATACCTCGTGCCTCCCAGCACACAATGCGGAATATTAGATAGAATAGAATAGAGAAGTTTAGTTTAGTCTCGATTCATTACCGTAGTAAATCATAGTCCTAGTTTATGTCCATGTTCAGTCCCTTGTTAAAGTTAGTTAGGTTAAACATGAAATGTAGTCCACGCTTGTTTCTCCACTACCAGTCCCTCGCTGTTGTTTCATGTTTTGTATATCGACCCTGTATGCCGTGACCGTGACTTTGATCCCTGCCTTGCCCAGTTTATGCCAGTTCGCCGATCGTCTGACCTTTGTATGTTTTGGATTATGTTTATGGATAACGTTTTGGATATATGTGCCTGTCTCTCTCCTAAATAAAACCCGTTCATACTGCGCTTGCATCCGTCCTATCTTCCTCACGTCATGAGACGTGACAGAACCAGGCAAAAGACAGAACCATTACAGCAGTAAGAACAAGTTCAGTATCTCACAAAAGTGAGTACACCTCTCACGTGTGTAAATATTTGATGATATCTTTTCATGTGACAACACTGAAGAAATGACACTTTGCTACAATGTAAAGTAGTGAGTGTACAGCTTGTGAAACAGTGTAAATTTGCTGTCCCCTCAAAATAAGTCAACACACAGCCATTAATGTTTAAACCACTGACAACAAAAGTGAGTACACCCCTAAGTGAAAATGTCCAAATTGGGCCCAATTAGCCATTTTCCCTCCCCGGTGTCATGTGACTTGTTAGTGTTACAAGGTCTCAGGTATGAATGGGGAGCAGGTGTGTTAAATTTGGTGTCATTGCTCTCAGTGTTATCACATGAAAATATTTACAAAAATGTGAGGGGTGTACTCACCTTTTTGTGAGATATTGTAGATGTACCTACTCAACAGTGTTGGAAACAAATTCGGTACAATTCAGGGTGTATGTGCAGAACCAAAAGGCAACAAGAAGGTGGGCTTAAACCCATGGACTGAATCTCTGGGCTGGCATTTATTTATTATTTAAAAAATCCAATTTAGCGAGGATGGCCTATCTCTCTCTCTCTCAAACATTCCTAATGCAGTACATCCTGTTAACAAACATAGTTGAATAGTATTTATTCCTATGAACAAATAATCAGCACAATTCAGCATCTGAAATAAAACCTACTATTCTGTCTGGAAAATTACTTCTATCATAAAATAACTATTGAAACCTGCACTAGTGTAAGGTGTGTATAGGCCTAACAGACAGTGTAATGGAAAGAGTATCTTTCAGATAGTGTTTGACCACACTTCTCTTCTTTCTCACTGGGGGAAAAACCATATCACACTTCTGTGTCTGCTGATGTTAATAACCACAAATGCTGCACATGAAAATGACCCCCACATTCATAAACAATAGCTCTGTTACTAACCCCATTTCCATAAAAGTTGCAATAAATAATGCAATAAAAACAAAAATCTGTGATTTGTCAAGTCTCTTGAAACTTAAATTAACTCACAAAAGTACAAAGAAAAGATATTCAATGTTTTCACTGACCAACTTCATTGTGTTTTGTAAATATGAACAAATTTAGAATTTGATGTCTTCAACACACTCATCAAAAAAGTTGGGATAGAGGCATGTTTACCACTGTGTTACATCACCCTTCCTTTTAATGACACTTTCTAATCTTTCAGGAACTGAGGATAATAAATGTTGCAGTTTTGCAAGTGGAATTTTTGCCCATTTTTGCTTGACAAGACTTCAGCTGCTCAAAAGTTCTTAGACTCCATTGTCTGATTTTTCTCTTCACAATACACCATCGGAGACAGATCTGGACTGCTGGCAGGACCGTCAAGAACACATACTCTGTGTTTACGAAGCCAAGCTGTTGTAGCACATGCAGAACAAAGCCTGTCATTGTCCTGCTGAAATAACCATGGACTTCCTGAAAAAAGATGTTGCCTTGATGGCAGCATATGTTTCTCTAAAATCCCAATATACGCCTCTGCGTCAGTGGTTCCTTCACACATATGCAGGTGACCCATGCCTTGGTCACTGATGCACCCCAGACCATCACAGATGCTGGCTTTTATGCCTTTCGTTTATAACAGTCTGGTTGGCTGAAACGTGGACTCTTTTGACCACAGCACACGTTTCCACAGCCTTTCAGTCCATCTGAGATGAGCTTCGGCCCAGAGAACTCAGCTGTGTTTCTGTATAGAGTTGATGTGTGGCTTCCTTCTTGCGCAATAGAGCTTCGGATTGAATTTCTGGATGCAGCTGCAAACTGTATTAAGTGACAATGTTTTTCTGAAGAGCCCATGTGGTTATATTTATCACAGCAGCACATCGATTTCTCAGGCAGCGCTGCATGAGGGCTCAAAGGAACTCATTCAGCAATGGTTTCCAGTCTTGCCCTTTACACAATGAGATTTCTTTGTTTCCCTCAATCTCTTCACAATATTATGCACTGTACATGGTGAAAGACTTACATTCTTTGGAATCTTGCATTGAGCAATGTTTTTTTTAACTGACTGGCAATTCTATCACAGAGATTGACAGAAAATGGTGAGCCACAACCGATCCTTGCATGCAAAGACTGAGCTTTTGGTGGAAGCCCAATCCTTTTATGGCCAATCCTGATACCCTCCCCTGTTACCAGTTAACCCGATCCTCCAAAATGGGGTTACTGGAATATTCTATAAACTTTTTTAAAAGACCCTGATGTTTGCTGACTAACAAACCCTGTCACATTAACCTAGCTTGTGTTAGCTGGATAACTCCACATCAACTTACTGGAAAATCCACAGTTTTTTCACAAAATGAAGGAGCGATTGTATGAAAATATACATCTCGTATGAAATGCTCTTTTCTCTTTTTTTTTTTTTTTTACCTTAGGATTTGTTTCCAGTAAAAATAAACTGGAGATGTGGCAGGGCATACAAGACATCACAAACTACAGAGACCGTGATGCAACAACAGGAGACCTGAGTGCGAGGCTGGCAGAAGAGCTAAATTGCTTCTTTTCTCGCTTTGAAAAATCTCAACAATAGCACTCATCTGCTTCAGCCTTGCTTCCTCCCTCATCTGGCTCCTGCACCAGCCCAGCCCTGCCTCCATCGCCTCCTGGTTTCTGTACCACTCTACTTACTGTGAGTGAACATGAAGTTAGACGGATGTTTCTGGCAGTCAACCCCAGGAAGGCTGCTGGCCCAGACGGAGTGCCAGGCAAGGTGCTTAAATCGTGTGCCCTCCAGCTTGCCCACATCATTACCAGTATATTCAATCTCTCCCTGGCCCAAGCAGTTATCCCTCCCTGCCTAAAATCAGCCACAATCCAATGCCAAAGGATTCTCCCACCACTAGCCTAAATGATTATTGTCCTGTGGCCCTCACCCCAGTTATCATGAAGTGCTTTGAGAGATTGGTCCTTCAGCACATCAAGGACTACCTCCCCTCAGACTTCGATCCCTTTCAGTATGCATATCGTGCGAACAGATCGACAGAGGATGCTATCGCCGTAGAGCAGCAACAGAGCTACGTCCGGATGCTTTTTTGGATTATAGTTCGGCTTTTAATACAATCATTCCGGATATTCTCATCACCAAATTGGTCACTCTTGGCCTCCCCCCCCCCTCACATGTGCCTGGATAAATAACTTTCACACCACTTGGACACCACCTCTCCTCCACTCGCACGTTGAGCACCGGTTCACCACAGGGCTGTGTGCTAAGCACCCTCCTGTACTGTCTCTACACCTATGATTATAGTCCGGTCCACAATAACAACCTTATTGTCAAGTTTGCTGATGACACCATGGTGGTCGGACTCATCTCAAAGGGAGATGAGGTAGCCTACAGAGAGGAGGTCCTGAACTTGGTAGCCTGGTGTTCAGAGAACAATTTGGCTCTGAACACTAAGAAAACCAAGGAGATCATTGTTGACTTCAGGAAGCACAACACTGAGCTAGCCCCCCTTTTCACAAATGGTGAGTGTGTGGAGAGGGTCCACACCTTCCGTTTCTTGGCGTCCTTATCTCCACTGAAATCTCCTGGACAGACAACGTCATTATTAATGATTAACGTCGTTATTAAGAAGGCTCAAAAGCGGCTACACTTCCTGAGGGTTCTGAGGAAGTACAATCTGGACCCCAAGCTGCTGCTGACCTTCTACCGCTCGTCCGTCGAGAGCCTGCTGACATATTGTATTACGGTATGGTACGGCAGCTGCACCGCGGCAGACAGGGAGAGGCTTAATAAGAACAGCACAGAAGAACATTGGCTGCCCTCTCCCCTCCCTGATGGACATTTACACCTCCCGTTGCCTCAGCAGAGGAAAAACCATCATCAAGGACAGCTCTTACCCTGGCTCTGACCTGTTTAATCTGTTGCCCTCAGGGAGACGTTACAGGTGCATCAGAACAAGGACAAAGAGGCTCAAGAATAGTTTTTTCCCAAAAGCTATAAACATTCTAAATACACACATGTAAATACACACTTACACAAATACACACTGATTTCATAGTACTATTTATTTATTTTGTGTTTTGTGAGTTTATCTCAGTGCACAAGCACATCAGTTAGAATGTGTGAAACTTCTCTCACACATTCAGTGAGGGAGATTTTAAGTGAGACTTAATGGTCATTGTGTACAGTTGTGTGATAAACACCAATTTTCTTGAGTAATGGTGGCACTTACACACACATTTTGAACTTGTTTTTGCACACGTTGATAAAAGAGACCCCCAGGACTTCGGATGTCTTGTTGGTAAAGAATTTGCTAAAATAGTTTATTTTTAATAATATTATTTAAATGCATTGTGGCTGCGGGGCATGGTCGAGCGTCAGCTGTGGATGTAGAAGAGGCGCGCTAAACTGGCAGGTAATGTGTGATGATTCTCATCTGTGTTGTTTTACCACCAGTTTACTTATGTGTCTGTTTGTGCTTTCAGTGTCTCCCATTACCCACGAGCAAAAGACACATACACACAAACACACACACACACACACACACACAAGCATCTGACGATGTGGAAGTTTTGTTGCTTCTGCTGAGTTTTTATCTACAGTGGTGCTTGAAAGTTTGTGAACCCTTTAGAATTTACTAAAACATCATCTGATTTTCACACAAGCCCTAAAACTAGACAAAGAGAACCCAATTTAAAAAACGAGACAAAAATATTATACTTGGTCAATTTTTTATTAAGGAAAATTATCCAGTATTACACATCTGTGAGGGGTAAAAGTATGTGCACCTTTGTTTTTGTATCTGGTGTGTGCCCCTTGTGCAGTAATAACTGCAGATGAACGTTTGGGGTAACTGTTGATCAGTCCTGCACATCGACTTGGAGGAGTTTTATCCCGTTACTCAGTACAGAACAGCTTCAACTCTGGGAGGTTTTTGGGTTTTCTCACATGAACTGCTTGCTTCAGGTCCTTCTACAAACCTGCACTAGTATAAGAGGTGAAGAGGCCTAACAGGCAGGGTGATGGGTAATGGAAGTGTATCTACAGACTGATTATGCAGATGACCACAGATCTCACAGACACACGTCAAGACAGTGTTCATTAGCAGAAAATCAACACCCAAAACACTTCTATATCAGCTGGTGGTGTTAATAACCAAAAACCCTCCATAGGAAATAACCCACACCTTTGTAAACAAAACCTCCATTAAAAATGTTTCAGAGTACATCTCTTGGGTTTAGACCCATTTCAGTTTCTTTGCAGAGCCCAAGGGTTCACACCCCCCTCCAACACTCCAGCACTGTGTCAGGTTTAATGTTTGTTTTCACCCATTTCTTACTAGAATGACTATATTCTTAACAAAGCACTATTTTATTAGACATAATCATTAAAAGGAGAAAGAATTTGAACTTCCATATTTGTCCTGTTTGACTCCAGCCCTACTGCGATGGACTGGCACCCTGTCCAGGGTGTACACCGCCTTGTGCCCAATGCTTCCTGGGATAGGCTCCAGGTTCCGTGCAACCCTGAAGAAGGAGTAAGCGGTAGAAGATGGATGGATGGATGTACTCCAGCCCTACATCTGTGGCGTGTCCTCCATCCAGACTAATTGTTCTATTGTTGTTAAACATGATTACAGTAAATTGTTAGAGGGGAATTTAAGATGTCATATGGTAATGTTAAAATGAACCCCACATGTTACAATGTGACCCACCTATGGGGCATGTTCTAACATTTCACTTCTCTTCTTTCTGGCTAAATAATGAAAACTGAACATGTATTATTTATAAAACAAGACAAAATATCTGTACCAGACATTTATATAAAATTACTGTAAAAAAAAATAAAAGAAAAAGAAAAATGCTTTGAACCCTAAGTACTTTTCCACAAATGTGAGGAAGCATAAAGTGTTAAGTTGTGTCCCGCTCTCCTCTACACACCTCAACAAAAAAGCCAATTAATCATGTTAAATATTCTTAAAGGGAATTGAGAATACAGAAACTGAGGAAGATGTTTTGCATGAAAGAGTAATGACACCATGCAGTTCTGTGGAGATGTCAATAACCACACACTGTGAACAGGAAATAGCTCACACCTGGGTAGAAGAAAAGAACAGATTAGGACGTACCTTCTGAATACAGAGACACTCAGTAATCTTACTGATTTAAATCATTAAGTGGAATCAGAGATCCATAAAATCACTGATAGACTGTACAGAGTTGGGGGGGGGGGGGGGGGGGGGGGCCTAACAAATCATAACAGGACCTTTATTTGTGACTTGTCAGTCTGGTAAACATTAAAGTCACCTGTGTTGATCAAATGATGTTCTGTAGGTCGTCTTCCTGCAGAAAGACACAATGGAGAAGAAGAGAACTGTTTAAGTTTAAATGGTAATAGAGATCATTATTACAGTTTATATTACAGTGCTGTTGAATTCTGGATTGTGATTGGTCAGAAGGTGTTGAATAATTTTCTATAACAGCAGCTCTGACAGTGGTGCAGCTGTGAATCACAAGTTTATATTAATGCACTGGTTTTAATATCTTATCGTTTCTATAGCAACAGCTCATTCACAGGGACTTGTACGGCAAACACATAACCAGATTAAAAACATGAGGAAATGTTTCTATAGTAAGGAGATGTTTATTTAACATTTATGGAAGGAGTCTCCAGTGTCAGTGCTTTGTAACAGTCAGAGGTAAAGTTGTAAGTTTAAGTTTTCTGGCATCTTCAGGACAGGTGAGTTTATGCTTTGTGGTTTCCTCATAACATAACAAGCTGTGGTTTTTCTATCGTATTAACTTCAAGAGAGAAAAAACATTGAGGTTGGTGATGAAATGAATATTTATAGCTGCTATCACGTAAGTGAGAACAGGAACTAACCAGTTTCGCAAACTTTCCACAATGTAATATATAATTATACATAGATTTTTTTTAACAGTGCATGTCATTTGTTAATAAATTAAATATTGTAATTGTTGGCACATTGTTGTGTTATATGATGAATCTATTTGAGTGTAAGTGGTGCTTGCTGAAGAAGTCTAACAGGAAGGGGATCTGCAGTATGAACTCCTGAACGTTGTTTGTTAATCAGGGAGTAAAATACACAATGTAGATCGTGCTATAATGAATACTCATTGTCTAAATGCTCTAAAGGGGATTATACTTAAAACCTTTATCTAGAATTCAGAAACCTAATAAAAGACGTTACTGTGGTTCTGAGGACTTGTTTTGATCAAACACTGAAACCACAATGATACTAAAACCACATGTCCTGAACAGGAAATAACCCACAACTGGGTAAAATACAATCGATTCTTTTTCTTCTGAACTGAGACACAAGATCTCACTTAATATTCCCATCTGCTATGTTCAGTGAGGAGTAATAACAAAATGCTGTAATGTTTAATATGTCTATTATCATTCTATAATTTCTTAAAATTAATTTGCAATCAGGTTTAACAGACTGTATAAAATAATTTTATTTATTTATTTATTTTTTTTACAGGGATTTAACAGAAAGATTTAACCCTCCATCAGAATCTGATAATTAACATTTAATCTCTTTTCAAATAAAAATATAAATAAAGTTCAAGACCTGTCCTGTTTAGTGGACTCAGATTTATATGTATGACTTTCTTCTTCCAGTCAGTAAATATCGCCACCTATCGGCACCATTCTGCAATGAGTAGCATTTTAAAGTGGGCAGAAACATATATCAAGAAAGTGTAGAATAAAGAAGGTAAATAACTTCCTAACAATAAGATGTAGTGACGTTAGCCCTGAGGTTACTACAGTATTTTATTAAATTAATCTGGATTAATTACAGTGTAGAAATAGTTACTTTCCCAAAAAACAAGACCTTGATGTTAGCTGACTAGCAAACTGTCACATTAGCCTAGCGTGTGTTAGCTGGCTAACTCCACATCAACTTACTGGAAGATCCACAGTTAATTCACAAAGTGAAAGAGTGATTGTATGAAAATATACATATCGTATGAAATGCTTTCTTTTTCTCTTTTTTTTTTACCTCAGGATTGTTTCGTAGGTTAGCTCACTGATGTATTATCGTGCTAATGCTAGCTCTCCAAAATTTCTGCAACACTGATATCGTTTATCAACATTTTCACATTTATGAATAAAAGTTGTCCTGAGAAGACCATCAGTCTGATCTCAAACCCGCTTCTGAAGTTTATTACTCGATCAGACCCGCTCCTTTTCACTGTTCCTGTGTGAGAACAACAGCATTAAGAAATATAATCAACCATTTTGTGAATAAACTACTGCAAAAGAGAAATTTTACCACAGAAATCACAATCTCTCTCTCTCTCTCTCTCTCTCTCTCTCTCTCTGCGCATGGGTGGTGATGGAGTGAGTGTGGTGTGTGGAGTGTGTGTGAATGGTTTGGTGTTTTGCCAAAGTTTTCTGCGAGTGTGTTTTCTTTTTCTTTTCTTTAATTTAATTTATTGAATGTTAAGTTATTGAGTTAACAGTGGTTGGTGGAAGTTGTGAGTGGGTGAAGGTGAGCGAGACGTCATGGCCCCTGAGGCCGGAGGAGAGATGTTGCGTCAGGTGTGTACCGGAGAATGGAGAACAGGTGGAGGAGGTTCTGCTAGTGCTGGGAGAGCAGGTCGGGAGTGAGAACATCTACTCCACCTCCCGAATGAACAAAGCAGTGGTTATTTTCCTACAGAACGAAAGATTCACCAACACGCATGTGGAAAAGTGGAATATGCTGAAAGGTGATATGCTATATGTTACCCCTCTTCTGCACCTTTTTCTGCCCCTGCAACACGAGTCAGTATTTCAAACGTACCCCCCTTCATCAAAGACGAGCTGATCATGAAGGAGCTGGCCCGCTTCGGAAAACCCCGTGACTGATATTCCGCTCGGCCGTAAGAACTCTGTGGTGAAACACGTCCTGTCTTTCCGGAGGTTTATATGTTTATTAACACCCGAGACCAAACACTGGATATTAACTTCAAGTCGGTGACAGCAGCTACACCGTCTTCACCACCACTGACGCCTGAGGTGTTTTGTGTGTGGGGAGATCGGGCATAAATGGCTAATTTCTTCCTGGACTGGAGAAACTTCATCAAATCTGTACAACACACCATGGGCGTAATGTCACCAAGGAGACGCTACAGAATGAGGAAATGGACAGCAGCCGCAAGATGACAAAATGACAGAAATTGATGCGCAGTTAATTGGGGTTCTTCTTTTAAAATAAATAAATAAAAATGTAAATATGAAAATATACCAGAACTGATGTATTAAATGTTTTAAAAAGTCAACTCTCTCTCTCTCTCTCTCTCTCTCTCTCTCTCTCTCTCTCTCCCTCTCTCTCTCTCTCTCTCTCTCTCTCTCTCTCTCTCTCTCTCTCTCTCTCTCTCAGAGTTTCACATGCTTGTGTTGCCTAGTAACGCAGAGGTTCAGGGTTCGAGCGGTCCTCACGCGCTGCTGTCCCTCAGTGAAGTGGTGTTTCTGTGGTGAATGGAGACACAGTGTACCATGTTTTAGGAGAGAGTAAAAATAAACACCCAGAATCCGAATAAGAAATAATTCTTCTGTGAAGTTTCACCTGAATCACACAAGGGGCTCTGACATCTCCACTGAAGGATAGAATTCAGATTCAACACTCATATTTTTTCTTACTAACTTTTTTACACAGTGTACTGTGGGGCGGCTGTGGCGCAGTTGGTAGAGTGGGTTGAGGCAGTTAGATTCCCGGCCCGGGTGATTCCACATGCCGAAGTGTCTTTGGGCAAGACATTGAACCCCAAGTTGCTCCCGATGGCAAGCTAGCGCCTTGCTAGCACCTTGGTGTGTGAGTGTGTGTGTGAATGGGTGAATGAGACACAGTGTAAAGCGCTTTGGATAAAAGTGCTATATAAGTGCACATTTGCCATTTACATTTACTGAGACTGTCGTCCAATCAGAGCGGGGCAGGCTGTAGTGCTGCTTTCTCATTGGTCAGCACAAACATTATTGGTGTTCTTGAACTTCACATAAACACAAGTTATATTTCAGTATTCCTCTGTCATTAATGCATTAAATAATCCACATTTCTGAGATTCAGTATGAATTTAATGTATAATGATATCACAAAGTGCTTCTATACCACCATAAATAACTGCTTTAGTGCTCTAAAATTAAATGAAGATTGAGATTAGAGTTCCACAGACACAGAAGTAATTTTACAATACAGTCTGGATCTGAGATTAAAATCTTGCTCATAAATAAAATTAACCTATTTTAATTTCTCTAAAGATCTTTTCACATGTCTTTACATGTATATTATCTGTGTTCGTACATCATCTATGATCATCTCCTCTCTAATTAAAGAGACAATGTCTTTTATATTCTGTGAGTGGCTCTTATTCTGGAGTGGCTGTGGTGTAGTTGGTAGAATGGGTTGTCCACTAATTGTAGGGTTGGCGGTTCGATTACCGGCCGAACTCCACTTGTGACTCTACATGCCGAAGTGTCCTTGGGCAAGACACTGAACACTGAAAGTCAGTGCCTTGCATGGCAGCTCTGCTACCATTGGGGTGTGTGTGTGTATGGGTGAATGAGACACAGTGTAAAGCGCTTTGGATAAAAGCGCTATATAAGTGTGCCATTTATATATTTCTTTAACCCTTTACACACTGAATAAATTCACTCCGTCCAGTAGGTGGCAGAAAGAGAATACTGTACATGTGCTACACTCCTGTATTACTGTAGTCTACACCTCTAACATACAGTGAAGATAAATCACATCAATACTTTAACACTTTATTTACATCACAAGACTTTATATATAATGTACATTTTAATCACAGGTAACATCTTCACAACAACCTGTGTGTGTGTGTGTGTGTGTGTGTGTGTGTGTGAACGTTTTACTAGATTCACTGTTGAACAATTATTTAAAAAATTAAAGTTTAAGAGTTACGAGAGCTGAATGACGGCACCGTTGGGGAATCACCCAGATAACATGCTTTTGGGGACAGAACAGGAAGTCATTAATCTTCAGACCACACGGATTATTAGTGAGTACTTGATGTATGCGAGGTCGATGGGATCGTAGCAGGTTCTCTGCTGATTCTGATCCTCACGCTGCTGATGTTTTCTGGGCCGTCAGGAGACACTGGTGTAGGTCACAGAGGTCAAATCAGACCGGTGCAGGTCCACTTCCTGCAGAGAGAAACATCTGATAATGTGACATTATTAGTCTGCTTTAATAGTGACATGATCTCAGCGCTGACTTCCATCAACTACATTTCATCATTTCATGGTTTTTCTGGTACCTTCTCGTTCGAGTCCCCAGTGGAAGAACACTTATCTGAAAATTAAGAGAATTTAACATAGACAAAGACGACAATCTCAAAAATGTCAAACACACAGATTTCACTACACAGCTTTTTACAATAACTAACGTTTTCATTACACATTCATTCTGCACTCGTGTATAAGGGCTGCTGTACGGCCTGGAACAACAGGAAGTGTCATAAATAAAGGGAAGTGTGTGTGACAGGGTGAACGGTGTAAATGTTGGTCTTCAGGCTGTAAGTTCTCACCTCGTAGCGTGGAACAGTACAGAGAGGAGCAGATGATGCTTATTGACACAAAGACCGCACACACACATGATAGGATTATAATAATAATTCCACAGAGTGCAGGACCTACAGACTGCTGTGTGTCTGAAAGATCAGTCTCATGATGCTGATCAGCTGAAACACAGAGGAACACAGAGATATCAGTAAAGTATCTGAGAGGAAAGTGTATCAGATGATATTCTGATATCTTTTAGAACTTTAATTTAGTGTTAAAAACACAACGATCAGACTGTCACTTATACACTGTGTAACAATAAACAACAACAACAACAACCGAGAGAAAAGTCTTTTCTTTTCTGTTGTATTAATCATCACAATAGTTTCAGCTCACCACATCTGTACTGATATCTCTCGTTATATTTTTCTTTTATTAAGATTTCTCTCAATCATGGATTTGGGACATGAGTCACTATTTGAAACACTTTTCTCCTCCACACTGAACTGATCTTCTCACAGTTCAACAACATTCTCAACACTGCTCTTTAAAGTGTGGCTGAACAAAATAAAGAACCCTTGAAGAAAATGAAGCGAGAGGAAATAATGTCCAGATTAGCAGAACTTTAAAAAGTCTGGAGTGTCAGGTGCTCGAGATTTTACTGTTTGTTCATAAAAATAATCCTTGAAATAATACACGAGATGATAGAAATAATATTATGAAAAATAAACACATGAACTAAAACTAAATGAACTAGCAGTAATCAGACTGAATAAAGTATTGGCACCCACCTGTAAAGTTCAGTCTGATGAGTTTCCCAAACTGAATGTGTGTTGCGTCGTTTCGACCTCCACAGAAATAAAATCCCAGATCTGTCTCTCTAACTCCAATAATCACTAAACTGACTGAACTGCTGCTTTCTGTTATATCAAAGTGACTCTCGTTCACATTATAACGGAGGGAAAAGGTTTTCTCCAGCTTAGAATTTTCAGCAGATATCAGCAGCTTCATCTCCTCAGATCTCAGTCGATACCACGATATCTCAGAATAATTAGTGATGTTACAGAGCAGGGTGATGTCCTCTCCAGGATGGACAGATACATGATCAGTTGAAGCGATCTGAAGGAGACACGGTGTACAGAAACCTGTAAGAATACCACCACATTAAGAGAACAGATTCATCTATCAGTGAGTCCACATTTAACGACTGCTTCAGTTCAGAGTTTACTCTAAATCATGAGATTTGGTTTTAAACTGTTACACTGACATTTAAAACTGCTTTCAGATACATTTCTGTTAAAACTGTTATATGACTGCATTCTATCCCTAGATATACTAACAGACTAATAACTTCAGTAAAGTCCTGAACACCAGTTACTCTAATGAGAGTTATTTATAATTTACTCCTATCTGGTATTTTTCATATAGAAACTCACCAAACAGCAGCTGAAGTGTAAAAAGATCCAGGAGATTGGCCATTTCTTGCTGAGATGCTACAGTGGCCTACAAGATAGTGATGCTTTTTCAAATTGGTTTATTTGAAACCTCTCTTCTCCTACTGTGTCTTTAGTTCCTGTTTAGCTGCAAGCCCCTACATCCTGTTTTGTCAAGTGTCCAGTACGCGCCTGATCACTAGTCCTATTTTAATTCTCAGAAAGAGACCCAGCCTCTTTGGTACATTAATCAGTTCATCACTTTACTTAACTAGAAATAAATTTAATATCAACAAGTTAATCATTTTGCTTGCAGTGACACAGTTGGGACAGAACAGTCATGTGAACAGATAAATATAAGCAGGTGTAAAGACATTAGCACTGGCATCCAAAGTTAATGTATGAAAAAAAGACTGATGGAAAGATTGTGCAATAATAACAGTAAATCTTTGTGGGACACTGGCACACAGAGACTCTCCTTACATGAAAACATGTTCAACAGTGTGAATGAATACATTCCAGTTACAGATTCCATATGAACAGTTTATACTGTATGTATTAGCAACAAAGTCTCACAAAAATTCATAAATATAGTACTAAAGAACCAGTCATCATATTTGTAACCCTAGTATGAATTCTACTTGTGATTCACACTTATTGTACGATCACGTAGAAGATGCACATGACCAGTGGTGTTAGAAGGGTATATCACTGGGGGCTAAAGAGGAGCACAGCCCCGAATAAATATTGTACTGGAAAAAGCTGTAGTTAATGTAGTGCACCAGGACGTATTCCTGAAAGCTGTTTGACCAAACGTTAAACTTTAAACATTGAACTCTAAGTTGATTTAACTTGGCATGTCATATCCAGAGTTATCAATTCCAGAAGAGCTGATTAATATTTTGGTAATCAAGCTCAGTCAGGTCACGGTTACCTTTAAAAACCCATCTTCAATGGAGCACAGATAAAAGGATTCACCATGGACGTGGAAGTGAATAAGAGACGCTTTATTCACTCCAGCTGAACAACCATTTATAATTAAAAACAAAAAATACAAAGTTAAAATAACATTACTGTGAATTAAGCAACATCTCAGCAATGAACAAAGCTCGAAAAGCAAAATAAATATGTCAGAACATACAGTCCCCACTGAAAGTATTGGAACAGCATGGCCAATTCTACTGTTAAGACATTTGGATTTAAGAACAAAAGATATGTATGAGAGGACAGAATTTCAGCTTTAATTTTTTCTGATATTTACATCTAGATGTGTTAAACAGCTTATAACATGGCACCTTTTGTTTGCACCCACCCATTTGTTATATGTGATCAAATATATTGGAACCTGTGACTGTTGCTTGTTGCCCAGGTGTGTCTTGTTAAATTCATTATTTAAATAATTAATAGCTCTGAATGTTTACTCTTGGTTAGATCCCTGGGTTTTACCTGTGAAGAACGCATTTCTCGTTAAAAAGGATAAACCAACATGAAGATCAGAGATCGGTCACAGGTTCTATGTGAGAAAAACACACCATTTTGAAGCTGAGAAAAGAGGGAAAATCTATCAGAGCCACAAGCATTAGGTATAACCAATACAACAATCAGAAATGTCCTGAAAAAGAAAGAAACCATTAGTGTAATTTGGAGGTGGGGCGTGGACGAGCACCGGTTTGGGAATGGGGGTGGAGCCGGAGAAAGTGAGTGGTAAGGAATGTTCTCTATAGCAGTGAAACGAGGCAAGGATAAGAGGGAGAGACACACATGCCTTGTGGGAGGAGTGAGAGTGAGTGAGAGAGAGAGAGAGAGAGAGAGAGAGAGAGAATAAAGAATAAAGAATAAAGATGCTGAAAAGCAGGAATGAAAGCCCATATGTCTTCAATGTATAGCAAAAAAATAGAACTTGTCATTACAATATTTTACATAGAATATCTGAATAATTAAAAAATATATATATAAAAATCAATTTTGTAATTGGACTCATTTAATGTGAGTGAGTCTTTTTGATAGAAAAGAAGAGAAGCAGGCTGCTGCTGCAAAGGGTTCAAAAGGAGCCACACCTGATTCCACTGTTTAATCAGTTGATCTCTGCTTTCATTAGATTCAAGTGTGGCTTCTGCTTGGTTGAAATGAAAACCTGCACCCACACCTGCCCTTTCTGGATAAGATTGCTCATCCCTGGTGTATAGTGATAAGTGATGGGAAAACACTTTCTTTTGCGTCTAGAAAAAATAAAAAAAAAAAAAAAAAAAACGCTCTTTTTCTTGGCGCATTTTTTTTTTTTTTTTTTCTCGGGTTTTTTTTTTTAGTGTTGTGAGGAAAAAAACCCCCCCCCCCCGCAGACCAACTAATCGATAATAGATTAGCTGACAAAGATTTTCGTAATAAATTATTATCGATTTTATTGATTAGTTGTTGCAGCTCTAAACTTTATTAGTTGTTTTCAGCTCTAAATACCATTGTTTAATGTCCTTTATCAGCATTTACCGGCATTTATCAGCGCTCACTGGAGATTATCAGCCATTATCAGCTGTTATTGGCATTTATCAGTGTTTTCCGTTGTTTACAGGCCTTTAGCTTTTGTGGGACATAATCAGAAAATACATTTGATACTTTCTTGTTACCTGTTTTGTAATGCATATAATTAATTTCATAATACGGGTCTTTATATACCTCAGTGAAGTGACTCTGAATTGTGTTCTGTCCGCGAAGGGCAAGAAAATTGACATGGGAAGTCCATATTATCTATATGGAAAAAAAGGGGGGTTTACAAATTATCGCAGAAGAACTTCTTAAGACGAGAAAAAAGTTAAAACCTTGATAGATTAACAGACAGAACTCACAGTTCATGTGTAGGAGGTTTGTGTGTAAAATGTTGATAAGGAGGTCAGGCTGACCTGGTGCTGTCTCAGCGGCCTTGCATGCTATAGATAACGAATGGTAAATGGGATGCTGAGACATCTAGTGGTGGTAAAGAGTGTTAGAGTGAATAAGACAAATCTGAATTAACCAAAAAGAGGGAGCAAATATGTCATGCCAACTCTTCAGTGTTCACTGAAGACTGACCTCCTTTATTGCTTGGGCTTAGCTTTTTAAAAAGTTCTTCCTGATTCTAAAAAGTTTAGTTTCCTTGCTTATCCTTGAACCTATGTGGGAGACGGGAAAAACTCCCCGCAACAAATTTGGCGAGTCAGCCAGGCGGGCAATGATCCAGAGGAGTGGGATGGAGTGGACTGCCTGGGCAGGGGATGGACTGCCGGCCACCACAGGGAAAAGGGACAGCACAGCCAGTTTTTATCAAGTAAGCTAATAGACAATGGTGAGCAGATGGTGTAAAATCATTATCTGTATGTAGAGATAAGGAGTAGGAGTGATACTACCATGTAAACACCAACTTTAATCTAAGTAAGCTCTAATCGAATTAAGACAGGTGGAGTACTCCTGTTTTAATCGTGTTATGGATGTGCATTACAGACATGTAAACACCTTAATCACATTATTACCTTACTTAGATTAAGGTCACAAATTAGATTATTGCTGTCCATGTAAACGTAGTCATAGTTTGCACTGCTTCTCGGTCTTTCGTTTGTCTGACTATCGTGTTCCATGTTCCTGTGTTTTATTTCATGCCACTGTATTTTACCTAGTTATCTTAGTGTCTTAGTTTTGTTGTTTGTTTGTTTAAATAAAACTGTTAGAAAATCTGCGATTGCTTCTGAACCCTACCTTGAAACATGACCTAGAGAGCTTGTTTATCTAAAATAAAAACAACAAAAATACAAATGTACTTCCCTAACTCCCTAATCCAAAAACAGAGACAAAAAGGACTCTACTCCCAACAGAAACAGCAGCCACACCCCTACTGCTGGTAAACCAAGTGAAAAATATATACAATAGTGTGTGTGTGTGTGTGTGTGTATATATATACTTAAACAGGTACAGGGATAATCAAACTCAGTCAGAACCTGTCATGAGTCCCCCTTTGAGCAGCGCGCTGTGGAGCATGTGAGCGCGCATACATGAGCAAGCACCTGCTTCTCCCTTGTGGACAGTTGTGACATTTGGACACGTGTGTTTGTTTATGTTTCTGTCATGTCCCCTCCCAGTTCTGTCATTGGCTGGGATTTCACATGGGTCTGTATTGCCCTCAGCTGCTAGCACTTACAAGGCTGATCATGTCCGCATATATACCGCGTGCCTCCCAGCACACAATGCGGAATATTAGATAGAATAGAATAGAGAAGTTTAGTTTAGTCTCGATCCGTTACCGTAGTGAATCATAGTCCTAGTTTATGTCCATGTTCGGTGCCTTGTTAAAGTTAGTTAGGTTAAACATTAGATTTAGTCCATGCTTGTTTCTCCGCTACCAGTCCCTCGCTGTTGTTTATGTTTCATGTTTGGTATATCGACCCTGTATCCCGTGACCGTGACTTTGATCCCTGCCTTGCCCAGTTTATGCCGGTTTGCCGATCGTCTGACCTTTGCATGTTTTGGATTATGTTTATGGATGACGTTTTGGATATATGTGCCTGTCTCTCTCCTAAATAAAACCCGTTCATTCTGCGCTTGCATCCATCCTATCTTCCTCATGTCACAAGACGTGACAGAACCAGGCAAAAGACAGAACCATTACAGCAGTCAGAACAAGTACAGTATCTCACAAAAGTGAGTACACCCCTCACATTTGTGTAAATATTTGATGATATCTTTTCATGTGACAACACTGAAGAAATGACACTTTGCTACAATGTAAAGTAGTGAGTGTACAGCTTGTGTAACAGTGTAAATTTGCTGTTCTCTCAAAATAACTCAACACACAGCCATTACTTTCTAAAACACTGGCAACAAAAGTTAGTACACCCCTAAGTGAAAATGTCCAAATTGGGCCGAATTAGCCATTTTCCCTCCCCGGTGTCATGTGACTTGTTAGTGTTACAAGGTCTCAGGTGTGAATGGGGAGCAGGTGTGTTAAATTTGGTGTCATCGCTCTCAGTGTTATCACATGAAAATATTTACAAAAATGTGAGGGGTGTACTCACCTTTGTGAGATATTGTAGATGTACCTACTCAACAGTGTTGGAAACAAATTCGGTACAATTCAGGGTGTATGTGCAGAACCAAAAGGCAACAAGAATGTGGGCTAAAACCCTTGGATGCGGCAAAGAAAATTAAAGAGGTCTAAACCCCTTTTATTAAGATATGTACTGAATCTCTGGGCTGGCATTTATTTATTTATTTAAAAAATCCAATTTAGCGAGAATAGTTGCATAGTATTTATTCCTATGAACAAATAATCAGCACAATTCAGCATCTGAAATAAAACCTACTCTTCTGTCTGGAAAATTACTTCTATCCTAAAATAAACTATTGAAACCTGCACTAGTGTAAGGTGTGAAGAGGCCTAACAGACAGTGTAATGGAAAGAGTATCTTTCAGATTGTGTTAGACCACACTTCACTTGTTTCTCACTGGGGGGAAAACCATATCACACTTCTGTGTCTGCTGATGTTAATAACCACAAATGCTGCACATGAAAATGACCCCCACATTCATAAACAATAGCTCTGTTACTAACCCCATTTCCATAAAAGTTGCAATAAATAATGCAATAAAAACAAAAATCTGTGATTTGTCAAGTCTCTTGAAACTTAAATTAACTCACAAAAGTACAAAGAAAAGATATTCAATGTTTTCACTGACCAACTTCATTGTATTTTGTAAATATGAACAAATTTAGAATTTGATGTCTTCAACACACTCATCAAAAAGGTTGGGACAGAGGCATGTTTACCACTGTGTTGCATCACCCTTCCTTTTAATGACACTTTCTAATCTTTCAGGAACTGAGGATAATAACTGTTGCAGTTTTGCAAGTGGAATTTTTGCCCATTTTTGCTTGACAAGACTTAAGCTGATCAAAAGTCCTTAGATGCCATTGTCTGATTTTCCTCTTCACAATGCACCATTGGAGACAGATCTGGACTGCTGGCAGGCCCGTCAAGCACACGCACTCTGTGTTTACGAAGCCACGCTGTTTTAGCACATGCAGAACAAAGCCTGTTATTGTCCTGCTGAAATAACCATGGACTTCCTGGGAAAAGACTTTGCCTTTATGGCAGCATATGTCTCTCTAAAATCCCAATATACACCTCTGCGTCAATGGTTCCTTCACACATATGCAGGTCACCCATGCCTTGGGTACTGATGCACCCCAGACCATCACAGATGCTGGCTTTTATGCCTTTTGTTTATAACAGTCTGGTTGGCTGAAACGTGTTCTCATCTGACCACAGCACACGTTTCCACTGCCTTTCAGTCCATCTGAGATGAGCTTTGGCCCAGAGAACTCAGCTGTGTTTCTGTATAGAGTTGATGTGTGGCTTCCTTCTTGCGCAATAGAGCTTCGGATTGAATTTCTGGATGCAGCTGCAAACTGTATTAAGTGACAATGTTTTTCTGAAGAGCCCATGTGGTTATATTTATCACAGCAGCACAACGATTTCTCAGGCAGCGCTGCATGAGGGCTCAAAGGAACTCATTCAGCAATGGTTTCCAGTCTTGTCCTTTACACAATGAGATTTCTTTGGTTCCCTCAATCTTTTCACAATATTATGCACTGTACATGGTGAAAGACTTACATTCTTTGGAATCTTGCATTGAGCAATGTTTTTTTTGAACTGACTGGCAATTCTATCACAGAGATTGGCACAAAATGGTGAGCCACAACCAATCCTTGCATGCAAAGACTGAGCTTTTGGTGGAAGCCCAATCCTTTTATGGCCAATCCTGATACCCTCCCGTGTTACCAATTAAACCGATCCTCCAAAATTGTGTTACTGGAATATTCTATAAACTTTTTTAAAAGACCTTGATGTTAGCTGACTAACAAACCCTGTCACATTAGCCTAGCTTGTGTTAGCTGGATAACTCCACATCAACTTACTGGAAGATCCACAGTTTATTCACAAAATGAAGGAGCGATTGTATGAAAATATACATATCGTATAAAATGCTTTCTTTTTCTCTCTTTTTTTTTTTTACCTCAGGATTGTTTCCAGTACATGTGGCAGGGCATACAAGACATCACAAACTAACTTGGGCTGGTTGTCTTCAACCAGCCCAAGACAACCCACGTCACACCCCTCTTCATATCCCTCCACTGGCTTCTGTAGCTGCCCGCATCAAGTTCAAGGCCTTGATGCTCACCTACAAGACCTTGTCAGGAACAGCACGCTCCTACCTCAACTCTCTCCTGAAGGCATACATTCGCTCTCGCAATCTGCGTTCGACTAGCGACCGACGTTTAGTAGTTCCCACTCAGCGTGGCGTAAAGTCCCTTTCCAGAACCTTCACGCTTACCGTTCCCCAGTGGTGGAATGCTCTTCCGATCTCAATCCGGACTGCAGAATCTCTCACTATCTTCAAAAAACAGCTAAAGACCCACCTCTTCCGTGAACACCTTACCAACTCCTAAGAAGAAAAAAAAACAACCCCACACTCAACGCACTTGCACCTCTACTCTATGCACTTTGCTTCCTCTGGTATTCAATTAATGGAACTTGTATAGTAGCACTACTTGTATTGTTCTCTGCTTGATATATCGCTTTGCTTATTTGTAAGTCGCTTTGCATAAAAGCGTCTGCTAAGTGAATAAATGTAAATGTATGTAACTACTGAGGCCATGATGCAACAACAGGAGACCTGAGTGCGAGGCTGGCAGAAGAGCTAAATTGCTTCTTTTCTTGCTTTGAAACATCTCAACAACAGCACTCATCTGCTTCAGCCTTTCCTCCTCCCTCATCTGGCTCCTGCACCAGCCCAGCCCTGCCTCCATCGCCTCCTGGTTTCTGTACCACTGTACTTACTGTGAATGAACACGAAGTTAGACGGATGTTTCTGGCAGTCAACCCCAGGAAGGCTGCTGGCCCAGATGGAGTACCAGGCAAGGTGCTTAGATCGTGTGCCCACCAGCTTGCCCACATCATTACTTATTTATATTTATATTCATATTTAATGTAATTCAAGCAGTTATCCCTCCCTACCTAAAATCAGCCCAAATCATTCCAATGCCAAAGGATTCTCCCACCACTAGCCTAAATGAACCCTCACCCCAGTTATCATGAAGTGCTTTGAGAGATTGGTTCTTCAGCACAACAAGGACTACCTCCCCCCAGACTTTGATCCCTTTCAGTATGCATATCGTGCGAACAGATAAATGGTAAATGTAAATGTGCACTTATATAGCGCTTTTATCCAAAACACTTTACACTGTGTCTCATTCACCCATTCACACACACCAATGGTAGCAGAGCTGCCATGCAAGGCACTAGCTTGCCATCAGGAGCAACTTGGGGTTCAGTATCTTGCCCAAGGACACTTCGGCATGTGGAGTCACCCGGGCCGGGAATCGAAACACCAACCCTACGATTAGTGGACAATCCACTCTACCAACTGCGCCACAGCGCCCCCCTGGTCCACAGAGGATGCTATCGCCATAGACATCTAGAGCAGCAACAGAGCTACGTCCGGATGCTTTTTTGGATTATAGTTCGGCTTTTAATACAATCATTCCGGATATTCTCATCACCAAATTAGTCACTCTTGGCCTTCCCTAACACCCCCCCTCACCGCCTGGATAAATAACTTTCACACCACTCGGACACCACCTCTCCTCCACTCGCACATTGAGCACCGGTTCACCACAGGGCTGTGTGCTAAGCACCCTCCTGTACTGTCTGTACACCTATGATTGTAGTCCGGTCCACAATAACAACCTTATTGTCAAGTTTGCTGATGACACCACGGTGGTCTGACTCATCTAAAAGGGAGATGAGGTAGCCTACAGAGAGGAGGTCCTGAACTTGGTAGCCTGGTGTTCAGAGAACAATTTGGCTCTGAACACTAAGAAAACCAAGAAGATCATTGTTGACTTCAGGAAGCACCACACTGAGCTAGCCCCCCTTTTCATAAATGGTGAGTGTGTGGAGAGGGTCCACACTTTCCGGTTTCTTGGCGTCCTTATCTCCACTGACATCTCCTGGACAGACAACGTCATTATTAATGATTAACGTCGTTATTAAGAAGGCTCAAAAGCGGCTACACTTCCTGAGGGTTCTGAGGAAGTATAATCTGGACCCCAAGCTGCTGCTGACCTTCTACCGCTCGTCCGTCGAGAGCCTGCTGACATACTGTATTACATTATGGTACGGCAGCTGCACCGCAGCAGACAGGGAGAGGCTTCAGAGAGTAATAAGAACAGCACAGAAGATCATTGACTGCCCTCTCCCCTCCCTGATGGACATTTACACCTCCCGTTGCCTCAGCAGAGGAAAAACCATCATCAAGGACAGCTCTCACCCTGGCTCTGACCTGTTTAATCTGTTGCCCTCAGGGAGACGTTACAGGTGCATCAGAACAAGGACAAATCGATTCAAGAATAGTTTTTTCCCCAAAGCTATAAACATTCTAAATACACACATGTAAATACACACTTACACAAATACACACTGATTTCAGTACTATTTATTTATTTATTTTGTGTTGTATATATCTATTTTATTTCATTTTTGTATATATATTTAGGCACCTCCCAAAAATGTACATGAATAAATGGTGTGCTTGCTGCATTTTTGGGTGGATTCAATCGAGACTACATTTCTCATGGTCCTTTGTTTCTGGATGCGTTGTAATTTGTTTCCATTGGAGTAGTTCAAGCCAATGGGTTGCCTGTTTAATTAAACTCCTAGCCAATCAGAGGTCACCTTTGTTGGGGAGGGGGAAAGAGAAAAAAAAAGGAAAAGAGGGAAGAGAGGTAGCGAACGGGAGAGGGAGTGACACGCGGGACGAGAGCGGGAAAGAGAGAACCGGAGTTTTAACGCAGAGGTGATGTTTGTAGACTAAACTTCTATTACAGTAGTGGCACAAATATCATTTTATTCAGCGAAAAATCGAGAGCAACTATCAGCTCGGTAAATTGGTGAACTGTAAGTTTAGGTGAAGTGCTGCTAGCTTATCTGCGTTTGTTTGTTTTGCACTAGCTTGGGAAAAACAAAGCTAAGTACAAACTGTAACTCGTGGACGTTAAGCTAATGTCTTCGTGAGGGACGGACAGCTGTAACCGCCGGCCGCAGTTTCACAGCAAACTGAAGGACGAGGACTGTGGAGAACTGTGCTGAACTGTGCTAGACAGCATGGTAGCTACATTTGTTGGAGGAGGGCCTTCATCGCTGAACCTCGCGTGCAGCGGATTCAACAGAACCCAACAGAAAACCCAAGCGCTTGGTGAAGGTTCTGAACATTTAATAAAAAAGGGGTTTAAGTGGTTAAATCCAAACTGTACTGTTCCTGGTGTTTCATAATTAGAAAGGAGTGTTTGAGTTACTGGTCTAAATTTTGTTTCTAATACATGTATACAGTTTGAAGTTTTTTTTGTTGTTTAGCATAATAAATGTTTTTATTTTTGTAATACATACTACCTGGCTTTACTGGACTTTTCTTTTTATATATATATATATAACAATTTCGCTCATAGTGTGTGAGTGGGGTAATTCTTCAGTGGAGGCACCGCGCTATTATTCTTGATTAAATCAGTTATATATACATTTCTGCCTGTATAACATCATCGACTGGTAAATAGAGGTTAGCCAATTCACCATCAACTGCTAAGTACTCAGGATCCTGTTAATTAAAACCATTTACAGTAGTAACCTTCTCTAATATTACACTTCTGGCGCCAGGAAGGGGTTACATATATTTTATGTATATATGTATGTTTTTGTGTGTGTGTGTGTGTGTGTGTGTGTGTGTATATACATATACATACATATATATAAAAAAGTTTTGTTTTTATCTTATTCATTCTATGTATGTTTGCACGCAAATAAGGAGTGGCACTTAATTTCATTGTACATGTGTATAGTGACAATAAAGGCATTCATTCATAGGTTAGCTCACTGATGTATTAGCATGCTAATGCTAGCGCTCCAAAATTTCTGTAACAATATCACACCACAGAGATGAAAATATCTCTCTTGCTCTCTCTCTCTGAGTTTCTCTCAGTGAACAAGCACATCAGTTAGAATGTGTGAAACTTCTCTCACACATTCAGTGAGGGAGATTTTAAGTGAGTCTTAACGGTCATTGTGTACAGTTGTGTGCTAAACACCAATTTTCTTGAGTAATGGTGGCACTTACACACACATCTTGAACTTGTTTTATGCACACGTTGATAAAAGAGACCATAAACCCTCAATAGGAAATAACCCACACCTTTCTTTGCAGAGCCCAAGGGTTCACAGCCACCTCCACTCCAGCACTGTGTCAGGTTTAATGTTTGTTTTCACCCATTTCTTACTAGAATGACTATATTCTTAACAAAGCACTATTTTATTAGCCATAATGAGTAAAAGGAGAAAGAATTTGCTCTTCCATATGTGTTCTGTTTGACTCCAGCCCTACTGCGATGGACTGGCACCCTGTCCAGGGTGTACCCCACCTTGTGCCCAATGCTTCCTGGGATAGGCTCCAGGTTCTGTGCAACCCTGAAGAAGGAGTAAGCGGTAGAAGATGGATGGATGGATGGACTCCAGCCCTACATCTGTGGCGTGTCCTCCTTCCAGAGTAATTGTTCTATTGTTGTTAAACATGATTACAGTCTCATTCCCTGATAGAAAAGGTGCTTATAAGTAGGTACAGTCACAGTATGTGATTTCTGATGCAGCCTTTGTAATAATTAATTAAATCATATTTTTAATTAATCAGATTAAATTGTTAGAGGGGAATTTAAGCTGTCATATGGTCATGGTAAAATGAACCCCACATGTTACAATGTGACCCACCTATGGGGCATGTTCTAACATTTCACTTCTCTTCTTTCTGGTTAAATAAAGAAAACTGTACATGTATTATTTATAAAACAAGACAAAATATTTGTACCAGACATTTATAAAATTAATGTGAAAGAAAAATGCTTTGAACGCTAAGTACGTTTCCACAAATGTGAGGAAGTATAAAGTGTTAGGTTGTGTCCCGCTCTCCTTACACACCTCAACAATAAAGCCAATTAATCATGTTGAATGTTCTTAAAGGGAATTGAGAATACAGAAACTGAGGAAGATGTTTTGCATGAAAGAGTAATGACACCATGCAGTTCTGTGGAGATGTCAATAACCACACACTGTGAACAGGAAATAGCTCACACCTGGGTAGAAGAAAAGAACAGATCAGGACGTACCTTCTGAATACAGAGACACTCAGTAATCTTACTGATTTAAATCATTAAGTGGAATCAGAGATCCATAAAATCACTGATAGACTGTACAGTGAATATAAACATCACTGACTCTTCATTCTTTACTAATTTACACCTAGACTCACTGTCACAGAAATCAGAATAAACATCGGATTATTTAGTACTCTGTGTGTGTGTGTGTGTGTGTTTTGGGGGTGTTGGTATGAAATGTTGTGGTCTGGTAAACATTAAAGTCACCTGTGTTGATCAAATGATGTTCTGTAGGTCGTATTACTCATTATTACAGTTTATATTACAGTGCTGTTGAATTCTGGATTGTGATTGGTCAGAAGGTGTTGAATAATTTTCTATAACAGCAGCTCTGACAGTGGTGCAGCTGCAAATCACACGTTTATATTAATGCACTGGTTTTAATATCTTATCGTTTCTATAGCAACAGCTCATTCACAGGGACTTGTACGGCAAACATATAACCAGATTAAAAACATGAGGAAATGTTTCTATAGTAAGGAGATGTTTATTTAACATTTATGGAAGGAGTCTCCAGTGTCAGTGCTTTGTAACAGTCAGAGGTAAAGTTGTAAGTTTAAGTTTTCTGGCATCTTCAGGAAAGGTGAGTTTATGCTTTTTGGTTTCCTGGTAACACAACAAGCTGTGGGTTTTCTGTCGTATTAACTTCAAGAGAGAAAAAACATTGAGGTTGGTGATGGAACGAATATTTATAGCTGCTATCACGTAAGTGAGAACAGGAACTAACCAGTTTCACAAACTTTCCGCAATGTAATATATAATTATAAGTAGTTAAAACCAGTGCATGCCATTTGTTAATAAATTAAATATTGTAACTGTTGGCACATTGTTGTGTTATATGATGAATCTATTTGAGTGTAAGTGGTGCTTGCTGAAGAAGTCTAACAGGAAGGGGATCTGCAGTATGAAGTCCTGAACGTTGTTTGTTAATCAGGGAGTAAAATACACCATGTAGATCGTGCTATAATGAATACTCATTGTCTAAATGCTCTAATGGGGATTATACTGAAAACCTTTATCTAGAATTCAGAAACCTAATAAAACACGTTACTGTGGTTCTGAGGACTTGTTTTGATCAAAGACTGAAACCACAATGATACTAAAACCACATGTCCTGAACAGGAAATAACCCACAACTGGGTAAAATACAATCGATTCTTTTTCTTCTGAACTGAGACACAAGATCTCACTTAATATTCTCATCTGATATGTTCAGTGAGGAGTAATAACAAAATGCTGTAATGTTTAATATGTCTATTATAATTCTATAATTTCTTAGAATTAATTTGCAGTCAGGTTTAACAGACCGTATTAAAATCTAAAGAGTTTTACAGGAATTAGAAGAAAGATTTAACCCTCCATCAGAATCTGATCATTGACATTTAATCTCTCTTCAAATTAATTTCAAGATCTGTCCTGTTTTGTGGACTAAGATTTATATGTATGACTTTCTTCTTCCAGCCAGTAAATGTCGCCACCTACCGGCACCATTCTGCAATGAGTAGCATTTTAAAGTGGGCAGAAAAATATATCAAGAAAGTGTAGAATAAAGAAGGTAAATAACTTCCTAACAATAAGATGTAGTGACTTTAGCCCTGAGGTTACTATAGTAGTTTATTAAATTAATCTGGATTAATTACAGGGTAGAAATATGTCATTCATAATCCGTATTGATCATAATATCTCCACCTCCCTCGCTACCACATAAAACGCACATTCACATCAGCGACTGCACCGAGCTTCATAAATAACCTACCAGAGACATCAATTAGATTTGGATCAACGCCTGATCCAGTAGAACTCAATCAGGCAACTGAAAGCTTGGAGTCAACACTCCACTGCACACTAGATAGAGTGGACCCACTCAAAAATAAAATAATTAGAGAAAAAAAATTAGCACCCTGGTGTAATTATCAAGACAATTAGAACGTAAATGGCGCCAAACCAAACTGGTGATCTTTCATATGGTGATATTGGAGCCTACTGAAATATAGGAAATCTCTTGCCGATGCTAAAAAAAAATCTATTTCTCCACCTTAATAGGAGATAACCAAAACAATTCCAGATTCCTCTTCAACATGGTAGCAAAACTAACTAGGAATAAAACCACTACAGAGAGAAACACTCAATCATTACATAGCAGTGAAGATTTCATGACATTTTTCATTTATAAAATTTAAAATATTAGAGGTGAGATACGGGCCATTAAATTACAACCGGTCAGTAATGTAACAAACCCATTAGATGACAATGTGGCAATATCGGATCAATGTTTAGAGTGTTTTGCTCCGCTTAGAGAGACTGAACTAGCTACACTAATCTCATCAGCCAATTCATCAACCTGCATACTAGATCCCATACCTACATGTTTGTTTAAACAGATTGTTTAACAGTCCAGGAGTAATTAAGTCACTTTTAAATATAGTAAATTCTTCCCTAACCACTGGCTATGTACCTAAATCACTTAAATTAGCAGTTATTAAACCATTGATAAAAAAAACCCGACCTTGACCCGTCTCAATTGTCCAGCTATTGACCAATGTCAAATCTCCCCTTCATCTCTAAGATTTTAGAAAAGGTTGTAGCAAAGCAGTTATGCTCGTACTTAGATAGGAACAACATTTATGAAATGTATCAGTCAGGATATAGACCTCATCATAGCACAGAGACCGCTTTAGTCAAAGTAGTAAATGACCTTCTTCTGACCTCTGATCAGGGCTGTGTCTCGCTGCTTGTGTTACTCGACCTTAGTGCAGCTTTTGATACTATAGATCACGCTATTCTCCTTGATAGGTTAGAAAATGTTGTTGGCATTAAGGGAACAGTCCTCTCCTGGCTCAGATCTTATCTGACCGATCGTTATCAGTTCGTAGATGTAAATGGTGATTTCTCCATGCGTACTGAGGTTACTTTTGGAGTTCCCCAGGGTTCTGTTTTAGGCCCACTGCTTTTCATTTTATATATGCTTCCCCTAGGACAAATTATTCGTAAACATGGAATAAGCTTCCACTGTTATGCTGATGATACACAGCTGTATGTGTCAGTGAAGCCAGAGGACAGACAGAAGCTTAGTAAAGTTGAGGATTGTGTAAAGGACATTAGACGTTGGATGTTAACTAACTTCCTCCTACTTAATTCTGATAAAACAGAAATACTTTTATTAGGACCACGTGTAGCTAGAAGTAATCTTTCTGACTACACAGTAACTCTGGATGGTCTTTCTGTTTCATCATGTACAGCAGTTAAAGACCTCGGAGTGATTATTGACTCCAGTCTATCATTTGATGCTCATGTAGATAATATTACTAGGATAGCTTTCTTTCATCTCAGAAATATTTTTAAGATAAGAAACATATTGTCACTACATGATGCAAAAATACTGGTTCATGCATTCGTCACCTCTAGATTAGATTACTGTAATGCCTTACTGTCTGGATGTTCCAGTAGGAATATAAACAAACTCCAGTTAGTCCAGAATGCAGCTAGAGTCCTAACTAGAACCAGAAGATACGACCATATCACCCCGATCTTATCCACACTGCATTGTCTCCCTGTAAAATTTCGCATTTAGTTTGAAATACTTTTATTAACCTATAAAGCACTAAACGGTCTTGCACCACAATATCTAAGCGACCTTCTGGTTTTATATGATCCGCCACGCCTACTCAGATAAAAGGTGCAGGCTATTTGACATTACCTAGAATAGTGAAGTCTTCAGCAGGGGGAAGAGCTTTCGCTTAAAGAGCTGAACAGTTATGGAACAGTCTTCCTATTAGTGTTCGGGACTCAGACACAGTCTCAGTTTATAAGTCTAGACTTAAAACATATTTGTTTACTCAACCCCACACAAATTTATGGAGATATTGGAGATCCAGATCCCTTCTGCCTCTGGATGAGCCCAAATCTACTGCTGGGACTACGGCTGCTCCTAAGGCCATACATACTTCTCATTTTCACATTATCTGTGTTACCTTCACATTCTGTGTTACCCAGATGAGGATGGGTTTCCCTTCTGAGTCGGGTTTTCCTTGCCACCGTCGCCACTCAGTGGCTTGCTTAGTTGGGATAAATTCCATTTGTTTTATACCTGTTTGTTTCTGTTGATCTGTTTCTGACTGTTTATACCTGCTTTTTATTTCTGTAAAGCTGCTTTGAGACAATGACTATTGTAAAAAGCGCTATACAAATAAAATTGAATTGAATTGAATTGAAATAGTTGATTAAGCAAAAAAAAAAAGACCTTGATGTGAGCTGACTAGCAAACTGTCACATTAGCCTAGCGTGTGTTAGCTGGATAACTCCATATCAACTTACTGGAAGATCCACAATTTATTGTATGAAAATATATATATCGTATGAAATACATTCTCTTTTTTCTCTTTTTTTAACTTCAGAATTGTTTCGTAGGTTAGCTAGTTAGCTTGCTAATGCTTTCACCAAAACTCTCTAAGGCTAAATGAACTATCATGAAGTATACCGTTCAATTAACTTCTCTTCCTGTTTCTTTTTTTTGTCCCATAAAGACACATATTTGTTGTGGTGGTGAAATTTCTGTAACACTGATATCCATCCATCCATCTGGTTTGGGGAGATCGGGCATAAATGACTGAGCTGCCCACGCAGAACGGTGCAGCCGGGGAGCTCCGGAGCAGACACAGCCGGGGTACAGCAGCAGCGCGGACACAGCCAGCGGGGGAACACCGGAGAACAGGAGCCTGGGGCAGAGGGGGGTAACGACACACCAAGGTCACAGCAGGAAGAGGTCAGTGACGAACACAACACTGAAACAATCAAAGCACCCAGTGATAACACTGACACACATGCCCATGATAGTAATAAAACCAACACCGCAGACAGCACTCATAGCAAACCCTACACCGCTATAGTGTCGTAGATAGTGACTCCAACCTGGGCATCACTGGAACGGTTCTACGCTGGGTGGAATCCTATCTTTCGGACAGATCCTTCAAGGTATCATGGAGCGGAGGTATTTCTGAAACTCAGCAACTCACAACTGGTGTTCCACAGGGGTCAGTTCTGGGTCCACTCCTCTTTTCTATCTACACTACATCTCTCAGTCAGGTGATTGAGTCTCATGGCTTTTCCTATCACTGCTATGCTGATGACACCCAGCTCTATTTGTCCTTCCAGCCTGACGACCCATCTGTCTCTGCACGCATCTCTTGTTGCCTATCAAACATCTCGGTCTGGATGAAGATGCACCATCTTCAGCTTAACCTGGGAAAATCTGAGCTTCTCGTCATCCCAGCCTATCCCTCAATCAACCAGAACTTCACTGTACAGCTCAGCTCACTCACACTCATGCCAACAAAGACGGCCAGGAACCTTGGGGTGATTCTTGATGAGGGCTTGACCTTTACAGACCACATCTCAGCAACTGCAAGGTCCTGTAGGTTCATCCTGTACAACATCAAGAAAATCCGAGCCATTCCTCACCAAACAGGCTACACAGATACTAGTCCAGGCTCTTGTCATCTCTAAACTGGACTACTGCAACTCACTGCTTTCAGGCCTCCCAGCCAGCTCCATCAAACCCCTTCAGATGATTCAGAATAGTGCAGCGTGCCTTGTCTTCAACCAAGCCCAAGACAACCCATGTCACACCCCTCTTCATCTCCTTCCACTGGCTTCCTGTAGCTGCCTGCATCAAGTTCAAGGCCTTGATGCTCACCTACAAGACCTTGTCAGGAACAGCACCCTCCTACCTCAACTCTCTCCTGAAGGCATACATTCCCGCTCGCAATTTGCGATCGACTAGCGTCCGACGTTTAGTAGTTCCCACTCAGCGTGACGTAAGGTCCCTTTCCAGAACCTTCACGTTTACCGTTCCCCAGTGGTGGAATGCTCTTCCGATCTCAATCCGGACTGCAGAATCTCTCACTATCTTCAAAAAACAGCTAAAGACCCACTTCTAACCAACTCCTAGATAAAAAAAAACAACCCACACAAAACACTTACACCTCTACTCTGTGCACTTTGCTTCCTCTGGTATTCAATTAATGGATCTTGTATAGTAGCACTACTTGTATTGTTCCCTGCTTGATATAACGCTTTGCTTATTTGTAAGTCGCTTTGGATAAAAGCATCTGCCAAGTAAATGAATAAATGTAAATGTAAATGACTCCACACAACAGAAACAGGAGAACCCACAGGACAAGAACATTGAGAAAAATAAAACTGAACTGGAAACAATAAGGGGTGGACAAGGTGGAGGAATCTCCAAACAACCACAGAATAATGTTGAGATGTTGGAAGACTTGGACCCAGAGTGCAGTGCAGGAGCTACAGGAGAGGAACCCCTCACAGACATGGAGGAGGAAGATGTCACCTCAGATCAACCACACACTTTTAACTGTCCAGATCAACCTGAACCTGTTCTACACCACAGAACAGATCAACCGGTGTCTAGAACTGACTAAAGGAAAACGAAATATCATACTGACAAAATTCGTCCTGAACTGGAGAAACTTCATCAAATCTGTACAACACACCATGGGCATAATGTCACCAAGGAGACGCTACAGAATGAGGAAATGGACAGCAGCCGCAAGAGGGGAGTTTACGTGTGTTGACTTAAAATAACAGAAATTGATGCACAATTAATTGGGGCTCTTCTTTTAAAATAAATAAAAAATGTAAATATGAAAATATACCAGAACTGATGTATTAAATGTAATAAAAAGTCAACTCTCTCTCTCTCTCTCTCTCTCTCTCTCTCTCTCGCTCTCTCTCTCTCTCTCTCTCTCTCTCTCTCTCTCTCTCTTTCTCTCTCTCTCTCTCTTGCCTCTCTCTCTGAGTTTCACATGCTTGTGTTCCCTAATTGCCGCAGAGGTTCAGGGTTTGAGAGCGGTCCGGCCGCTGCTGTCCCTCAGTGAACTAGTGTTTCTGTGGTGAATGGAGACACAGTGTACCATGTTTTAGGAGAGAGTAAAAATAAACACCCAGAATCCGAATAAGAAATAATTCTTCTGTGAAGTTTCACCTGAATCACACAAGGGGCTCTGACATCTCCACTGAAGGATAGAATTCAGATTCAACATTCATATTTTTTCTTACTAACTTTTTTACACAGTGTAAAACGTGCACTTATATACCACTTTTACCCAAAGCGCTTTACACTGTGTCTCATTCACCCATTCACACACCAATGGTAGCAGAGCTGCCATGCAAGGTGCTAGCTTGCCATCGGGAGCAACTTGGGGTCCAGTGTCTAGCCCAAGGACACTTCGGCATGTGGAGTCACCCGGGCCAGGAATCGAACCGCCAACCCTACAATTAGTGGACAACCCACTCTACCAACTGCGCCACAGCCGCCCAGTGTACTGAGACTGTCATCCAATCAGAGCGAGGCAGGCTGTAATGCTGCTTTCTCATTGGTCAGCACAACACGAACAAAACTAAAGGATTCTAAACATTGTTTTATTTGTTTGTTTGTTTGCTTATTTATTGAGTTCCCTTTAGATCAACACAAGTTAGATTTCTGTATTCCTCTGTCACTGATGCTTGAAATAATCCACATTTCTGGGATTCAATATGAACATCATGTATAAATATCAACAAAATTCTTCCATAACACCACGCCCTTAAATAACCCTGCTGAAAAAGTAGATCCCTCACCTACACGCCTCTCAACTGTGAAGAAGTAATTTTACAATACAGTCTGGATCTGAGATTAAAATCCTGCTCATAAATAAAATTAAGCTATTTTAATTTCTCTAAAGATCTTTTCACATGTCTTTACGTGTCTATTATCTGTGTTCCTACATCATCTATGATCATCTCCTCTCTAATTAAAGAGACAATGTCTTTTATATTCTTTAACCCTTTACACACTGAATAAATTCACTCCGTCCAGTAGGTGGCAGCAAAAGGATACTGTACATGTGCTACACTCCTGTATTACTGTAGTCTACACCTCTAACATACAGTGAAGATAAATCACATCAATACTTTAACAATATATTTACATCACAAGACTTTATTTATAATGTACATTTTAATCACAGGTAACATCTTCACAACAACCTGTGTGTGTGTGTGTGTGTGTGTGTGTGTGTGTGTGTGTGTGTGAGCGTTTTCCTAAGATTCATTGTTGAACAATTATTTTAAAAATTAAATTTTAAGAGTTACGAGAGCTGAATGACGGCACCGGTTTGGGAATCACCCAGAAAACATGCTTTTGGGGACAGAACAGGAAGTCATTAATCTTCAGACCACCACGGATTATTAGTGAGTACTTGATGTGTGCGAGGTCGATGGGATCGTAGCAGGTTCTCTGCTGATTCTGATCCTCAGCGCTGCTGATGTTTCTGGGCCGTCAGGAGACACTGGTGTAGGTCACAGAGGTCAAATCAGACGGTGCAGGTCCACTTCCTGCAGAAGAAACATCTGATAATGTGACATTATTAGTCTGCTTTAATAGTGACATGATCTCAGCGCTGACTTCCATCAACTACATTTCATCATTTCATGGTTTTTCTGGTACCTTCTCGTTCGAGTCCCCAGTGGAAGAACACTTATCTGAAAATTAAGAGAATTTAACATAGACAAAGGCCGACAATCTCAAAATGTCAAACACACAGATTTCACTACACAGCTTTTTCAATAACTAACGTTTTCATTACACATTCATTTCTGCACTCGTTGTATAAGGGCTGCTGTACGGCCTGGAACAACAGGAAGTGTCATAAATAAAGGGAAGTGTGTGTGACAGGGTGAACGGTGTAAATGTTGGTCTTCAGGCTGTAAGTTCTCACCTTGTAGCGTGGAACAGTACAGAGAGGAGCAGATGATGCTTATTGACACAAGGACCGCACACACACTGATAGGATTATAATAATAATTCCACAGAGTGCAGGACCTACAGACTGCTGTGTGTCTGAAAGATCAGTCTCATGATGCTGATCAGCTGAAACACAGAGGAACACAGAGATATCAGTAAAGTATCTGAGAGGAAAGTGTATCAGATGACATTCTGATATCTTTTAGAACTTTAATTTAGTGTTAAACACACAACCATCAGACTGTCACTTACACACTGTGTAACAATAAACAACAACAACAACAACAACAACAACAACCGAGAGAAAAGTCTTTTCTTTTCTGTTGTATTAATCATTACAATAGTTTCAGCTCACCACATCTGTACATGATATCTCTCGTTATATTTTTATTTTATTAAGATTTCTCTCAATCATGGATTTGGGACATGAGTCACTATTTGAAACACTTTTTTTCTCCACACTGAACTGATCTTCTCACAGTTCAACAACATTCTCAACACTGCTCTTTAAAGTGTGGCTGAACAAAATAAAGAACCCTTGAAGAAAATGAAGCGAGAGGAAATAATGTCCAAGATTAGCAGAACTTTAAAAGTCTGGGGTGTCAGGTGCTCGAGATTTTACTGTTTGTTCATAAAAATAATCCTTGAAATAATACACAAGATGATAGAAATAATATTATGAAAAATAAACACACGAACTAAAACTAAATTAAATAGCAGTAATCAGACTGAATAAAGTATTGGCACCCACCTGTAAAGTTCAGTCTGATGAATTTCCCAAACTGAATGTGTGTTGTGTCGTTTCGACCTCCACAGAAATAAAATCCCAGATCTGTCTCCCTAACTCCAATAATCACTAAACTGACTGAACTGCGGCTTTCTGTTATATCAAAGTGACTCTCGTTCACATTATAACGGAAGGAAAAGGTTTTCTTCAGCTTTACTTTTTCAGCAGATATCAGCAGCTTCACCTCCTCAGATCTCATTCGATACCACGATATCTGAGAATAATTAGTGATGTTACAGAGCAGGGTGATGTTCTCTCCAGGATGGACAGATAAATGATCAGTTGAAGCGATCTGAAGGAGACACGGTGTACAGAAACCTGAAGGAACAACAAGAGAGCAGATTCATCTTCACTGTCCAAACCAGCTATAGTGCATTAATACATTCAGAGTCCTGAACATTACTCACACTTTCACAGCTACAGCGGCTAATAACAGTCTTTTATAGTTTACTATCTGATCATCTGCTAATGTGTGTATGAACTCACCAAACAGCATCTGTAGAAGAATTGTAGACAGGAGTTTGGCCATTTCTCACACACTCCCTCCAGCGCTCTGAGGACAAGTGCTGCTGTTTCACACCTGGTTTTAGCCACACGCTCCTACATCCTGTTCTGTATTTTGTCAGTCCAATAATCTGCTCATATCACTGGTGTTCTTTTTAGACTGTGCACACAGGTCCGAGCACATTTATCATTTTATCAGTTTAATTTCTTTACACGATCCACCAACAATGCTAACATGAACATCCTAGCAGGCTGAAGGGAAAAACATTTTACCACAATAAGACCCTGAGCGTATGTCAGAAGAGGGACAGATCCATGCTAGCAGAATAAATAATACATCATATTGTTTTAACTGATTTTTAGCTGCAATATGCAGAAATGTTTGGATTTATAAGCAACAGCTGAGTATACATACTTTAGCCGGTTCACACTGTATGATTTTGACCACGTTTTGGCCCTTTGAGACAAATTTTGAGAATATTTTGGATTGTGCAACTGATGGACAGTACGCAAGTATCGGCCGAGCTAATAGCAACGTATTGACCTCAGCCTGTTAACACTGCCTGAATTAAATTACTAATTCAGTTAACTTTATTGATACGCATTTGAATTAACTAGTTGTTTTGTCCATCATTACCAGCGGTGTGAAACTGGGGTAAATTTGTGTTGGCTAGAAGGCTAGAAATTAGATAATGTCAACAAATTGCTCTTATATTGCTCTTATGAGTCTAAATCGAACAATTGATATTAAGTAATGTTTAGATGTTACCGGGACGGATAACCACTCTGATGCTTATTCAGTGGAAAGTGTTTAATGGAGCCCTCTTCACCGGGAAGCAAAATAATGTGGCTCTGGAAAGGGAAGTTTGAGGTCGCCTGCTGGAGCTGCTGCCCCTGTGACCCAATAACGGATAAGCGGTTGAGAGATTGATTGATTGACGGATTGATGGATGTACATGTTTATTTTTTTGTTGTTTTTTTAAAGACAAAATATTTGTACAAGAAATTTATAACAAAAATTAATGTAAAAAAAATAATAAAATAAATAAAAATGCTTTGAACTGTAAGTACTTTTCCACAAATGTGAGGAAGCATAAAGTGTTAGGTTGTGCCCCGCTCTCCTCTACACACTTCAACAACAAAGTCAAATAATCAAGTAAAATATTCTTAAAGGGAATTGAGAATACAGAAACGGAGGAAGATGTTTTGCATGAAAGAGTAATGACACCATGCAGTTCTGTGGAGATGTCAATAACCACACACTGTGAACAGGAAATAGCTCACACCTGGGTAGAAGAAAAGAACAGATCAGGACGTACCTTCTGAATACATTTTGTATGAAATGTTGTGGTCTGACCTGCAGCAGATCATTGTTCTGTAGGTCGTCTTCCTGCAGAAAGACACAATGGAGAAGAAGAGAACTGTTTAAGTTTAAATGGTAATAGAGATCATTATTACAGTTTATATTACAGTGCTGTTGAATTCTGGATTGTGATTGGTCAGAAGGTGTTGAATAATTTTCTATAACAGCAGCTCTGACAGTGGTGCAGCTGTGAATCACAAGTTTATATTAATGCACTGGTTTTAATATCTTATCGTTTCTATAGCAACAGCTCATTTACAGGGACTTGTACGGCAAACATTAAAAAAAAGAGGAAATGTTTCTATAGTAAGGAGATGTTTATTTAACATTTATGGAAGGAGTCTCCAGTGTCAGTGCTTTGTAACAGACAGAGGTAAATACAACTTTAAGTTTTCTGGCATCTTCAGGACAGGTGAGTTTATGCTTTGTGGTTTCCTCATAACATAACAAGCTGTGGTTTTTCTATCGTATTAACTTCAAGAGAGAAAAAACATTGAGGTTGGTGATGGAACGAATATTTATAGCTGCTATCACGTAAGTGAGAACAGGAACTATCTAGTTTCGCAAACTTTCCACAATATAATATATAATTATAAATAAATTTTTAAAAAACCGTGCACGTCATTTGTCCGTCCATCCTCAACCCCTTATCCGTTATTGGGTCACGGGGACAGCAGCTCCAGCAGGGGACCCCAAACTTCCCTTTCCCGAGCCACATTAACCAGCTCTGATTGGGGGATCTCGAGGCGTTCCCAGGTCAGTGTGGAGATATAATCTCTCCACCTAGTCCTGGGTCTTCCCTGAGCTCTCCTCCCAGCTGGATGTGCCTGGAACACCTCCCTAGGGAGGTCGCCCAGGGGGCATCCTTACCAGGTGCCCGAAATGTCATTTGTTAATAAATTAAAAATTGCAATTGTTGGCAAATTGTTGTGTTATATGATGAATCTATTTGAGTGTAAGTGGTGCTTGCTGAAGAAGTCTAACAGGAAGGGGATCTGCAGTATGAACTCCTGAAGGTTGTTTGTTAATCAGGGAGTAAAATACACAATGTAGATCGTGCTATAATGAATACTCATTGTCTAAATGCTCTAATGGGGATTATACTGAAAACCTTTATCTAGAATTCAGAAACCTAATAAAACACGTTACTGTGGTTCTGAGGACTTGTTTTGATCAAAGACTGAAACCACAATGATACTAAAACCACATGTCCTGAACAGGAAATAACCCACAACTGGGTAAAATACAATCGATTATTTTTCTTCTGAACTGAGACACAAGATCTCACTTAATATTCTCATCTGCTATGTTCAGTGAGGAGTAATAACAAAATGTTGTAATGTTTAATATGTCTATTATAATTCTATAATTTCTTCAAATTAATTTGCAGTCAGGTTTAACAGACTGTATAAAAATCTAAAGAGTTTTACAGGGATTAGAAGAAAGATTTAACCCTCCATCAGAATATGATCATTAACATTTAATCTCTTTTCAAATAAAAATATAAATAAAGTTCAAGGCCTGTCCTGTTTAGTGGACTCAGATTTATATGTATGACTTTCTTCTTCCAGCCAGTAAATATCGCCACCTATCGGCACCATTCTGCAATGAGTAGCATTTTAAAGTGGGCAGAAACATATATCAAGAAAGTGTAGAATAAAGAAGGTAAATAACTTCCTATCAATAAGATGTAGTGACTTTAGCCCCGAGGTTACTAAAGTATTTTATTAAATTAATCTGGATTAATTACAGTGTAGAAATAGTTACTTTCCCAAAAAACAAGACCTTGATGTTAGCTGACTAGCAAACTGTCACATTAGCCTAGCGTGTGTTAGCTGCTAACTCCACATCAACTTACTGCAAGATCCACAGTTAATTCACAAAATGAAAGAGTTGATTGTATGAAAATATCCATATAGTATGAAATGCTTTCTTTTTCTCTTTTTTTTACCTCAGGATTGTTTACGTAGGTTAGCTCACTTATGTGTTTTGTGCTAATGCTAGCTCTCCAAAATTTCTGCAACACTGATATCGTTTATCATCATTTTCACATTTAGGAATAAAAGTTGTCCTGAGAAGACCATCAGTCTGATCTCAAACCCGCTTCTGAAGTTTATTACTCGATCAGACCCGCTCCTTTTCACTGTTCCTGTGTGAGAACAACAGGATTAAGAAATATAATCAACCATTTTGTGAATAAACTACTGCAAAAGAGAAGTTTACCACAGAAATCACAATCTCTCTCTCTCTCTCTCTCTCTC
Source organism: Ameiurus melas (assembly GCA_012411365.1). Taxonomy (NCBI): domain Eukaryota; kingdom Metazoa; phylum Chordata; class Actinopteri; order Siluriformes; family Ictaluridae; genus Ameiurus; species Ameiurus melas. The sequence goes on along the minus strand of CM022764.1, from coordinate 27,451,857 downwards.
TCTCTCTCTGCGCATGGGTGGTGATGGAGTGAGTGTGGTGTGTGGAGTGTATGTTAATGGTTTGGTGTTTTGCCAAAGTTTTCTGCGAGTGTGTTTTCTTTTTCTTTTCTTTAATTTAATTTATTGAGTGTTAAGTTATTTAGTTAACAGTGGTTGGTGGAAGTTGTGAGTGGGTGAAGGTGAGCTGGACGTCATGGCCCCTGAGGCCGGAGGAGAGATGTTGCGTCAGGTGTGTACCGGAGAATGGAGAACAGGTGGAGGAGGTTCTGCTAGTGCTGGGAGAGCAGGTCGCGAGTGAGAACATCTACTTCACCTCCCGAATGAACAAAGCAGTGGTTATTTTCCTACAGAGCGAAAGATTCACCAACACGCATGTGTAAAAGTGGAATATGCTGAAAGGTGATATGCTATATGTTACCCCTCTTCTGCACCTTTTTCTGCCCCTGCAACACGGAGTCATTATTTCAAGCGTACCCCCTTCATCAAAGACGAGCTGATCATGAAGGAGCTGGCATGCTTCGGGAAAACCCGTGACTGATATTCCCGCTCGGCTGTAAGAACTCTGTGGTGAAACACGTCCTGTCTTTCGGAGGTTTATATGTTTATTAACACCCGAGACCAAACACTGGATATTAACTTCAAGTCGGTGACAGCAGCTACACCGTCTTCACCACCACTGAACGCCTGAGGTGTTTGTGTGTGGGGAGATCGGGCATAAATGGCTAATTTCTTCCCGGACTGGAGAAACTTCATCAAATCTGTACAACACACCATGGGCGTAATGTCACCAAGGAGACCGCTACAGAATGAGGAAATGGACGCAGCATACGGATGACAAAATGACAGAACTTGATGCGCAGTTAATTGGGGTTCTTCTTTTAAAATAAATAAATAAAAATGTAAATATGAAAATATACCAGAACTGATGTATTAAATGTTTTAAAAAGTCAACTCTCTCTCTCTCTCTCTCTCTCTCTCTCTCTCTCAGAGTTTCACATGCTTGTGTTGCCTAGTAGCGGAGGTTCAGGGTTCGAGCGGTCCTCACGCTGCTGTCCCTCAGTGAAGTGGTGTTTCTGTGTGGTGAATGGAGACACAGTGTACCATGTTTTAGGGAGAGTAAAAATAAACACCCAGAATCCGAATAAGAAATAATTCTTCTGTGAAGTTTCACCTGAATCACACAAGGGGGCTCTGACATCTCCACTGAAGGATAGAATTCAGATTCAACACTCATATTTTTTCTTACTAACTTTTTTACACAGTGTACTGTGGGGCGGCTGTGGCGCAGTTGGTAGAGTGGGTTGAGGCGGTTAGATTCCCGGCCCGGGTGATTCCACATGCCGAAGTGTCTTTGGGCAAGACACTGAACCCCAAGTTGCTCCCGATGGCAAGCTAGCGCCTTGCTAGCACCTTGGTGTGTGAGTGTGTGTGTGAGTGTGTGTGTGAATGGGTGAATGAGACACAGTGTAAAGCGCTTTGGATAAAAGTGCTATATAAGTGCACATTTGCCATTTACATTTACTGAGACTGTCGTCCAATCAGAGCGGGGCAGGCTGTAGTGCTGCTTTCTCATTGGTCAGCACAAACATTATTGGTGTTCTTGAACTTCAGATAAACACAAGTTATATTTCAGTATTCCTCTGTCATTAATGCATGAAATAATCCACATTTCTGAGATTCAGTATGAATTTAATGTATAATGATATCACAAAGTGCTTCTATACCACCATAAATAACTGCTTTAGTGGATTTCTAAAATTAAATGAAGATTGAGTTTAGAGTTCCACAGACACAGAAGTAATTTTACAATACAGTCTGGATCTGAGATTAAAATCTTGCTCATAAATAAAATTAACCTATTTTAATTTCTCTAAAAGATCCTTTTCACATGTCTTTACGTGTATATTATCTGTGTTTGTACATCATCTATGATCATCTCCTCTCTAATAAAAGAGACAATGTCTTTTATATTCTGTGAGTGGCTCTTATTCTGGAGTGGCTGTGGTGTAGTTGGTAGAATGGGTTGTCCCTACTTAGTGGGGTTGGCGGTTCGATTACCGACGAGAACTCCACCTGTGACTCCAAATGCCGAAGTGTCCTTGGGCAATACACTGAACACTGAAAGTCCGCGCCTTGCATGGCAGCTCTGCTACCATTGGGGTGTGTGTGTGTATGGGTAAATGAGACTACAGTGTAAAGCGCTTTGGATAAAAGCGCTATATAAGTGTGCCATTTATATATTTCTTTAACCCTTTACACACTGAATAAATTCACTCTCCGTCCAGTAGGTGGCAGAAAGAGAATACTGTACATGTGCTACACTCCTGTATTACTGTAGTCTACACCCTAACATACAGTGAAGATAAATCACATCAATACTTTAACACTTTATTTACATCACAAGACTTTTATATATAATGTACATTTTAATCACAGGTAACATGTTCACAACAACCTGTGTGTGTGTGTGAAACGTTTCCTATAGATTCACTGTTGAACAATTATTAAAAATTTAAGTTTAAGAGTTACAAGAGCTGAATGACGGCACCGTTGGGGAATCACCCAGATAACATGCTTTTGGGGACAGAACAGGAAGTCATTAATCTTCCAGACCACACAGATTATTAGTGAGTACTTGATGTATGCGAGGTTGATGGGATCGTAGCAGGTTCTCTGCTGATTCTGATCCTCATGCTGCTGATGTTTTCTGGGCCGTCAGGGAGACACTGGTGTGTAGGTCACAGAGGGTCAAATCAGACCGGTGCAGGTCCACTTCCTGCAGAGAGAAACATCTGATAATGTGACATTATTAGTCTGCTTTAATAGTGACATGATCTCACGCGCTGACTTCCATCAACTACATTTCATCATTTCATGGTTTTTCTGGTACCTTCTCGTTCCGAGTCCCCAGTGGAAGAACACTTATCTGAAAATTAAGAGAATTTAACATAGACAAAGACGACAATCTCAAAAATGTCAAACACACAGATTTCACTACACAGCTTTTTACAATAACTAACGTTTTTCATTACACATTCATTCTGCACTCGTGTATAAGGGCTGCTGTACGGCCTGGAACAACAGGAAGTGTCATAAATAAAGGGAAGTTGGTCTTCAGGCTGTAGAGTTCTCACCTCGTAGCGTGGAACAGTACAGAGGGAGCAGATGATGCTTATTGACACAAAGACCGCACTACACACATGATAGGATTATAATAATAATTCCACAGAGTGCAGGACCTACAGACTGCTGTGTGTCTGAAAGATCAGTCTCATGATGCTGATCAGCTGAAACACAGAGGAACACAGAGATATCAGTAAAGTATCTGAGAGGAAGGTGTATCAGATGACATTCTGATATCTTTTAGAACTTTAATTTAGTGTTAAACACACACCGATCAGACTGTCACTTATACACTGTGTAACAATAAACAACAACAACAACAACAACAACAACCACCGAGAGAGAAAAGTCTTTTTCTTTTCTGTTGTATTAATCATTACAATAGTTTCAGCTCACCACATCTGTACTGATATCTCTCGTTATATTTTTCTTTTATTAAGATTTCTCTCAATCATGGATTTGGGACATGAGTCCATCTATTTGAAACACTTTTCTCCTCCACACTGAACTGATCTTCTCACAGTTCAACAACATTCTCAACACTGCTCTTTAAAGTGTGGCTGAACAAAATAAAGAACCCTTGAAGAAAATGAAGCGAGAGGAAATAATGTCCAGATTAGCAGAACTTTAAAAAGTCTGGAGTGTCAGGTGCTCGAGATTTTACTGTTTGTTCATAAAAATAATCCTTGAAATAATACACAAGATGATAGAAATAATATTTTGAAAAATAAACACACGAACTAAAACTAAATTAAATTGCAGTAATCAGACTGAATAAAGTATTGGCACCCACCTGTAAAGTTCAGTCTGATGGGTTTCCCGTACTGAATGTGTGTTGCGTCGTTTCGACCTCCACAGAAATAAAATCCCAGATCTGTCTCTCTAACTCCAATAATCACTAAACTGACTGAACTGCGGCTTTCTGTTATATCAAAGTGACTCCGTTCACATTATAACGGAGGAAAACGTTTTCTCTAGTTTCAATTTTTCAGCAGATATCAGCAGCTTCACCTCCTCAGATCTCAATTCGATACCACGATATCTCAGAATATAGTGTGTTTACATTGTGATGTTCAGGCGGTGATGTTCTCTCCAGGATGGACAGATAAATGACCAGTTGAGGCGATCTCAAGGGGACCACGTGTAAAGAAACCTGAAGGAACAACAAGAGAGCAGATTCATCTTCACTGTCCAAACCAGCTATAGTGCATTAATACATTCAGAGTCCTGAACATTACTCACACTTTCACAGCTACAGCGGCTAATAACAGTCTTTTATAGTTTACTATCTGATCATCTGCTAATGTGTGTATGAACTCACCAAACAGCATCTGTAGAAGAATTGTAGACAGGAGTTTGGCCATTTCTCACACACTCCCTCCAGCGCTCTGAGGACAAGTGCTGCTGTTTCACACCTGGTTTTAGCCACACGGTCCTACATCCTGTTCTGTATTTTGTCAGTCCAATAATCTGCTCACATCACTGGTGTTCTTCTTAGACGGTGCACACAGATCCGAGCACATTTATCATTTTATCAGTTTAATTTCTTTACACGATCCACCAACAATGCTAACATGAACATCCTAGCAGGCTGAAGGGAAAAACATTTCACCACAATAAGACCCTGGCGTTATGTCAGAAGAGGGACAGATCCATGTTAGCAGAATAAATAATACATCATATTGTTTTAACTGATTTTTAGCTGCAATATGCAGAAAAGTTTGGATTTATACGCAACATCTGAGTATACATACTTAAGCAGGGTTCACACTGAACGATTTTGACCATGATTTAGTCATCTGAGACAGATTTTGAGAATATTTTGGAGTGTGCAACTGATGGACCGTACGTGTATCAAAAAATCCCATTCTGCAACAGAACTGAAAATGACGGAAGACAGCATCGGCTCTTTTTAAACAGGACTTGTAACAATAACTGAAGAAATTTTCACATTTTTCAAGGTTTAAACAAGAAAACAGTTGTCATGGCGTTTGAAACCTTTTTTGTAATCTACATCATGCCTTACCGGCCGAGCTAACAGCAACGTATTGACCTCAGCCTGTTAACATTGCCCACATTAAACTACTAATTCAGTTAACTTTCCGTATACGCTTTTTAATTAACTATCTGTTTTGTCCTTCATTTACCAGCCGGTGTGAAAACTGGGAGTAAATTTGCATTGGTGTAGTGAGGTGTGCAGCGATTAGAGCGCCACCCTTGTTGACTAAGTGGCCAATGGGCTCTATTCCTACCTTAGTATATAAGCTGTGGTTTATGCCTCATGGAATGTGCCATGGTGAGCAACGCGCCCTTCCTTTCATTGCTACAGATTGCAGAGGTATGTGCTGTTAGCTTTGTTAAACTTAGCTGTTTGATGCTAGTTGTCCGCTTATTGTGTGATTTCTTTGTTTAGAGTGGCGTTGGGCTACCGGGGCGGCAAGTGTGGGGTGCTGCTTGCTCGCTAGCGTCTCCCCCGGGCACCCCAGCGTTTCCTCCTTTTGGGGAAGCAGTCTTCCACTTCTGCATATCCGGAAAACTAGTGCCCCGGGCCTCAGAGCCATCATTTCGGTTGGGGGTCTTATTGGCTCCGTATTGTCAAAGGTTCAGTTTCCACATCTTGTTTGATGTCTTCCTGTCCTCATGTTCTTCCGTCTATGGGTGGAGTGCCAGTTTCCTGTTTGGTTGATACAGGCTCGATGGTCTCAACTATTACGGAAAGTTGTTTTCTGCAGCATTTTTGAATGATGGGTTCAGGAGGCGACTTAGGTCATGTCAGTGGCTACAGCTTTGTGCTGCTAATGGTTTGTCCATTCCTTATCTTGGTTACATGGAGCTGGACATTGAGCTTTGTGGCTAAGTTATTACAAATGCGGGGTGCTTTTGTGTCAAAGACCCTCCTGGTGGCTTATGTGTGTGATCAGTTCCGGGGTTCTCGGAATGAATGTTCTGAATCGATGTTACCAGGAGCTGTTTGGATTAACTTACGAACCTGCTCTCTTTTAGTTGCCTGATGTGTTAACAGCTCCACACTTTGTATCACAGGCTCTACAACATTGTTGTGACAATGCTACTTTAAGTAATGTAACTCGTATTGGTAGGGTACAGGTGCAGGGTCGTAGGCCTTGTTGCATTCAGGGGCATGTTTAAGTTTGTTCCAGTCATGCACTCAGATGAATATTCTAATGGAGCTGTACTTTTTGAGCCTCCCGAGTCAGGGTTGCCTTTGCGGGGTTGCTAGCTTCTCCAGCCGGTAGTGCAGGTAAGCCAAGGGACAGCTTATATACCTGTGGTTAATGTTGGAATAACTGATGTCATGCTTTACCCTCGTTCCATGCTTGGCACATTAAGTGATGTTTACGTGATGTGTTTTGCCCTTGAGGTATTTCTGAGGTTCAGCCAGTTGTGGCCATGGTGCGGGTCTCAGAATGCAGAGGTGCGACTTACTGTGCAGGAGCAGGTGGAGGCAGTGGACCTGTCGATTTTATCCGTGGAAGAGCAGTGTCAGGTGAGAACTTTGCTCTACAAGTTTCAGCCAGTGTTTTCTACCAGGAGGTGAGACTTGGGTTGTACCACTTTAATTTCTCATGATATTCCCTTGTTGGATGAGACGCCCGATTCAGCAGCGTTTGAGGCGGATACCGCTATCAGAGTTTGAGGTGGTAAGGGCCCATATAAATCAGTTATTGGAAAGTGAGATCATTCGGGAAAGCTGCTGTCCATATGCTTACGCCATTGTGTTGGTCAAAAGAAAGATGGAAGTTTGCATATGTGCGTAGACTACACGCCAACTTAATGCTCCCTGACTAGTGCTTGTTGGTTCTCATCTCTAGATTTAGCCAGTGGTTATAATCAGGTTCTAGTCGCAGAGAAAGATCGGTTTAAAGGCGGCTTTCTGTACACCTTTGGACTCTTTGAGTGGAACCGTATGCCCTTTGGCCTGTGTAATGCCCCAAGTTACCTTTCAGAGGTTAATGGAGAGGTTGTTTGGGGACCAACAGTGCAAATCCTTACTTTTATATCTGGATGATGTTATCGTATTTTCTGCCTCTGTAGCTCAAAATTTGGAGCGCTTGGAGGTAGTCTTGAGTCGGTTAGGATGTGAAGGACTTAAGGTCAAGTTAAGTAAGTGTGTGTTCTTCCAAAGGGAAGTGATGTATTTGGGCCATGTCATATTGGCTGGCGGGGTAGCACCTGATCCTGCAAAGATTGAGGCTGGGAAAAAAAATTCCATGAAATTGGAGTTTGTGGCGCTCAAGTGGGCCATCAGTGAGAAGTTTAGGGAGTACCTACTGAGTCAGAAGTGCATTGTCTATATTGATAATAATCCCCTTAGCCACCTGGCATCTGCTAAACTGGGAGCTACTGAGCAAAAGTTGGGCTGCTCAATTGGCCTCTTTTGATTTTGAGGTTGGTGTCGGGGCCCCCATAATGCTGATGCCCTCTGGACAGAATCAGTTTTGCCCGGAGACACGGGAGAGTTTCTTGCCAGGGACTGTTTTTCCAGCTGTGTTGAGGGTGAGTCAGGACCGGTAGTAAAGGTTGATCAACTGGTGATCACAGCATTGCCCAGCTTTTCCTGTGAGGACCTGAGTGTGCTACAGGAGGTGGATCCTGATATTCAGAGGGTTTTGGCATATTGGGAGCAGGGGTTATATCCCAGCTTTTAAGAGCGTCAACAGCTCCCCAAGACTGTGTTGACTTTGCTTCGGCAATGGGACCGTCTCATAAAAAAAGGTTTGTAGTCCTTTATCGCTGTGTGTCACGCCCTGGCGGTGAGGAGATGCTACAGTTGATTTTGCCTGTGGCTTTAATCCGTGATGTATTGACCCAGTTACATCAACATCACGGACATCAGGGTGTGAGCGTACTACTGAACAAATACATAACTGGTGTTATTGGCAGGGGATGTATGCAGAGGTGGCACAGTGGTGTCCGGGAATGCGACGATGTCAGCTGGCTAAGGCAGCTCGACCACTTGCTCGAGGGCTTTATGGGTCATGTCTTGGCCTCCAAGCCTAATGAGATTTGGCTATTGATTTCAGAATGCTTAAGCCTTCTCCGTTCTGGGCATGAGAATGTTTTAGTTTTAACAGATGTGTTCAGTAAATATACACTAGCCTGCCCAACTAGGGACCAGCGGGCTGAGGCAGTTGTACAAGCGTTGGTTTTTTTTAGGTTCGGGGTCCCAGGTTGTATCTACTCTGACCAGGACCAGAATTTCGAGTCTGCCCTTATGAAACAACTCTGTAGGTTTTACCGGATTGAGAAATCTTGGTCAATGCCCTATCATCCAGCTGGTAATGGCCAATGAGCGGTTCAATTGAACACTTCATAACCTTTTGTGCACTCTCCCTGCTTCCAGGAAGCGGGATTGGAAATCTTGTCTCCAGCAGATTTTGTTCTGCTATAATACCACCCCCCAGCAAGCCACAGGTGAGTCTCCATATTTCCTGATGTTTGGTCAGAAACCTAGACACCCTGTTGATTTCCTATTGGGAAGGGTTCAGGAACCTGGTGAGAGGGGAGTTCATGAGTGGATTGTAGAGCATCAAGCAAGGATGCATGTGGCATTTGAGGGGGCATGGGAACATTTGAAGGTTGCGGCTGACTGTCGTAAGAAGCGGCATGACCCACAGGTTTGTGATCCACCATTGAGGGAGGGTCAATTGGTTTACCTCCGGGATCATAGTGTGAGAGGGTGTCATAAAATCCAGGACCTGTGGAGCTCAGTGGTGTATGAGATTGTGAGGGCACCAGAAGATGGAGGGTGTGTGAATGCCGTGGCACCTGTAGATGATCTGGATAGGGTTAAGCATGTCCATAGTTTGATGATGAAGACTCCGATACATTGAGGTTCCCCAGTTGTTCCTCCTAAATGCTCCCCAGTTAAACATCTGTCTTCATCAGGGGACTCAGAGGAACTGGACCTTATTGTGGCCATTTCAGACGCCTCGCAAGTCAGGTCAGGTCGAGCTACGGTTCTGGAAGCACCAGTGACCACTCCTGCAGAAGTAATAGGGCTCTCCGATGAAGTGTCCCTGCCCTCTGTAAACAATACGTTGGTGTGTGATATTGAGGTTGATTTGGGTCCCACGGGTACATCTGTTTTTCTCCCCCAGGGCCAGCCTAGATAAGGTGTGGGAGCTCTGCGAAGAACAAGATGAGCCACAGCAGGGCAACATTCTAATGTCCACCACCTTCCACGAGCAGTGGAGAATGTAAGAGATGCAGCATGTGTTCCAGGGTCTTCATTTAGTATTAGTTCAGAGTTGTTTTGGTATTAGTTCAGGCCTTGGGAATGATGCCAGTGATTTTGTAACCCATCGTTGGGGCGACGATGCAAAAGTAGGGGGTAGAATGTAGTTAGGTGTGCAGCGAATAGAATGCCACCCTTGTTGACTAAGTGGCCAATGAGCTCTCTTCCTACCTTAGTATATAAGCTGTGGTTTATGCCTCATGGAATGTACCATTGTCGAGAATGCGCCCCTTTCTTTCACTGCTACGGATTGCCGAGGTATGTGCTGTTAGCTTTGTCGCTTAGCTGTTCGATTCTAGTTGTCTGCTTATTGTGCTATTTATTTGTTTAGCATGACGTTGGGCTACGAGACTGTTGTGTGGTGCGCTGCTTGCTCTCAGCGTGGTGTGTCATCAAGGCTCCCAACTGTGTGCCACGGTCATTTACGTAGCCCGGTCGGAGCGCCAGCTGTTCCTGCTATAACTATTAACAAAGCTATCGTATGATTTTCGTATGTTGCCATGGATGAGGCAATAGAGGTGGTAGACCCCCTATAACACCACCAAGACTTATTGCCTCTTCTGGCCCAGATGTTGTTGTAACCTCACCACCCTCAGTGAATCCCCAGCAGGAAAGATCACACAGAAAAGGAAAAGGGGCTGGAATTGGGGAACTGATCATGGAGATGGAGAAGAGGGAAGCTGAGAAAGAAGTAGCTTAAAGGGATGAGAGAAGGAAAGAAGAAAGGGAGAGACAGGAGAGGTGAGAAGTGGAGAGAGAGAGAGAGGGGGAGAGAGAGAGAGAGAGAGAGGGTGAGGTGCGGTGCGGTGCGGTGCAGTGGGTGCAGTGTACAGAGAACTGTGGTAAAGTAGTAAGTTCCCATTTCAGTGGACTGAAGTGGTTAAGATGATGCTGACTGAAGGTTGTGAGTTCAAATCCCAGCTGTAGAAGCTTGGCCTTAACCCTCAACTGCTCAGTTATATAAATGAGACAAATGTAAGTGCGCTCTGGATAAGGATGTCATAAAAATTAAAGCAGAAAAAGTTTTATTTTCTGTGTTCAGCATTAAGTAGGCGGTAGGGGAAAGAGTTCCTGAATTTGTTAGCGTGATGGTGAGGACTCCACAGCTCGTAACACCTACAATGGAGATAGCTTTTGGAAATGCATAGTACCCCCATATACAGTCATTGATGGTATCATTTGAAGGCTTAAACACTCAATTTTAATCAGAATCACATCAATGTTGTATTTGTTACATAAAGTAGCGTGATGGAGAATAAACATCATGCATTTATTCCACTGTATATGGATAAGAAAAAGCATTTAAATTAAGATAAATTATGCGCACAGTGGCTTAGTGGTTACCGTCTGCCTCACACCTCCTGGGTCGGGGTGCGATTCCCGCCGAGGCCGTGTGTGCAGGATTTGTATGTTCTCCTCATGCTCGCGGGGTTTCCTCCGGGTACTCTGGGTTCCTCCCCAGTCCAAAGACATGCATGGTAGTTTGATTGGCGTGTCTAAATTGTCCATAGTGTATGTCCAGGGTGTACCCTGCCTTGTGCCTGATGCTTCCTGGGATAGGCTCCAGGTTCCCCGCGAGCCTGAGGAAGGAATAAGCGGTTGAAGATGGATGGATCAAATGTACCCCAGGGTAAATAGGTTAATAGCATAACATTTTAGTCTGAACAAGTTTGAAAAATTGAACAATCACACAATCAACAATCAGAAGAACTGTGGCTAGATACACATTCACACACAGCCCATGGCAGTGTGAAAGTTGTTGGTGGATGCCACTTCTGGCGAACACTGCAGCTCCGAGATCCCCTGGTGATTAGAGATTTTGGAGTGCAACAACACGCAACAACTTCTTTCATCAAGGCAGGACTTACTTGGAGCACCAGCATGTTTTGAGCATCCCAAAGGCTCGCGGAATAATGTTCTGTGCACGAGACACCTTCCTGCAGGAGAGTACAGCCTGCCTGTGTACACAGGGCTGTTCTTCACCACCCTGGCATCATGAACAGACCCAGGGTACCCAAAAAAGATTTCCATGAAATTCCCCTGGTGGTCGGTGATGTCCTACAACTGGACTGAGTGGAACAGCTTCCTACTGAAATAACATTGGGAGTTATTTGCTGGTGGTTTAATTCGGATGTGACAGCTGTCTATTGCGCCACCTGCCACACAGAACGATGGAGACCCGGCCAGCTGTGCAAAACCTGCACCAACTGCCTCCAGGTCATCTGCACTGGGGAAAGCAATCACTCTCCACAATGTGGAATTGGACTTTAGGGCAGTGATGAGGGCCGTGATGGACTACTGAGAAAGCCATAGTTCACAACGAAGGTCAGTTGCCTCATCAAAATACAGCTGCAGGATTGGCATAGCTGTGTTGAGGTAGCAGTAGTATGTGGGGCTCACAGTCTGTAAATATGTACATAGTTTGTTAGAATAGTTCATTTGAATGAATTTGCTTTTTTGTAATAATTTAATCTTTCATTTTTATTCAAATTTACTGAATTCTTTAATTCATTCATTATTATTTTTTACTTGCCTATAGATGCATACATTTTTATTTGCTGTGTTTGGTTAGTGTGTATGTGTTCGTTCATTCATTCATTGCAAATGTACATTATTTCATTAGACTTTATGATTTTATAAGTATAAGTATTTATTATTGACATAATATCATAATTTATCATGTATGTTTTTAATTAAATCAGATTAAATTGTTAGAGGGGAATTTAAGATGTCATATGGTCATGTTAAAATGAACCCCACATGTTACAATGTGACCCACCTATGGGGCATGTTCTAACATTTCACTTCTCTTCTTTCTGGTTAAATAAAGAAAACTGTATATGTATTATTTATATAAATAAGACAAAATATTTGTACCAGACATTTATAAAATTAATATAAAAAAGAAAAAGAAAAATGCTTTGAACACTAAGTACGTTTCCACAAATGTGAGGATAAAGTGTTAAGTTGTGTCCCGCTCTCCTCTACACACCTCAACAAAAAAGCCAATTAATCATGTTAAATATTCTTAAAGGGAATTGAGAATACAGAAACTGAGGAAGATGTTTTGCATGAAAGAATAATGACACCATGCAGTTCTGTGGAGATGTCAATAACCACACACTGTGAACAGGAAATAGCTCACACCTGGGTAGAAGAAAAGAACAGATCAGGACGTACCTTCTGAATACAGAGACACTCAGTAATCTTACTGATTTAAATCATTAAGTGGAATCAGAGATCCATAAAATCACTGATACACTGTACAGTGAATATAAACATCACTGACTGTTCATTCTTTATTAATTTACACCTAGACTCACTGTCACAGAAATCAGAATAAACATAGGATTATTTAGTACTCTGTGTGTGTGTGTGTATGTGAGTGTGTGTGTGTGTGTGTGGAGGGTGGGGGGAATGTGTGGGTATGTGTGTGTGTGTGTGTGTGTGTGTGTGTGTGTGTGTGTGTGTGTGTGTGTGTGTGTGTGTGTTTGTGGGTTGGTATGAAATGTTGTGGTCTGACCCTCAGCAGATCATAACAGGACCTTTATTTGTGACTTGTCAGTCTGGTAAACATTAAAGTCACCTGTGTTGATCAAATGATGTTCTGTAGGTCGTATTACTCATTATTACAGTTTATATTACAGTGCTGTTGAATTCTGGATTGTGATTGGTCAGAAGGTGTTGAATAATTTTCTATAACAGCAGCTCTGACAGTGGTGCAGCTGTGAATCACAAGTTTATATTAATGCACTGGTTTTAATATCTTATCGTTTCTATAGCAACAGCTCATTCACAGGGACTTGCACGGCAAACACATGAACAGATTAAAAACATGAGGAAATGTTTCTATAGTAAGGAGATGTTTATTTAACATTTATGGAAGGAGTCTCCAGTGTCAGTGCTTTGTAAAAGTCAGAGGTAAATTTGTAAGTTTAAGTTTTCTGGCATCTTCAGGACAGGTGAGTTTATGCTTTTTGGTTTCCTCATAACAACAAGCTGTGGTTTTTCTGTCGTATTAACTTCAAGAGAGAAAAAACATTGAGGTTGGTGATGGAATGACTATTTATAGCTGCTATCATGTAAGTGTGAACAGGAACTAACCAGTTTCACAAACTTTCCACATTGTAATATATAATTATAAGTAGTTTAAAAAAAAACAAAAAAAACAGTGCATGTCATTTGTTAATAAATTAAATATTGTAATTGTTGACACATTGTTGTATCTAGAATTCAGAAACCTAATAAAACATGTTACTGTGGTTCTGAGGACTTGTTTTGATCAAACACTGAAACCACAATGATACTAAAACCACATGTCCTGAACAGGAAATAACACACAACTGGGTAAAATACAATCGATTCTTTTTCTTCTGAACTGAGACACAAGATCTCACTTAATATTCTCATCTGCTATGTTCAGTGAGGAGTAATAACAAAATGCTGTAATGTTTAATATGTCTATTATAATTCTATAATTTCTTAGAATTAATTTGCAGTCAGGTTTAACAGACCGTATTAAAATCTAAAGAGTTTTACAGGGATTAGAAGAAAGATTTAACCCTCCATCAGAATATGATCATTAACATTTAATCTTTTTTCAAATAAAGATATAAATAAAGTTCAAGACCTGTCCTGTTTTGTGGACTATGATTTGTATGTATGACTTTCTTCTTCCTGTCAGTAAATATCGCCACCTACCGGCACCATTCTGCAATGAGTAGCATTTTAAAGTGGGCAGAAAAATATATCAAGAAAGTTTAGAATAAAGAAGGTAAATAACTTCCTAACAATAAGATGTAGTGACTTTAGCCCTGAGGTTACTACAGTATTTTATTAAATTAATCTGGATTAATTACAGGGAAGAAATAGTTACTTTCCCAAATTAAAAGACCTTGATGTTAAATGCAAGCACTTCATCAACGTCTGATTTTGTACAAGCCATATTCAGTCTCAAAGAGCCGTTCACTGCCTGTTTAACGAAATACTGTGCAGCTGAAACATAACATTCCTCTCTACATTTTAATCTTATAGACAAGAACAGATTTCACGTGTTTAAATAAAGCTTTGGGCTTTTGTCTGGAGTAAAATAAACACAGTAATTCACCTTCAGGAATTCATTTATTTGATATTGATGATATCAGTCATTTACTTCGTATTGGCCTTTACACACAGTGCAGTGTTACATGTTACACAGGACTAAAGTCTTTTAACCACTAGAGCTCTAGTGTCACTTATAGCCCAAAGAAACATACATTTTCAACACATCTGGCTTTAATGCTTCAACTCTTCATGAAGCTTTAACATCACTACTTTTAACCTTGGAACTCTTTTAAGAACAAAATGTACCAAAGAGTCCTTATTAATATATTTTTGTTTGAAGTTAAGACATTTTTGAATAGTTAAAGAAATGTTTTCCTAGATTCACTGTTGAACAATTATTTAAAAAATTGGAGTTTAAGAGTTACGAGAGCTGAATGACGGCACCGTTGGGGAATCACCCAGATAACATGCTTTTGGGGACAGAACAGGAAGTCATTCATCTTCAGACCACACGGATTATTAGTGAGTACTTGATGTATGCGAGGTCGATGGGATCGTAGCAGGTTCTCTGCTGATTCTGATCCTCATGCTGCTGATGTTTTCTGGGCCGTCAGGAGACACTGGTGTAGGTCACAGAGGTCAAATCAGACCAGTGCAGGTCCACTTCCTGCAGAGAGAAACATCTGATAATGTGACATTATTAGTCTGCTTTAATAGTGACATGATCTCAGCGCTGACTTCCATCAACTACATTTCATCATTTCAAACATCTGGGAAAATCCACCGTCCCCTAATAAATTATCTACAAAATACTGGGATACGTGAGAGACTTTAATAATTCACTATGAATATCTAGTATTTATGTATGTATGTATGTATGTCTGTATGTATGTATGTATGTATTTGTTTATTTGTTTAGCTTTGTTATTGTAATTATTATTGTTGTTTTCCTGCCAATCTGCTACCCACACTCCAGTCCAGTGGTGGCACTAATGCACCTTAAGTTGGTTTTCCAACCGCCTAAACAAAAAGAAGAGGAAGCAGAAGAGGAGGAAGAGGAATATGGGGAAGAGGCGGAAAAGGAAAAGGAGGAGGAAAAAGAAGAAGTTAGCATTAATGCTAAAAAAAAAAAACATGAAGCCATCTACAGCGTGTCGCCGTTCTGTTATGAGCTGAGGTAGGAAAATATCCCTATTTTATCCACACAATATGTTTTAAATTGTCTTTAAAGTATTTAAGGATGTTCACTGGACGTGTTTGTGAATTGTAGAGATTTTAGGAGTTTAATGTCGTTTATTAAAGGCCCTTAACCCTCTCTGCTCCAGTGCTGTATCAGACCTGCGTGAAGTTGAACTCCCCCCGCAAAACGTCAGCAAAATAGTCTCATTCGTTTGTGCTTATAAAAGTTCCGTTTGTGCTGCTTCCGTTTATAAAATATTAGACATTGAATTATAGGCGCTAATCTCCTCGGTGTGAGTACACTTTTAGAGTAGAACTGCCGAAGACTTTTTCAAGAGAAATCATATCATCATTTGTTCAATAAACAATTCTCTTTACTTCATTCACTGGTCTCTCAGAACTTTTCATTTATTTACAAGGAGAATCATCTGTTACACTTCACTCCCCCACACACACACACGGCCCATGTATGTATAAACAGAGCTACAGCAAACAGATTATGGTGTGTGTGTATTTATTTATGACAATGTTAATATTATGACTGTTATTCTCATAACAACATGTACAGAGACAAGTAAAAACACTTATATTGGAGTTCCTGTTACATTTCACACATCCTGTGATCCGCTGTGTCTCTTAAAAGTTGAAAACGCACAGTGGTTAGGTAACAATTACGTGAATGTGACTATTTAATGTGGTTTGTTGTTTGGATTTGACCTTGTTACTTCAACTGTATTGTTCAAATAAAAAAGACAGTCGGCAGAAACCAGCACAAATGATTTAGACCATTTCGGGTGAATTTGGAGCATGTGGGGGGCTGAGTGACCCCAGGATGACCTATAAATATTCTTTTAATATCTCCTGAACCAAAGCACAACCGAACATTTTACGTCACAAACGATTGAGACTGTTTTGCGTTGTTGGGGGGGGCAACTTCATGCAGGTCTGTATCATGGCTGACCACAACTTCCTGATATGCTGACCTGCGTGAAGTTGGCCCCCCCACCAACACAAAACGTCAGCAAAATAGTCTCAATCGTTTGTGCTGGTTTGTGCCGTTAAAAGTTTCGTTTGTGCTGCTTTCGTTTTTAAGATATTAGACATTTAATTGTGGCGCGGTGACGTCACCAGCCCCCCACATGCTCCAAGTTCATTCAAAATAGTCTCAATCGTTTGTGCTTCGTTTGTGCTGCTTCGGTTCCGGAGATATTAAAGGAATATTTATAGGTCCTTCTGGGGTCACCCAGCCCCCCCACATGCTCCGAATTAACCCGAAATGGTCTCGATCGTTTGTGCTCCGTTTGTGCTGATAAAAGTTTCGTTTGTGCTGCTTTCGTTTTTAAGATATTAGACATTTAATTATGGCACGGTGACGTCAGCAGCCCCCCACATGCTCCAAGTTCATTCAAAATAGTCTCAATCGTTTGTGCTGCTTTCGATTTTAATATATTAGGGATTAAGTTCTATGAGATGACGTCACCAGCCCCACACATGCTCCAAATTGACCCAAAATGGTCTAAATCGTTTGTGCCGATCAGGTCATCATACATCTCTCAGACACATGGAGACCTCCTGCAGTAGGCCACATAATGTCCAAGAGCATCCTGGGTTAAGCCTCCTCTGAAAGCAATGACTGCCCTTAAAGTAAATCTCTCTCCTTGGAGCATCAGATTGGAGGGAAATTCACACAAAGAAAATTCTGTGGAGGTGTCAATCCACAGAAGTTCTCCCAGACTGTAACTGTGAGAACCTTTACCTGCACAGAGCACTTTTCCTGAAGTAGAGTCTGTCTTGAATGCAGAGGGACACTGTGACGGACTTTGGATTGGCCTGAGGCAGGGGGACTCCGGAAGGTTAAGGTCTTCTTCCACCGCGGTCTGAAGCTGTGCCATGCCAGAAGCCTGCAGTACAGCAACTAACATGGGTACCATGTGCAGCTGTAATTAGCATTGCATAGCTCCATTGGCCATACTAGTATTAACAATGAGTTTTCTGTTCAAGAAACATCGACAATCTTAGCTCTTTGAAAGTTGTACAATTATGATTGAAGTGAACTAATAATATTCTAACTTAGTGTTAAAAAACTGTACTTACACTGGCCAGAATTTTGATTTAGTAACTGTGTCGACTTTTCCTATACTAACAACACTAATTTCCACAAGAGCACCATGAACAGAAGTGTCACTGACACCTAGTGGTGGGAGTGAAGTGTAACAGATTATTCTCCTTGTAAATAAATGAAAAGTTCAATCATGAGAGACAAGTGAATGAAGTAAAGAGAATTGTTTATTGAACAAATGATGATATGATTTCTCTTTTAATATCTCCGGAACCGAAGCAGCACAAACAAAACTTTTATCAGCACAAACAGAGCACAAACGATCGAGACCATTTCGGGTTAATTCGGAGCATGTGGGGGGGCTGGGTGACCCCAGAATGACCTATAAATATTCCTTTAATATCTCCGGAACCGAAGTAGCACAAACGAAAAATTTAACGGCACAAACGAAGCACAAACGAAGCACAAACGATTGAGACTATTCTGGGTTAATTTGGAGCATGTGGGGGGCTGGTGACGTCACCACGCCATAATTAAATGTCTAATATCTTAAAAACGAAAGCAGCACAAACGAAACTTTTAACAGCACAAACGGAGCACAAACGATTGAGACCATTTCGGGTTAATTTGGAGCATGTGGGGGGGCTGAGTGACCCCAGAATGACCTTTGAATATTCCTTTAATATCTCTGGAACCGAAGCAGCACAACCGAAAACTTTAACGGCACAAACGAAGCACAAACGATTTAGACTATTTTGCTGACGTTATGCGTTGGTGGGGGGGCCAACTTCACGCAGGTGATATGCTGGGTAGAAAACAATTTCACTGTGCTCTACTGTATATGTGATCAATAAAGTCTCGTTATCGATATCATGCATTTCTCTCAATGGATTAAGAAACAATGTGAAATGCAGAGCCCTTTTTTTGTTTGTTAAAAACCATGGATCAGATTTTTGGTTTTTTCAAGAAACCAATTCCTCACAGGATGGTTCTAAATTTTGGAGATCCCACTGTGGCAGTGTGATCGGGCAGCTGTGGATCAGGTGGTAGAGCGGGTTGTCCACTAATCGTAGGGTTGTCGGTTCGATTCCCGACCCGGAAGACTCCTCATACAGAAGTGTCCTAACCCTTGCATGGCAGCTCTGCTACCATTGGTGTGTGTGTGAATGGGTGAATGAGACGCAGTGTAAAGCGCTTTGGGTAAAAGCAGAGACTCTATACCTGGAGCAGTAAGGGCCAGTCTAAGCAGTCTTATTTCTCAAAGCCTAACAAACAGTTGTTACCCAGTCAGCATTCACACTACACCTCTTACAGACCACAGTGCTATCTCTCTGAAGGTTGGTCTTCTAAAGATGTTTAGAAGAATATCACATTATTGATTGAGCAGTATTGGAGCAGAGCTTCAGTGTTATTTATGTTGTTGCAGCGGGAGCTGTTGAAGTTTGAAATCTGTAAATATCTTAGAAAATTCCGTAGTAACTTAGCTAAACTCAGAAGAGCAGAAGAAAATAAGGTGGTGTCTAAAATCGCTTTCTTCTAAACCCCCAGAGCTGCTTTCTGTAGCTGATAGCTTGAGTATGCTGAACTGCGAGGTAAATTAGATGAGCTGTACACCTGCAGAGCACAGGGCGCTTATATAAGTTCTAGACAAAAATGGATAGAGGGAGTAGGCGTCAGAGCATATTTTTTCAGATGAGAAAAAAGTCGTTTAAGAACCTCATTAATTGCAACTTTAAATATTGATGGAACAGTGACCGGTAATCCTCAAGAAATTGCACGATTCTGCGCTAATTTTTTTACAGTAATCTTTACCATTGAAGTTATTCTGAAGAGACAGTCTGTACTGTCTGCAGTCTGTTAAAACCTGCAAGACTATCTCAAGAAAGACAGAAACCTCTGCGATAGTGAAATGACTTTATTAGAAGTTAAAAACAATAAATCACCCGGAACTGATGGGAACTTACCGCAGAGTTCTACAGACAGTTTTCTAAAGAATTATCCCCTTTTTTACTTAAAGACTTTGAAGAAAGCATACAGAATGAGACTCTTCCCCCAACTCTCACTCAAGGTTTAATTACTTTAATCCCAAAACCCAAGAAAGATTTACTTTTAATTGACAATTGGCGTCCTGTATCTCTGCTTAACAATGATGACATAATTTTAGCTGTTATATTTGCTAAAAGATTAATATTTGTACTGGATTCTGTAATAGATGAGACACAGTCTGGTTTTATGAATAAAAGACACATTGTTAATAATATAAGATTGGTTCTTGATTGATTAGATTATTCAGAATTGATGCAGGAGGACAGCTTTATTCTCTTTTTTTAGATTTTTATAAGGCGTTTGATTCTTTAGAGCAATATTTCCCAACCTTTTTTGAGCCAAGGCACATATTTTACATGAGAAAAATCACACGGCACACCATGTCACAAAAAGTATATATAATGAAAATCTAGTATCAATTTACTTACTCAGAGTGAAACCTGGGCCTGTTTAGTTGAACACAAAGCTGATATTCTTGCAGGAATTGAAGAAAGACAAACACGAAGTTCTTCCTCAACAGCTCTGAGTCTCTCTCTTTTCTTAGTCTTTATAGTAGTCATGCTTGAGAAGCCCAGCTCGAATAGATAGGTTGTGGAGAAAGGGAGAAGAGCTGAAATGGCTTTGTTTCCCAGAATGGGGAACTCCTTGGCAGCAGTCAGCCAAAAACTGTCCAACGGTAGATCAGTAAAGCTCAGCTTCAGACCACGATTTTGTCTCAGTTCAGTCATTTCTTCCTGCTCCTGCAAAGTCATGTCCCAACAAGTTTAGCTCCGCCCCAACTCGTTGAGAGGAAAGCTAGTATCAGTTTCCGGTGTGTAACCGATGCTATCGTTCATTTTAAACAAAGTGAGGAAACACCTCGAATTTGGTGAAGCACCTGAAAGTTGGTCCTATATTATGTTTGTTTGAGGCAGCTGCACTGCTGACGTGAAACCAGCTAACGTTATGCTCCATGTAATTTTAGCGATAGCCGGTTATTTGTTAGCGACGCTAACACATTAGTGTTATAAACTTCCTCCTAATGGTTCACCATGCATCTCCATTCAGCTCATGTCCTGTCAGCTACATGTAGCCTCATGTCACTAATAATTATTCACATGTTCATGATTTTAATAAATCTTTTTGGCCTGCCACCATATCAGTGAATTTAAACTAATGATTACAGTCAGAGTATAAGGGGTGTGTACGCGTGCGTCTGTGTGCATGGGTGTGTACGCACGTTTGGGAGTGCACCACCACTCATATTCAGACAGTGTTTGATGATTAAAATAACCCCCCTCAGGGCAACCAAATGAAAATGTGCATCAAATATACCAATATGCAAACAAATAAACAATTCAGGTGAATGCAGAAAAGTCAATAACAGTATACACAGTATAAACTGTATAAACAGTATACAGGAGGAGAGACGCAGACAGATCACCCGGTGCAGGGATGACGTCATTTTGTACCAGAACTTGGAATTTACCATCACACCGGTTCCTTCGACAAAAACCCAATAGGATTTTCATGTAGATTTTTGAATTATTGTAAAAATGATCAACAAACGTTTACAACACGAACACGTTCTGTCCAAGATCATTTTCACAAATCAACAACTTTTATGAAGTTTGAAGCCTAAATACAATCTCCAGAAATAAACAGCTAACCGTACACTATAAACAAACTACACCATGGTCGCTCGACTTCACTGTCACCATCACCAAGCCTCCGACAACTTTCCAAAACTTTATTTAAAACATTTTCCATAATACGGATTTACTCTGTGGATGAATCTCCATCCATGTTTTTTGGGGGATTTGTCCAAAGCAAACCTGAACCAGTTTATTTCCAAATTTATTTCCTGTTCGGCGTTACGACGATGTTTAATGTCCCCAACAGCCTCTGTAGTCACGTTTAGCAACTTGTTAGTGTCATGATTTCCCCTCGCACAAACCCTGGAGCTCGCAGTGCACTCTTTTAATGACCTTGACTTCGTTTACTTTCTACATGTATGTAGATGTGTTTTTATATCTACATTTCTGTCCTGTCTCTGCCCCTGTATTGTTATGTGTCTACAGAAAGGCTACCAACAAGGCACAATATAACTTTAAATAAATAAATGAGTAAAATAAAAATATTTTGATGTGGTCATCTTTGAGCCCCTCGAATAGACTATGTTAGGTCTATAACTGTATGCACGTAGTTCGTACATGTGCACGGCCCTTCATCGCTCCGAGCTCGCTGCTGGAAGTGGAGGTTGTGAAATTCACACATCTCACCCTGGTTGCTAGGCTATTTGGCGCGTCATCAAACACGTCATTGTTCGGTCAAATTTATTCGGCCTTTTCACTAATTTCGGTTGCCGAACGTTCGGTGCATCCCCAGTTCATGGATATTTGCTGTGTGCTCCATGGGGAAAACTTGAGAAGCCCATTGGAGAAGATGATGGTGATTATCATGTAAAAGTATTGATGTATGTGACACTGTGGAACTGCTGGTGATTTACAAGGATATGACTTTATCTATCCTACTGGAATCTGAAATTAAATATTAATGTATATTGTATAAGTAATATAGCATAAATAAATAAAAAGAGAAATGATTATAAACCAATCAGCACTCTGTTACCTTTTGATATTAAATATATTTCTTTTTTGACACCTTCCTTTCCTTGTTTTAGAAAATGTTCACACGCTCCTCCAGACACTATCGGGGAATCACGACCTCCTTTTATTCCATTTGCATCGTCTTGGGTACCGTGTGTGTGAGTAAGTAACTTTTTGTTATAAAATAGATGAAATAAGGCTCTTAACATAAGATCATTGTCTAAAAGGTGACAAAGTAATCTAGATTATAATTTTCCATCTCAGACCCCCTCTCTGCAGTACCTGAGTTCACTGTATCTGGACATGTGGGGTCTACAGCTGTCCTGCCGTGTAAACTGGAGAGTGAAGACACTGGAACACTGTATATTAAGTGGCAGATCGGATCTAAGACTGTGTTTGAGCGACACGGTGAGGAGACCTATCAGGGTGAGGGATATAAGGGGCGTGTGGACGTTCCTGAGGAAGAGCTGCGTAAAGGGAACTGTTCCTTGGTGTTGCGCAATCTGAAACCAACTGATGCAGCTGTCTACAGGAGCTTCCTGGTAGTGAGACGCACAAAGAGATCTGTCACGAGAAAAACAGTAGCGCTCAGCCATGTTGATCTCTCAGTCCATGGTAAGTGAGTTAGTCTCAGTAGATCACACACTGACCATTACACACATCAGAAATCAAAGCTGGACATGAGGAACAATGGGAAAGGCACTAAGCTTACTGTAGAACGAAAGCGGTTCATATGGGGCGATTTAATGATCTCAGTGTTTTAACTACTAGTCGAGGACTTCTGCACTGAACAGATCATTACAAAGCTCTTTATGTGTGCGTGTTAGATTGAGCAGGAGAACACACAACACCTGTCCATCTTTTTTGTTTCATCACACACTTGTAGAAGCATCACAACTTTACATCTAAATCATTTTCATTACACGAATGTGCAGTAGATTTTTAAATCAGAACGTCTTTACCCCAGACAGCAGGAACAGTGGAGCTGAAATCATTCTCTTGGTTATTTGTACAATGTATTACCTATGAAATACTATTTAAGTGATCTTCATTGTCAAAATATTTAGCTGACTTTATTCTAAACTATTTGATCATTTATTATAATCTCATATTCTAGTGTTACTAATATGAAAGCTTTTATTTTAGTGGAGAGGGAAAGTTAATAAGGCATGTTAAACAGTACTGGAGTTAAAGGTAAGACTGAGAATGTAAACACTGAGCTACATTAGTGTTCCGAACCGAGACTGGAACAGGAAACAAGTGCAGGATCGAAGTCTTTATTTACCCACTATAGTCAATATACAAGAAATGAGAAACGAGGTCAAAACATAAACTAGGACTATGGCATGAAACAAGAAACTAGAAATAGACATGGAAACCCTACCGCTTAGTACAATTCCACGTTTAAACAAATACTCCTCTATCATTCAACTTAAACTAAGGCATGAAACACGAAACCAGAGCAGAACTTGCAAACATTACCGCGTGGCACTATAACACCTAACAACCTATAATACCACACGAAGTGTGCAGCAATGGGAGGGGTTTAAATAACAACTGTGATTACCTTGACTGCTGACCGCTGTTAACAGTCATTACACTCCATCGAAATCAACCAATGACTATCAAGGTGGAAACCAAACAGAAACGAATGCACATGTGCTTTGTAAACAAAATCTCTATGTAACACGTGAGCATGTGCTCGCTCTGGTTCGTGCACGCGCGCTCTCACTGCTGCAGCGGAATTAGTAGTGAGCCTGACCTACAGTAAATGTTCACACGTTCCTCCAGACACTATCGGGGCTTCATGACCTATAAAATAGATGAAATAAGGCTCTTAACATAAGAACGTTGTCTAAAAGGTGACAAAGTAATCTAGATTTTAATTTTCCCATCTCAGACCCCCTCTCTGCAGTACCTGAGTTCACTGTATCTGGACATGTGGGGTCTACAGCTGTCCTGCCGTGTGAACTGCAGAGTAAAGACACTGGAACACCGTATATTACCTGGCAGTTCGGATCTGAGACTGTGTTTGAGCGACACGGTGAGGAGACCTATCAGGGTGAGGGATATAAGGGGCGTGTGGACGTTCCTGAGGAAGAGCTGCGTAAGGGGAACTGTTCCTTGGTATTGCGCAATCTGGAACCTACTGATACAGCTGTCTACAGGAGCTCCCAGATAGTGAGACACACCAACAGATCTGTCACGACAAAAACAGTAGCGCTCAGCCATGTTGATCTCTCAGTCCATGGTAAGTGAGTTAGTCTCAGTAGATCACACACTGACCATTACACACATCAGAAATCAAAGCTGGACATGAGGAACAATGAGGGAAATAAGTATTAGACCCCTCTGAAAAACATGACTTAGTACTTGGTTGCAAAACCCTTGTTGGCAATCACAGAGGTCAGACGTTTCTGGGTTGGGCGGTTTATTAAGTTTTTTCTTTGCAAATCTTCTCCAAGTCATAAAGGTTTCACTGCTGACGTTTGGCAACTCGAACCTTCAGCTCCCTCCACAGATTTTCTATGGGATTAAGGTCTGGAGACTCTTGAGCCACTCCTTTGTTGCCTTGGCCGTGTGTTTTGGGTCATTGTCATGCTGGAATACCCATCCAAATGCAGTCAAATACTTATTTCCCTCATTAAAATGCAAATCAATTTATAACATTTTTGACATGCGTTTTTCTGGATTTTTTTGTTGTTATTCTGTCTCTCACTGCTCAAATAAATCTACCATTAAAATTATAGACTGATCATTTCTTGGTCAGTGGGCAAACGTACAAAATCGGCAGGGGATCAAATACTTATTTCCCCTCACTGTATAAATAATATATATATACACACACACACACACACACACACACACACAGTGGGGGACATAAGTATTGGATGCTTCAACATTTGTTTCAGTAAATAGATTTCCAATGAGACGTGAAAGTTTCACTAGATATCAGTATCGTACCACTGTATATATAAATAAAAGAAATTAAAAATTTCTATAAAATAGGAACATTGCAAATATGAATTGAATCAAACCACAAAATTTGTGCCAATATGATAAAAGATGCACTTTAACATTACAAATGAACCACTTGCTCGTGGAACAGTAGTAGAACAATCTGGAGGCGCATTTTACTGTTAGCTGATTTTTCAGTGATTGAATTTTGGGAGCATGTTACCTCCCAGGTTGAGCATTAACTGCTGAATAAAGTGGAAACTGTTTTTCATACACTTAGGATAGTTCAGGTACAGGGCATAAATCAGTCCGAAAAGAACACCGAAGGCCTGAGGCAGGTCAGCAAGTTCATCACCACACTCCCTTCAAGACCATGCTCACTTTGAATGGGTTTAGCTGAAGAATTTCTTTTTTTTTTTTTAAGTTTCATTTTTATTGAACATTTCTGCTGAACATATCTACAGAACAATTCTACAGAACATTTCTACTGAACGTTTCATTTTTATTGAATATTTTTGCTGACCTTCTGATGAACCATTTCTGCTAACATTTTTAATAAACTTTCTGCTAAACATTTCTGTTGAACATTTCTGCTAAGCCTATCTAAATCGCCTTTTCTGTTCTGTCCTCCCCACCCTTTCCCAAAAATAAAAGAAAATTGAGCAACAGCAGTAAATGTTCACAGGTTTTTTTCTTTTTATATAAATGAAAACAAAATTGAACCCACAACCCACCTCTCCGGCTCATCATGGCTACCCATTAACTGTCGCTGGTTATAAAAGATATTATAAAATTCAACAACAACAGGCACCAACCTTTACGTGGGTAGTGTCTGTAACTTCATAAAGTATGCAATAAAGGGATGCCATTTATGAAAAAACTTATCTGTACAACCATTCATCGTGTATCTTATTTTCTTGAGTTTCAGAAAAAACATCACGTCCTTTATCCACCGGGAAATTTCCACGGTATTTAGCAGACTTCCAATGTAACAGTAGGGAACATCTTGCTATAAGGGATGTGAAAGCAATAACATCCTTTTGTATCGAGCTCAAAGGAATTGAAGCTTGAGGAATCCCAAATATCGCAATCAATGGACAAGGCTTTAAATATGCCCTGAGAATAGTGGACATGATGGTAAAAAAGCCAGACCAAAAACAGATGTCAAATTTGCCTTTTTTCTTCTCCTTTTTTTGTGCTGTTCCAATGCACTTAAAGGTAATAAACATGTGTATACCAAAACATTTGTCATTGCAACACTTTTCTGGGAGAAATAGTGCATTTTCTGGAAAAGTTCCAGAGGTGCCAATAATTTCGTAATTTATTATAATCACATATTCTAGTGTTACTAATACGAAAGCTTTTATTTTAGTGGAGAGGGAAAGTTAATAAGGCATGTTAAACAGTACTGGAGTTAAAGGTAAGACTGAGAATGTAAACACTGAGCTACATTAGTAGTGACCTGACCTACATTTGTCCCTGATCTACAGGTACAAAGTACAACACTTTAGCATCATTGAGAAGAGTTCACACAGAAGAGCTATGATTGTACCAAGATGATCAAATGTTTTTTTCTATTACAGAAAACCTGAATAAAGAGAATAAATCTGAAAATGAAGTTCCCAGAGGTGAGAGATACTTGTGTGTTTAATTATCTGTAGAGCAGATTTAATTTCTTATACAACCAGTAACATTCATTCCATTTATTTCAGTATGTTAAGTTCACTGGACTTTATTTTATCCCTGATGAATTCTGTCCTTAATTTTTTGTTTGTAATTTTCTAACTTGGTGTCACGATTCGGGAACAGAGGCGGAAGCAATTGTGGTTAAGAGCTTTATTAATGTCACGCCACGGCCGCTAGAGGCTGCTGGGGCGCAGTTGAGTCGGGCGCGCACAGGCGTGGTTAATCTGCGCGTGAACGCGATCTCACGGCCGGTGTGGTTGCTTAGTTTGATTACCTGCCTTATTTAAGTACCTGTGTTTCCCGAGCGCTCGTGATTGTGTTTGTATGTATATGTGTTTTTTAAGTTGTAGTTAAATGTAGAGAGACTTTCAGTTGACATTATGCTTTGCGTCCTTTACTTTGCATGAAGAGTGTGTCTACGTTTGCAAGTGTGATTAATAAAGCATTGATCTGCGCCTAAGCCCGTATGGAGTCTGCCTCCATCTACAACACGGTCCCGAACTGTCACAGAATCACGAGCCACAAAAGGGAGTAGCAGATCATGAGGAGGAAAGCCAACCGCCTCACCAGAGAAGCCGCGGAAGCACGGCAAGGACGCCGAACTCGCGACTCACCAACCGGTATCCCCGCCCTGGATTCAGTGCAGTTTCCGCAGAGGTTTAGGGAAGAAATGCCAGACCGATACTCTGGTCGTTACGGCGGTCTGGAGTTCATCTGTGATTGTCAGAGCTATTTCTCCAGCCTGAGCGAACCAAAACCGACCGAGGGACAGTTTGTGCCGTTCAGTTTGTGCCTCTCGCTTTTGCAATCCGGCTCGTGCATGGGCACGACGAGTCGCGGCAAAGAGACCCGGAGTGCTAGAGAATATCCAACGGTTTGTGGACAAGTTTTTTGAGGAATTTAGAGAACGTGGAATACAGTACGACCTGGATGAAGTGCTCGGAGATGTTATTTGGCCGACCGATGCTGGAACACTTTTCCACGAGCATTATGCGCATGTGAGACAACAAAGGGAGGCAAACGCTAACACCACAGCACAGCCGGCTGAGTCTCAATTCCCGGTCACATCTCCGTTCCCTGTCACGTCTCCCTTCCTCGTCATGTCTCCAGTCCCTGCCATATCTCCAGTGCAGGTAAATTCTCGGGTCACAGCCACGCCTTAAAGTCCAGTCACTGCCACACCAGGAAAAAGGATGCTGGAAAACAGAGGAAGGAGATGGCGGATAACATGAGCAAGATGCACCTGTAATTGGAGGATTTGCGCAGCAAGCTGTCTGAAGTGAAAGCACAACTACAGACAACACAGTTTTCGCTGCACGAGGAGACATTCCGGAAACGAGTTGCAGATTCCCTGCTGTGTCAGCTAGACAGAGAACATTAACAGCTGAAGGAGCAACTAGAGAAGGAGAGACGAAGGAGCGCAGAGAAACAGCTTCAGGATGAAAGAAGAATGAGAGCTCAAGCAGTGGCAGCAAAGGAAAGGCTGGAAATTGAACTGTCTGAGCGTGAAGCACAACTCATCCTAGAAAATCCTAATAAAGAAGCTCAAGTCAAAACACATGAACAGCTAAAACAGGCCCAGACTCCGTTAGAGGACCAGTTGCGGGTGATGGAAGAGCTCTGAGTGGCGAAGGAGGCAGCATTGAGCGGAGCCCAGGAGAAAGAACGCACGGTCAAGAGTCTGGCAGCCGAAAAGGAGCAGCTACGGAGGGAGCTGTCTGCAGCTGATTGCAGTCTGAAGCAGGTACTGCAAGACAGGGATACACTACATGAGGAAGTGACCAGCTGTCACACCATGATAACCACTTTGAAAGAAAAGAAACTAAAGTGTGAAGGCGATATGTCACAGCTGGAGGAGGAACTGAAGGAAAGGCTGGCTATAGTGAACTGGTTAATGATTGAATGAAGGAGGCAAATGCACTGGTGGACATGCTGAGCACCGAGCTAGCCGGTGAGCGCCGCAAGGCTCAGAAGAGTGAAAATGCACGTCAGCAGCTGGAAAGACTGAATAAGAAGCTGACTGCCGAAATGCAGGAACTAAAGAGCTCGGTCAAATCGAAGTCTCAAGTCCGCGACGTCCACTGCAGACCCAGTCTCAAGTCCGCGACGTCCAAGTGCAGACCCAGTCTCAAGTCCGCGACGTCCAAGTTCAGACGCAGCCTCCCGCTCTCGACGCGCACCCGGAATCTCCAGAGCTGAGAGCCCTCTCTGAATCTCCAGAGCTGAGAGCCCTGTCTGAATCTCCAGAGTTGAGAGCCCTGTCTGAATCTCCAGAGTTGAGAGCCCTTGAGTGTCCAGCCTGCTCAGTCGAGGAAGTGGTCCCCGAGATTTTTTTTTTGGGGGGCTGGGACGACAGCGTAGCTCCAGCCAGAGGCCTACGGGAAGGCCAGAGGCCTACGGGAGGACGCTGTGCCTACGCCTACCTGCGTCGCTGAGAACGTCCCTCCATGTTCCAGAGCCGCCGGGGGCGGCGTTCCTCGTTCCAGAGTCGCCGAGGATGGCGTCTCGATTTTCCACCCCGGTGGAGAGTCTGACCTACACAGTCACTGTCAGGCTAGGACAGCCTCTCTTCTCAGACCAACAAAGGACTGTCTTTTCAGGGGCCCAGGACCTCCACTTGTAGGTCCCGATCTGTGCAGTCACTGTCCTGCTTGCACAGCCTCTCTTCCGAAGTGGCAAAGGACTGTCTTTTAACGGGAAAACAGGAAACTATGACTGGGAACTGAGAGCGGAAAACACCAGCGTGATCTAAGAAAACTAATCTAATTTTAAACTAAGTTAATCTATCGAGGTACATAACGTTAACTATCTACTATCGAACTATAATACTCCGCGAAGTGTACTGGGTGGCGAGGGGTATATTGTTGGATAATATTTTTGATAGAAGTAAAACATAAGGGTAATAAAATATGGAGAAGGAAAATTTAGTGAGAATATAAGAAAGAACCGAGTCACGCTCTCTTCCTTATAGACAATGTCTCCTAAAAAAGTTAATTATAGCAAGGCCTAGGGCCTGACCAATAAGAGGAAGTGCAACACACACAGCACACATACCCAAGAGCATGAACTCACTCACACACAGACCCAGAGTAATCAGAATAACAAAGTAATGGCTAATGATAATTTGAAAAAATCATACAATACATATGCTAATAACAATGCAGAAAAAAGCATATAGGTACCATGATAAAGGAGGAAAAAGCACACGGGTGATAAATGACCTCACTCAATGTTAGCTCAGAAATGGCATAGAAAGCAAAAACAAAAAGGAGTCATCAGAAATGTTTAATAAAAAAGAAACGCAGAAATGTATAGCAGAGATGTTTAGCAGAACTGGTTTAGCAAAAATTGCATCAGAAGTTCAGCAGAAATGTTCAATAAAAATGAAACATAAAAAAAAGGAGAACTGATAGAGCAAGTGCAAACTCAACAGGTTTCAAGAAGTCTGAGGCAGAAATAGCAGGCTTGGAAAGAACATAAAAATGCATTACATCACCCAGACATCACATGTAATGGTATTTTGGGCAAACCAGGGGTGTGTCAACTCTATAAAAGGGGAGTCCCATTTCAGGGGACTGAGAGATCACTTTTTGAGATGTTCCAAACTGTTTGGATCTCATGTAACGAATTAAATAAATCGGACCTTCACCTTTTCTCACTCACTGGTTCCGTGTGGTGATTTAGACTTTGAGTATCTCAGCTGATGAAAGCTATTGTAAGTACATTCAATATTTTCTAAATTGTTATATTGGTAATAAGAAAGTAGGCAAAAATTTGACCTACAATATATCCCGAACATAATCAGTGTTAAATGCTGACACCTGAAAACAATGACACATCCTCGAACAACAACCAATGACAGAACAGAAACAAAACAAACGCACGTGTCCACAGTAAACAATGTCACAGTTATCAACATTGGAAGAGCGTGCACTCGCTGAGCAATCGCACATCTGACTCGTGCACACGCGCCCTCCGGCTCTCCAAGTGTGCTGCAAGCTGCAGCTCTGTCTAAAGGGGAGATCATGACACTTGGTTAATTATATTACATTCCCAAATTTATGTGGCCGGACCATTACACCATTATATGTGGTTCTGACTTGTTTAAACGTTGGTATTTATTTCTAGTTCTTACTAAATTTTAATTTATAATCATTATAACAATATTTATAGAAAAACATTATATTAAAAATGTTAATTTTGGAAGCACTGGTGTAATAAACAGATTTTTTGGCTGTAGGAGACACTAAAATGGTTTAAAGTTTAAAAAGTACACTATACTGTCTAATTGTTTAATATCACTCAATATTAAATGATATTTATATTATGATATTTTAACAACTGGAAATGTTAGATTTATTGGTAAATTTTATATGGTAATATGTCACAGCTACTGTTTGTCACGCTGCCAACAGAGGGCACTGCGGCGCTTCATTTGAATGAATTGGACTTTGTTTTGTTTGCTCGCTTCTGGACTAGCGCAAGCTTAGTGGTCACAGGTGTGTGTACTTTCTGTTAATGACACTTGTTGAGTTACGGAGTTACGAAGCACGTTGCTCGTTATTATATATGTGTGTTGCCATGTTTGTAGTGGCTGTGTCATGTGTGCTAATGAGATTGTGATATATGCCTTGTTTCTTGTTTCCCAGTGAAGACCGTGTTTGCTTTGAGTTCGTGTTTAAGTTCAATAAAAACCGTGACCTGCACCTGCATCCGCCTCCAGTCCCGTGTCGTAACAGAAATAGCGAGCCAAAACACGGAAGCAGCAGGTCGCCATGAGCGCCGCCGAGGAGGCTAGGATTTGGGTGCTGTACCATGCCTCTCTGGAGAAGAGCAAACAGCTTGATGAGGAGATTGCGCTGTGCAAAGCCGAGGCTTTGCCTGGAAGGAGAAGAAGGAGAGCTGCACAGGGACACGTAGCCCGCTGAACATCTGGGGCTTTCTTATCAAGGAGAACAAGGTGCGCGGGGCTGTACAGCGCTCTCCAGAGGTGAAGGCTGTCCCAGAAATTTTTTGGGTGGGGGGGCAAGGAGGATAACAGAGCTCCAGCCTGAGGCCTACGGGGAGGCCTCAGCCATGGAGCTCCAGCCTGAGGTCCAAGTCCAGTCTCAGGTTCCTGAGGTCCGAGTCCAGTCTCAAGTCCCTGACTGCTCCGCCGAGGATGTCGCTCCGCTCTCCTGCCCAGCCAAGGTACCTACCCTGAACCCCAGTCCCGCTGTGGACGCCGCCCAGCCGTCCAGTCCCACCGGAGCCGGCGCCCTGCGTTCCAGTGCCACCCTTTGCTGGCTAACAAAGACTGCCTTGTTTCCAGTGGCAGCGAGAGACTTTTCGTACAGGGGCCCAGGACCCCCTTTGGAGGGGGGTTCTGTCACATCGTCATTTGAATGAACTGGACTTTGTTTTGTTCGCTCGCTTCCGCACTAGTGCAAGCTTTAGCTCTGAGTGATCACAGGTGTGTGTACTTTCTGTTAATGACACTTGTTATTTAAACGCCTGAGTTACGGAGCACGTTGCTCGTTGCCATGTTTGTAGCGGTCTTGTCATGTGTGCTAATAGATTGTGTTATATGCCTCGTTTCTTGTTTCCCGGTGAAGACCACCTTTGCTCTGAGTTCGTGTTTAAGTTCAATAAAGACCGTGACCTGCACCTGCATCCGCCTCCAGTCCCGTGAGTAGTTATATCATACACTTTCTGTCAAAGTGATGATTTTTATCTTTTTTTTTTTCTTTTTTCTTCTGACTTTTTGCTACGACTGACGTGGTCACCGGGTGGTGACTTATCGTTTAGCTATCATCTTTTTTTGTTTTGGACATATGGGTGTGTGGACGCCTGCAAAGAACAAAAATGGGGTTTATTATGTTTTTGTTAATTTTTGTTTTGTTTAAACAAAAAAAATTTTAATATATATTTTTTTTTTTTTTTTTTTTTTACAAAAAAGTTTGATGTTTGAATGTGTACATATATGAGTTGAATATTTATTTTGTGAAAAAAAATTAATATTTTTGTTTTGCAGCCATGCTCCCTCTTTCCTTTAAAAAAAAAGAGGGGGGAAAAGCAAGTTTTTAAAAAAGAATCTTTTTAAAAGAGTCATTTGTATACACACATTCTAACCACAAACCTTTAGATTGTAAAATGTTTAACAAGAATCAACATTACCAGGCGCTTCAACAACACCATAAAAACTTTTAGTCATGTAAATATTGTTAAAAGAGCAGTTTAAAAAGAAGAGCAGTAATATTAATACTTCTAAACAAAGATCTACGAAAAATAAAAAAAATTGTTGTGTTCTTAAAGAAAATGTTCCAAAACTAGGAGCTAAGTATTTCCAGAGATGTATTCCATTCGATGTGTAAAAGCCGTTGAAGTTAGAACGAGCCCACTACCTCTCACTGTCTAAACCCCGTCCACAACGTACGTTTATACAGACTTCTCTCTCTCTCTCTCTCTAAACACACCCAAACATGGGGTTTCAACATGGCCAGTACTTTCTGTCAAATGTCAATCATGGTGGAAGAACTAGAGGGCTAATTTATGGCCTCGGTCTTTTGCCGGCTGACGTTTCTCTAGGAGTGGTTAATTTATGATCCTTTGTTTCTTCCTGACCAAGAGTTTTTTATGACCAGGGGAGGTGGGGGTGGTGGGGGTAACCCTATCCACTGTATGAGTGGGTGTGTTTAGAGAGAGAGAGGGGGAGAGAGAGAGAGAGAGGAGTGTCTGAATACACATATGTGTGGGCGGGGTTTAGCGAGTGAGAGGTTCATACTGCTTTTACACATGGAATGGAATACATCTCTGGAAAATACTTATCTCCTAGTTTAAACATTACGGAGATTCTTTTAGACGACACTTTAACATTTTTCCTCGTAAGGATCTTTGTTTAGAAGTCATGTAATACAAGCTATTCTTTTTAAACTGTTCTTTTCACTATTTTTACAGACTAAAAATTTTATGTGTTTTTGGAAGCCTGGTAATGCGGATTCTTTTTAAACAGATCTTTTAAACATTTTTACAATCTAAAGGTTTGTGGTTAGAATGTGTGTAATACAAACGACTCTTTTAATCAGATTCTTTTTTTCAAAACTTTGCTTTACCCCCTAATCTTTTTATTCAAAGGTAAGCAGGGATCCTTAAAAACGTAAACAACATTTGTTTTCATTATTTTCACAAA
Organism: Ameiurus melas; assembly: GCA_012411365.1. NCBI lineage: Eukaryota > Metazoa > Chordata > Actinopteri > Siluriformes > Ictaluridae > Ameiurus > Ameiurus melas. Next base: position 27,417,751 of record CM022764.1, on the reverse strand, counting down.
ATAAATATTCTACTCCTATATGTACACATTCAAACATCATGCTTTTCTAACATTGTGTTTACACAAACGAAAGTAACACAAACACAGTAACACAAGTATATCCCCATATTAAAAATATTTTTTTCTTTTCAGACGTATTTCACCCCGCCAAAAACCAAACTCATTAACATAAACCCCCATTTTGTTGGAAGGGGGACTATTCCCCCACAGACCCGCTCTCCTCCAATGTCCAAACACAAAGGAGCCAGATTGATTAGCTGATACGACCGATAAGGGTTACCCCCTCACCACCCCTCCGATGACCTGTCAGTCAGGGAAGGACAGGGGGTCATAAATTAGCAACACATAGGGTCATAAATCATCACTTTGACAGAAAGTGATGAAATGAAGAAAACTACTCCCATGTCATAACACAGTTACTGATTATTATTGAGGACACATTCGAAAATTTGTGTTGTTTGTAAACAAGTACAAACCAGTTTTACCATCCCATCACCTACTTATTACTTATTATTTAAAACAACAACAATAAACATGTTCTTGAGCTTATAATTTTATAATTCTGGTATCCTTGTAGCAATATTCACACAAAACATGAAACACTGGGTTATTAACAATTCATAATTATATGATCACATCTGTAATAGCACTCTAGTTATTTCCATGATACAGATGTTGTATTAATTTTGTTACAAAAGAAAAAAAATGTTTTTGCTTATAAATAAAACATCCATATTTATATTATTGGAAAAAATGTGATGTTATGTTTAACTGTGTTGTGATTTCATAAATGTGATTATACAGTACATTAAAAGACATTTGTTGAATAAGTAATATAATTGTGATTATAGGTGGGGTGACTGTTTATCCTAACAGCTGTAGTAGTTTTTGCTCGACCTGTTTTTTATAACACAATTATTCATCTGATCTTTCTTTCCTTTAGACGGGGATTGGACAGGAGTAGGAGTAGGAGTAGTTGGGACTATTGCAGTGATTGCAGTGATTGTGGCTGTCCTGTACTGGTATAAAAGAAGAAGAAACCGTGAGTAGCACCGTATGATCAGAGGAGGGCTCTGTGTTTAACACAAAGCTGTTACATGGTGTTTCATTCTTTAACAGAATTAAACCAGAGGGCTGCTACAGAAGCTAAATTAAACATAACTTTTTGTCACTTTGACAGTTTTTAAGCATATTTAAATTTTTGTACAGGACTGATGTGATTTATTCTCTCAAAGAAATCCATGTAAATGTTTACAAGGAATAAAATAAAACTTCTGCATTGCTTTCACATTCAGATCATTTTCACAGTAAATTAACTAGACTTTACCCAATATTAAGATTCTGAAGTGAGTTCAGTTGGGATTTTTTTTTCTGCAGAAAACCACAGAAACGCTGATCCTCCACAAACCAACTCGCCACTTAATACACAACTAAACCCTGCAAACCCAAGTCAAGGTGAGAATCATTGCTGTTTTAAACTTTGTAAATGTTCTTTAACCACTAAACTTCACTTTATGTTTCAGATGAAAATCCTAATGATCAAGGAGAACATCTGCTGCAGAACTCATCACAGGACGATCATGGTGAGTATCAGATGGAAACTCTAATCCACAAGATGTTACCTGAAAGTGCTTTTTAACCCAAACAGCATCATCCTCAATAACTATCTAATTCATCCTTGTTTTCTTATCAGCCCTAAACTTGAGGATGTATTTGTTTTCGTTGCTATTTAACAAACATTATAATAAATGACACTGCAGTTAGTAAAAGTTGTTCTGCACCTGATGACAGCTGTAAAACTGTCTCCTTACTCACTTTATCTCTTTTTCTGATCTGGCCTTGTTAGACCCCTGAACCTACTTGTGTTCACTAACACAGAAAACCTGACAATTACATGAATGTAGCAAGACCCATGTTCCTGAAGAGATTATTGACAGAATTGGTGTGGACCCTCGTACAGTGTGTGGTCACATTCAGAGCTATAAAGAAGCATTTCCTGTGCTACTCTCTTTATGTGACTGCACTGATAAAAGGGGTATCCTCAGCATCATGTGATTCATACTCACTAAAAGAATGGTAGATCGTTTATTGGTGCGGCCTTTTTTACATTAGGTCTTTGACCAACATTTTATTCCCCAACAAACATCTCCACAGCGGTTACTAATGACATTTACAATATTAGGCATGATCTTAACACACACCTGGTATTTATTTAGATATTATGTAATTCCCAAAGCTTACACAGTCCCCCCGAAAGTACTGAAACGACAAATGATTTTGTTTTGCTTTACACAGAATGGTAGGATTATGCCAAAATCGGCATGGAACTACGTTTCCCATCAGCCACTGCACCTCACTGATCATGTAACATGTTTCACATTTAGGATTGAGCACTATTATGTAAGTCTGTTTGCCCCTCACACAATGTTCTCAGGTAAAGGTTTCTGCAGAACATAAATGGGCTCTTCAGATAGGCATTTTTCAACCATCCAATCAACTACGGTTATGGTTAGAGTTGGGGTTATTTGAACAAATCAGGTTAGGGGGTTGAAAAACTCTTATGCTGGTTTGAAAATGTCCGGTGGAAAACACGGTTTTTGTTCTGCAGAGACACCTCACCCATTGTCTAGTGTTTGTCTTCCGTTGCTACTCATGTTATGTACACTTTTGCCTTGACGTCCCAATTCATGTTTTAGTGTTTCTAAACTACGTTATTTGTATTGTTTCGTTTTTCACTAAACTACAATCTGCACGTGCATCCGTCTCCACCACTGTTACATGAAACACTTATATTTACAGTGTATAGCACTTTTAAGAATAGACATAACACTAAGCAGCTTTACAGAAATCCATATAATTATATATATATTTTTTTAATTGATCTCTTTTGGATTGAGATCATTTATGTCTGGACTATCCAATGACAAGAACTATCCAGGCAAGAACATCCACAACCATCTTCATGGTTTTTAAGTGGTACCATCCACAGTAATCTCACGGTGATCTTTAGGCTGTTCATGTGGGAACATCCTCAATATCAGTGAGTGATTTTCAGGTGATAAGAACTCCAAACAGAAGAACAGAACACTGGCTGCATTCGCTGCGTGATTAGAATGTAATTATTAACATGTACACTTTTCCAGTCCTAATAAAATTATAATAAACCTTTAATGCATCTTATCGCTCTGCATCACATCACTTCTACAGAGATTTAAATTAACTACAACATATTGTAATGATTCACTGTCTGCCTTTAAATACGTCTTCTATATTATTTTACATCAGATTAAAATATACAGTGAATCATCTTGAGGGGAAAAATGAAACACCTTTCTTCACTGATGGGTTTAATCCTGAACAATTAAAGACACATTCAAGTGGTGTAGAATGTATACAATAAAAATAACGGAATTTATAGTTGTGCTTCCTTTTGTTTCAGGTCCTGTGGTTTTGGAGGAGGGTGCTGTCCAATTAAATCCAATCAGGACAGATCCTGAGTAATGCAACTTCCAGAACAATAGTTGGTAGTAACACTAACCCAGGTTTCCTCTCTGCTGTCTGGGATATTTAAAGCTGTCCAATTGAAGTCTGGTGCTCTCCAAATCGATGCACAGTGCCATATCTCCACTATCACTGAAAAGTCAATGACACAACGCGCATGAGTTTCCTTCACACAACAGTGCTCCTGACAGTATTGCAGTCTTCTGGCATGGCACATCTTCAGACCGCGGTGGAAGAAGGCCTTAACCTTCCGGTCTGTCACAGTGTCCCTCTGCATTCAAAGACAGACTCTACCTCAGGAAAAGTGCTCTGTGCAGGTAAAGTTTCTCACAGTTACAGTCTGGGAGAACTTCTGTGGATTGACACTGACCTGGAAAGCACCTCCACAGAATTTTCTTTGTGTGAATTTACCTCCAAGGAGAGAGATTTACTTTAAGGGCAGTCATTGCTTTCAGAGGAGGCTTAACCCAGGATGCTCTTGGACATTATGTGGCCTACTGCATGAGGTCTCCATGTGTCTGGGAGATGTATGATGACCTGAGAAGTGTCCCCTCTTAACTGACTCAGAAAGTTTCTAAAGCCTTTGTGATTGGTCCATTTCTGTTGTTTTAACCCATGCTGTGCTGGATCCTACTACACAACCATCAAAGTCCACAGATTTAGATAAATATAGATAAGAATTTTAAACAGAGCCTTAACTTGGAGATGGAAGAATTTAAAGGCAGATATGTAAAAATTTCAGCATATGTTATTTAGCATTAATAATTTAAATATTTTGAATGTTTAGGTTTGTTTCAAGGCAGTTGAATGCTTCCTTTGTCTAGTGGTAAATGTGAACTTATATAGCGCTTTTATCCAAAGCACTATGTCTCATTCACCCATTCACACACACACACTTGCACACCAATGGTAGCAGAGCTGCCATGCAAGGTGCTAGCTTGCCATCGGGAGCAACTTGGGGTTCAGTGTCTTGCCCAAGGATACTTTGGCGTATGGAGTCACCCGGGCCGGGAATCGAACTGTCAACGATTAGTGGACAACCCACTCTACCAACTGCGCCACAGCCGCCCCGGTAATATTTTTTTATTGTCTAGAAGAGATTGTTTCACCACAACAGCCATACATACAAACCAACAAAACACATACATCTAAATCTATAAATCACATTCAATACACTATTTGCATAATCTACATTGAACAAACATTGAAGAGCCTGAGCCTCCACACAGAGTAGACTTGCTCTGACCCTCCTCTGTGTAGCTTCAATTCACCCGCTCCATTCTGGTTTGTTGTCTAGATACACTCCAGGGTTCTTATAAGACTGAACTAAATCAACATTCTGCTCCACAAATTTATAAGAACTGTCAGAGTTTATTATAAGAACTTGTTTTTCTTTATGTCATACAATTTAATGAGGAAATCCATCCAGCATGACAAACACTCCACAGCTGTACCAGTCCTGTTGTTTGGAATGGTTCACTTATCCTTCATTCCATGTTATGTCCACCCAGTCACATTTACTGAGACAGTTTCTTCTCATCTTGAACAGAACATTCTTCATGTAAATAACCTATTTACTTGTTAGTTCTTTTCCAATAGGGTATTTTCCCATTCACACCCCAACGCTTCTACCCTGTATTGCCTTGTCAGTTCTCTACTATCCCCCCCCCCATAAAGCAAAAAAAAAAAAAAGACCCCCAAAACCAACGAAGATACATCCTTTTGATTTAAACGACTTTAAGGTTATGTTTACCAAATATTATTACAAAATCCAAACAATAAATGTTGTTGTGAATCTTATTTAAGAGACCCATTGTGTTAGTCAGTTTAAATGAATGTTCTGCATTGTGCTCTCGGTTCTCTTTACAGTTCATAGAAATATAATGATATTAGAAAGACAACATTATTAATTTTGCTTTAATGCATAAAACACAAAATGTGTGGGGAAAAATTAAAGTGTGTTAAGCGAATCAACATGATTGACTGTTACGGGTCAGAGTTGTAGGCGGATGCAGGTGCAGATCAAAGTCTTTAATGAACTTAAACACAAACTCCAAAGCAAACGCGGTCTTTACCTGGGTACATGAAAACATGGCATAGAACTATATCCTTTCAGCATGGACGACCGCTACAAACATCATCAACTCACAACCTAACACACTAACATTAACACTAATAATAACAAGCGTAGTGCTCAGTAACCGAGGGGTTTAAATACCCAACATAATCAATACTAAACATGGGCACCTGGGGAAAATTAACGACAAGCTCAAACATGAAGCGAACAAACCAAAACAAACATCACATGACCACTTCACGCAGTTTAGTCTCTCAGAAGCCGCACCACAGTGCCCTCTGCTGGCGGTGGTGAAACATTGACAGGATAACATCAAGCATTAAAACATTATTGACTACTAATTTACTATATATGTAGTATATGGTAATTATTGTCTTTACATACCTCACTCACTTTACACTTAACAACGATTGTGAATTGCTTGCTACTTATAGTAAAAGTTAATAGGTAAAATTATTGTAAGGATTTGACAGTGTTTAATACAAACCTTATGAGAAGACTATTTCACAATGTAAAAGACTCGAAGCCTGAAATTTTATTCTTACGAAAGTAATTGTTAAGGATCTAGAGATCTGCAAGATCTATGACAAATCTCTGGAACACCAACAGGATTATAATAATATAATATAATATAATATTTTTTAAAAATATATTTCTACATTTCCTTCATTTATACCTGACAACATGTTTTATAGTGGATTGGTGAACACCCAGGTGTTGAGAAATGCTTTTCAGCCGTTTCCAGCTTTGTGTGTCTCTATAATGTGTCTTTTACGGTCCTGTGGACGTTGATGGGATGGAGACATGGTTCACACTAATCAGATGTTCTCAAGAAGAACAGATTTGTCAGTAACTGGAATTTGTGTCTTTATTTAAAGAGTAAAGCACCTGTACACCCCACACCTCCAATCTCATCTCCTCAATTTAAACACCTGACTCCAATTAGCTTTTGGAGAAGTTGTTAGTGCAGAGGTTCACTTACTTTTTCCAGCCTGCACTGTGAATTATTACTCAGTATGCTCGATAAACTCCTGGAAACTACTACTACATGTGTGTTATTAGTTTAATCAAACTGTGTTTGTCTATAATTCTGACTTAGATAAACATCAAATCACATTATATCAGTAATCAGTGCACAAACCCTGGTAACTCCAAAGGGTTCACTTTAATAAATAAACCGGGTTGGGGGGGGGGGGCTGATGATCAGAACTGGTGAAAAGCCTAAATATTTATGTTGTGTTAAATGTATGGTTTTATTCTAAAACCTTTGTGAATATTAAGTTGTTTGATGTTACACTAAACAAATATAAAAATATACATAAATACAGGATCAGTCCGATTAAATAAAGTATTGGCACCCACCTGTAAAGTTCAGTCTGATGAGTTTCCCAAACTGAATGTGTGTTGCGTCGTTTCAAGCTCCACAGAAATAAAATCTGAGATCTGTGTTTTAATCTGATCTTGTATGTACACTGTGGTGTTGTGGCTGTTCCCATTAAGGATCACAGCGGATCATCAGTGTGCTCCGTAGATTTGATTTGGACCAGACTTTACACCAGAGTCCTGACTCAACACCTGAATACCTGAACACCCGAACACACTGCACTGAGAGTGGAACCGTAACAGCGGGATCCTGTCAGAGAAGCGAACACTGAAACACCCAGAACACTGAAAACTTGGGACAGGCTTGGCTAGGGGAGGCCCTACAGTAGCACTGAGGGCTAACAGCCCTAACAACCTCATATCCTCTGATCCATCCCTACACAGCCCCTCAGGACCACTCCTCTTTGTCTGCTTGGCCTTTATAACCATTCTCAGATCAGGCCTAGTAGCAGGCCATGATTGTGGCCACACAGTTCCCCTGACTGTCTGCGGGGGTTGGTGGGCTGCCATACTCAGCTTCTGTGTCTCCCTAGAACTAGCACTGGCCCGGGCTCCACCCATGGATGCCCGAGTAAACTTGACACAATGGGAAAGGAAATGGCTGAATGCCACCATATGTCGAGCTCACTCAGCAGGTCTGTTTGTAGGCCTGCAACACTGTCATTGTCTACAGTGACCCATAAAAAAGACTACTACTGCAGAGTGTAATGATCGGCTATGATGATGTTATGTGGGGTCAAGGGGCGTGGTCGCCTCCCTGCTCTCTCTCTCTGTGAACTTGACATTGTGTGCTGACATGCGGTCTCATGTAAGGTACCTGAAAAGAAATTCTCTTTTATCATTTTATATTTTATATTCTGTACGCTCTTATATTATGAACTGCTCAAATATATGATGGATGTAATCATTCAGTCACCTCTTTTAATAAGCTGATCAACTGCTTTTTTGATTATATTATTATGTACTTCTGTGTCAACATGACATGGGACTTATTTTGTATCATAACTATGTGCTGTGTGTTTTGACTAAATCTGTCTGACACTTGGACCAGTAGAAACAAATGTGTACAATGTGTATAAATACTACTGTTTTGAACGAATAAAGCCGAAGTCTCTGTGAACGCACTCATATCTGTCAGTGTGTTTGTGTTCATTTCGGACTCTCCAGGCCTGAACTCTGCAGCAAACCACACTTTCTAGCTCATTTTCTACATAGAACTAAAAGGTAACTAAATGTTACTAGACGTTAATGGTAAAACAGGCTGAAAGGCATGATGGAGATCACAAAGGCGTAAATGGTAGATTCTTGTTAGGTGAAATCAAACAGTACCATTTTTGGGATGTTTTATTTGGTTAAATCCTCTTCTACTCACCGACCTGTAACCCTGCGTAAGAATATGGTATCCTTCATGTAATAAACGAAGAACAGCACTTTCACTTTGTGTCCAGCTGAGTTACAGTGGGGTTAAAAAGTATTTGATCTCCTGCTGATTTTGTACGTTTCCCCACTGACAAGAAATGATCAGTCTATAATTTTAATGGTTTAATCACCTTTAATAATAAACACCTTCATTTACAAATTGCATTTTGTGTTTACTTGTGTTGTCCTTGACTATTGTTTAAATTGGTTTGATGTTCCGAAACACTTAAGTGTGACAAACATGCAAAGGAACAGGAAATGAGGAAGGGGGCAAACACTTTTTCACACCACTGTAAATGGAGAGTTCTCCACGCATACCGAGGTTAAATTTGGAGTTCCACAGGGTTCTGTTTTAGGCCCACTGCTTTTTACTTTATTTTTTTACTTTTTTTCCTCTAGGACAAATTATTCGTAAACATGGAATTAGCTTCCACTGTTATGCTGATGATGCACAGCTGTATGTTTCAGCGAAGCCAGAGGACAGACAGAAGCTTAGTAAACTTTGTGTAAAGGACATTAGACGTTGGATGCTTATTAAATTCCTTTTACTTAATTCTTTTAAGACAGAAGAACTTGTACTAGGACCACGTGTAACTAGAGGTAATCTTTCTGATCTCATAGTAACTCTGGATGGACTTTCTGTTTCATCATGTGCAGCAGTAAATGACCTTGGAGTGATTATTGACTCCAGCCTATCATTTGACACTCATGTAGATAATATTACTAGGATAGTCTTCTTTCATCTCGGAAATATTGCTAAGATAAGAAATATATTGTCACTACATGATGCGGAAATACTAGTTCCTTTTAGATCAGTTCCCGTAGTACAGTATTGCCATGTCTGCTGACAATAATTGTTTTTTGGCGGTTTAAATCAAAACATGGAAACTGGAGTTGACTTTTTATTGATATCTGGCAACCCTGAGTTTCAATGAAGTCAATGCTCTGTGTATTAGAGTGCTGAAGAGAGTGAAGGAGTGTACTGTATGTGTACAGACTGGACAGTTGCTAATCTTGATTATGAATGTTGGAATTATTGAATAAAGAAGGCTGAATTAAACCCACCTTGTAGTGTTAGCATTATAATTAATTTACTCCACCCAACGCCGCCGCTGTGCGCACCATGAGCAGGTCATAGTTGAAAGTTCAGGTCATTTTGCGTGATCAATTAAAGATGGCAGTTGTGAGATTGGGAAGCTGACAGTAGCAGATGATGTTCAGAGTTACTCTTCATCATAATGGCGTCTCTGCAGTATTTACACACTTGTTCGGTTGACTGAGGAGATGAAAAGCAGTGTGAAAGTAACTGTTGCGCGGTGTAGATGTATTTTTGAGTTGTAGTTTTTATCGGTAGTATATATTATAGTTTCTGCCGCAACACGAGTGTAATGGTCGCACTGTAGAACCCTGAAGACCTGTGTGATTTTGTTAAATGCATTTTCCCCCATGATTACAGTTCAATGTTCTTATTTTCATAATTCACACAAAGGTCTTTAAAACAACAGATTAGTAGGAAATTTTGTAAATAATCGGCAAGACATCTAGTGGCAGTAGTAAAGAGAGTTAGAGTGAGTAAGACAATTACTCATTCTAACTCCTTTTATTGCCACTAGATGTCTCCGCATCCCTTTATATAACCCATTTACCATTATATGTTATCTATAGCAGGGGTCCCCAACACCCGGGCCGTGGACTGGTACCGGTCCGTCGGTCATTTGGTACCGGGCCGCATAGAAAGAATAAATAACTTACATTATTTCCGTATTATTTATTATCTGAGTCTGAACGATGTTTTATTTTGAAAAATGACCGTTACATCCGTCTATGACTCACTCTTGTCAAGACGCTTGTCTCGGTCACGTGATAGGTTAAGCTTTAGGGGGCAGAGAGGATGGTACTCATGTTATGTTGTTGGCATGATGTTACAAGGATGCTGCTAATAAAGTTGTGATTTCACATCGGATTCACGTTTTTATTATATTTTTTTAAATACCCGCTTTTATACCGGTCGTATCATTGTATTTCATTGTATTTATTGTATGTATTTTTTCATTGTATTTATCCGACACACCTTAAAGGCCGGTCCGCGAAAATATTGTCTGATATAAAACCGGTCCGTGGCGCAGAAAAGTTTGGGGACCGCTGATCGACAGCACCAGGTCAGGCTGACCTTATCAACATTTGGCACACATACACGTATACTGTGAGTTCTGCCTGGTAATCTATCAAGGTTTTCACTTTTTCTCATCTTAAGTAGTTCTCTGCATAACTTGGTAAAAACTACTTTTACTGGACAGACAGAATGAAGACCACAATTCAGAGTCGCTTTTCTGAGTTACATAAAGACCAGTATTATAAAATGAATTATATACAGAATAAAATAGTTAACAAGAAAATATAAAATGTATTTTCTGATTATTTCCCACAAAGGCTAAAGGCCAGTGAACAATGGTAAATGCTGATAAATGCCAATAACAGCTTGTAATGGCTGATAATCAGCAGTGAATGCTTTAAATACCAGTAAATGCTGATAAAGGCAGATGAACGATGGTAAACGCTGATAAATGCTGATAAATGCTAATAAAGTACATTAAACGATGGTAATGTTGATAAACATTAATAATGGCTGCTAAACACTGTCAAAGGATACTAAACACAGATAATGGCAGATATACGCTGATCATTTCTGATAAACGATGGTAGATGCTCATAACGGCCGATAAACATAATAGAAATTTCCATTAATCACTAATAACTGCTCAAGTGGCTTATCAAGGCAGATAATGGCTGATAATGGCTGAAAATTTGGGTTAAATACGTGTAAATGCTGTTTAACACTGAAAAAATACAAACATAAATTCCACAAGATTAAGCTAATTGATGACCTGCCAGGTGTGCTGGGTTTTACATTACATTACAGCATTTGGCAGATGCCCTTAACCAGAGCAACTTACAATTATCTCATTTATACAACTGAGCAGGTGAGGGTTAAGGGCCTTGCTCAAGGGCCGAACAGTGGCACCTTGGCAGTGCTGGGATTTGAACTCAAAAATGAGCTACCACTTCCCACTTTATTAGGAGCACTCTTTATTTTCACAGTCACTCAAACAGCACAAATCCCTATCACCTATAGCAATCGATTATCCATTGTACCACCTTTTGAAAAAAAAAAATTATATATAAAATTAAAAGCTTGGCATGCATTCACCCCAACATGCACTCACCTTAACATCCGCACTCTTATTTAGTCTAAACTCAGGCATCAGCTGGGTACACATAACCTCTAAGTGAATAAGTTCTAGGGTTTCTGGTCCAGGTACACATAGTCAGCTTGGCCACTAGATGCAATACCAACACATAGGATTATTTCCCCAGTCTTAAGCCATTGTCAAACAGTCCAAGACACACACCGTTTGTCATAGGTCAGCCTGATCAGGACTCAGTTTCCCACGAAGCAACACTCACACCTCACGCACGAGCGCTCTCCATCCCCAGAGTCACACCTGTCACTAATCACACACATACTCTCTCCGTATTTAGCAGTCATTCACTCAAAACTCTGTCGTAAGGCATACGTTCAGTTATCTTGTTCTCTGTGTTGCCAAGCCTTATGTCTCTAGTTTGTCTTCTCATTTTCTCGAACTTAGTTACCCGTCTACGACTACACTCTCTGCCTATCCTAGATCACCAGCTCACGCACCTGACTGCGCAGATAACTCGGCTAAACCAAGCCGCAGCCGTTTGGTATGGCGGCGACACCACACTTACCTCCCACACCAGCACCTGAAAAGTACAACGGAGATTCAGCACGCTGCCAGCGTTTTCTACTGCAGTGCTCCCGTTCTTCTCGACATACTCAGACATGACGGAGAATCGTAAAATTATCCATTTCATGGAACTATTGACTGGGAGAGCTCTCCTCTGGGCCACTGCGGAATGGGAACAAGAAGGGAACATCATAAACACGTATGATCAGCTGACATCACGTTTCCGCACCGTCTTCGATCATTCTCCAGACAACAGGGAAACTGGGGAGGAATTATTGTCCTTGAAGCAAGGATCACGTTGTGTGGCAGATTTCGCTCTCGAATTTCATTGACCAGGAAACAGTACAACAGTACAACATCCCCTTAGCATCCTCTCATCACACCCCGCCGTGTCCAAGCCATAGATGGAGCACCCGTTGGAAAGGGGTTAAGTAACCCACTGCACAGAATCCGTTCACCTCTGTACCAGTGCTCTACATCATGAAAAGATTATCTTCCATGTTATTATGACTGCCCATCATCCAGTGGTTCAAGGTCTCCCTTGCCTCGAACATCACAATCCACAAATTTCGGTGAATAAGAGGGAGATCACACAATGGTTATCTCACTGAATCAACCACTGCCTCCAAAGTCCTGTTTTTACCCTAGCCACCACGTCCATAGAGAGCCCTAACAATACGGACACCGTGCAGATCCCCAGTGTTTACCCGACCTCATTGAAGCATTCAGTAAGCGAGAAGGCTAGAGGACTACATTCCCATTGAGACTACGACTGCGCCATTGATTTGCTGCTAGGCACTACACCACCTCGTGGGAGAGTTTATCCTCTAACCCTAACTGAACAAAGGGCCATGGAGGAATATATTCAGGAGGCTTTGCATCAGGGTTACATACGACCATCCACTTCCCCAGCTTCAGCGGGGTTTTTCTTTGTGGAGGAAAAGAGAGGAGGATTACGACCCTGCATTGACTATCGAGGTCTAAACCAGTGCTGCATCAAGTACCAGTACCCAATACCTCTAGTGCCCGTCGCCCTGGAACAACTACGCACAGCTAAATTCTTCACTAAACTGGATTTGCACAGTGCCTATAACTTGATCCGGATTCGAGAAGGAGATGAGTGGAAGACAGGTTTTAGCTTCAGGTCACTATGAGTACCAGGTCGCGCGTATGGGCGTCTAATTGCTCGCTCAGTATTCCAGTGACTTATTAACGACATTCTTACATGACATGCTAGGACATCAGGTCATCACTTACATCGATGACATTCTAATATACTCCAACTCCAAGGAGGAACATATTCACCACATCCGCCAGGTTCTACAAGAATTACTCCATCATCCGTTGTATGTTAAAGCTGAAAAGTTTGAATTCCACAAGACTACCATTTCATTTCTGGGTTACATTATCAGCCCGGAGGGGATCTCCATGGACAAGGAAAAAGTCAAGACAGTAGTAAACTGGCCCTCTCCCACGACCGCAAAGAACTACAGAGGTTTCTAGGTTTTGGCAAACTTCTACAGAAGATTCACCGAAATTTCTGTTCCATCGCTAACCCCTTAACATCCTTATTAACAAGGGGAAATCCAAGCATCTGCCCTGGTGGAACCAAGCTGCCCAAGCCGCCCTCGATAAACTCAAAAAAGCCTTCTTCACCACCCCCACATCAACCATCCAGACCCATCGAAACCATTCATAGTGGAGGTGGATGCATCAGAGACCGGTGTAGGAGCAGTGTTATCTCAATGTGCTGGAGAGAGGCCAAAGCTTCATCCAGTAGCATTCTTTTCGAAGAAGCTTTCCCCAACTGAGCGAAACTATGATGTGGGCAATCGAGAACTCTTGGCAGTCAAATTAGCCCTTGAAGAGTGGCGGCACTGGTTAGAAGGAGCTACACTTCCCTTCCTCAACTTCACCGACCATAAGAATCTGGAATATCTATGTACTGCAAAGTGACTCACACCCTGCCAGGCCCAATGGTCCCTGTTTTTTACCCGGTTCCAAATTTATACTATCCTACAGACCAAGATCCAAGAACACAAAAGCTGATACCCTGTCTCGTCTAGACCACACAGAACATGTCAACAACCTCAAGGAGTATATTATCAACCCTTCATGTATCGTCAATGCGCTAGAGTGGGACCTGGATCAAGAACTAGAAGATATTCCCCAATCGCAAACTCCAGAAAACTGTCCCACAAACAAACGATTTGTACCCAAGGAGTACTGACAAGAACTTATTATATGGGCTCACACAGTACTCAGTACAGGTCATCCAGGAGCACAGCGCACACACCACCTCATAAGAGAGAAGCACTGGTGGCCCAAATATGGAAGGAGATGTACACAAGGTGGTAACATCCTGTTAATCTTGCCACACGAGTAAGGTGCCTCGGACACTCCCAGCTGGAAAACTCAATCCCCTACGCGTACCTGAACACCCATGGTCACAGATATCTGTTGACTTTGTCATGGCTTAGCCTGATCAGAACTCAGTTTTTCTCTCAAACTTAGTTTCCCATCTACGACTACGCTCACTGCCTATCCTAGTTTGTTTTGTTTGCCCGATCGCCTGACCTTTGCCTGTATTACGACTACGTCTTTTGAACTTCCCTACATTCACGTTATCCACTTGACACCCGCTTCTGCTTCCGTACCAACCGAGATCCGTGACACCGTTAGTACACACTCTGGTCCTATGGCTCCTCAGAGCAGCAGCAGCAGTTATAGAATATAACGTGTAATCAATGTGTGTAACTACAAAGTTTACTAATGTTTGGATATGTTAATGAAGTATAATGTAATATGTATAACCAACAGTTAGAACCAAAATTTGCTAAAAGAAGTTACATTATAAGTGAGTATTGAGTTAGATGAATTCTTACTAACAGTAGGCCTACTAGTTTTTCTGTGTCAGCCTGTACCTCTCTGCACAGCAGGCATAATCTAAAACTATAAAGCAATTTCTAACAAGTGGTATTCTAAGTGTGTAAAATAAGAACCTTGTGTTTGTGTAAAGCAGTTTCACTCTGTGGCAGTAAAAAAGCAGTTAGACACATTCCAGAACTGGGTTTCCAACCAAAGCCATCTAAGCTTGAAAATCAGTGTCAAAATAAAAGATAAGACTTCCAGGAGGAAGAGTACCAGGCTGTGACTATAGGGTGAATTATGGGACAAAGTAAAAAAAACCCTGGTCTGGTAAAACTTTTAAAGAACATGCAACTGACTACACATGGGCCACATAAGGTATCATATAGATATGAATAATTAATTATGGCAATGGAAATTGCTTTGTTTCTAGAAAGTTCCTATTTTACTGCTTCAAAAAGTATATAAAGACATGTTTGTGTATGTATAATTCAGACTTTCTGCAGATTGTCTCACTTTATTCTTTCAATGAAGTTTAATTACTTTTTGACTACTTCTTGATCTACTAATCCTCTGTCTCTGAAGTTTTTTGTTAGGCTGGAAAGATTGTTAGCCATGACACAGTGCATAAGTCTTGGCATTCAGGTCTGCATCGTCAGTGGTCAGGGAGACTGGGTGGTGGTGCTGTCTGCTTTGTTTAGGTGGTTCCTCCTTCTGTACCCTTTGTAGCAGCAGAAGCAGCAGCATGGCAGATGTAGTCTGTCAAGACCAAACCTATTTACACTCCATTCCTATGAATAAAAGCTGATGATCTCATTCCGAGAGTGGTCATGACTGAAATGTCTAGTTCCATCCATCCATCCTCAACCGCTTATCCGTAGTCGGGTTGCGGGGGCAGCAGCTCCAGCAGGGGACCCCAAACTTCCCTTTCCCTAGCCACATTAACCAGCTCTGACTGGGGGATCCTGAGGCATTCCCAGGCCAGTGTGGAGATATAATATCTCCACCTAGTCCTGGGTCTTCCCCGAGGTCTCCTCCCTCCTGGACCAGGTCTAGAAATGTCTAGTTCAACCATGAAACTTGAATCCGTGTTCTGATTGGCTCCCTCAACACCCGTGCAGCAGCCTATCAGCTATGCCTCTCCATCTATGTAACCTTTTATTATCCTGACTAACTCGTCGGCTATGGCCTCCGCATGCTACAAAATTTTGTTTCCTACTCTCCTCCTACCAGCACTACCATCTAGATCTACTACAGGGGGTTCCTTCTTCTGTACCCTTTGCATCAGCAGCATGTTTCTCTTCATTTCTTTAAAAAAAAACTCACTGACTTTAAATGAGTCCAATTACAAAATTTTCTTTTATATAATTTATTTATTTTTTTAATTATTCAGTCATTCTTTATAAAGAATTGGAATGACAAGTTCTTTTTTTGCTATGCTTTGAAGACATTTGGGCTTGAGATCAAAGATGAATATGAGATGAAAGATCTGAATTTCAGTTTTCATTTCCTGGTGTTTACCTTCTAGATATGTTAAACAACTTAGAACATGGCACCTTTTGTGTCAGACCACCCAGGTTTTAGGTGAGAAAATTAATGGTCTTAAAGTAAATAAGACTTAATATTTGGTTGCATATCCCTTTCTTGCAATAACTGCATCAAGCCAATGACACACTTACTTCACCAAACTGTTGCATTTTCTTTTGTTATGCTTTTCCAGGCTTTTACTACAGCTTCTTTCAGTAGTTCGTTGTCTCCTCTTCACTCTTCTCAGGGAGCTTGTATGTTTGCTAGAGGGTAATCTTGGTTCCAGAACGTTTGTGGATCATCTCTGTATTTATTTGTGAATTCCAATCTAGCTATTGAGTCTCACTGCTGTGGTTTGCATCTTGTGGTATGGCTTCTATTTTTCTGCTCTCAAAGTCTTCTTCAAATAGTGGATTGTGATACCTTCACCCCCGCCCTTTGAAGGTTGCTGCTGATGTCACTGACTGTTGTTTTTGGGTTGTTGCGTTTGGGTTTTTGTTCACATGCGTCTACACACATAAACATTCGTGTCATGCTGGTAGATCTCTCTCTCTCACTCTCTCTCTCTCTCTCTCTCGGTGTGTGTCTCTCTCACTCTTATCCTCGCCTCATCTCACTGCAACAGAGAACATTCCTTACCACTCACTTTCTCCAGCTCTGCCCCTCATTGACAAACCTGCACTTGGCCACTCCCCACCTCCAAATTCACTAGTGGTTCATTGGTTCACACATGGTTCAGGACATTCCTAATTGTTGTACTGGCTATACCCAATGCTTAGTAGTTATAGTCATAGTCTGTTAGATTAGATTGTATAATAGTCATAGTCTGTTAGATTAGTTCACACTGGTTTCTCTGCTACCAGTCTCTCGTTGTTGTTTTTGTTTGGTATACCGACCCTTTGATCCCTGCCTTGCCCAGGTTTATGCCTGTTTGCAGATCGTCTGACCTTTGCATGTTTTGGATTACGTTTATGGATTACGATTTGGATTTTCCTGCCCTTGAAATAAAACTGTTCATACTGCACTTGCATATGTCGGAACTTCCTCATGTTACGAGACGTGATGGCCACGTCCATGGTGAATCCTTTAATATGTGCTCCATTGAAGATGGATTTTTAAAGGTAACCGTGGCCTGACTGAGCTTGATTACCAAAATATTAATCATTAATTCTCTTCTGGAATTGATAACTCTGGATATGACATGCCAAGTTAAATCAACTTAGAGTTCAATGTTAAAGTTTAACATTTGGTCAGATAGATTTCTGAAATATCTCCTGGTGCACTACATTAACTACAGCTAAATGGCAAAATTTAAAAAGTAGCCCCCACTGAAATACTCTTCTAACACCACTGGTCATATGCATATTGTACAATAAGTGTGATTCACAGATAGAATTCATACTAGGGTTATGAATATGATGACTGGTTCTTTAGTACTACATTTATGAATTTTTGTGAGACATGTGTTGCTAATACATACAGTATAAACTCTTTATATGGAATCTGTATCTGGAATGTATTCATTCACACTGTTGAACATGTTTGCATGTAAGGAGAGTCTCTGTGTGCCAGTGTCCCACAAAGATTTACTGTTATTCTTGCACAATTTTTCCATCAGCCTTTTTTTCATACATTATCTTTGATGCCAGTGCTAATGTAATTACACCTGCTTATATTTATCTGTTCACATGACTGTTCTGTCCCAACTGTGTCACTGGAAGCAAAATGATTAACTTGATGATATTAAATTTATTTCTAGTTAAGTAAAGTAATGAACAGATTAATGTACCAAAGAGGCTGGGTCTCTTTCTGAGAATTAAAATAGGATTAGTGATCAGGCGCTTACTGGACACTTGACAAAACAGGATGTAGGGGCTTGCAGCTAAACAGGAACTAAAGACACAAAAGGAACAGAGAGGTTTCAAATAAACCAATTTGAAAAAGCATCACTATCTTGTAGGCCACTGTAGCATCTCAGCAAGAAATGGCCAATCTCCTGGATCTTTTTACACTTCAGCTGCTGTTTGGTGAGTTTCTATATGCAAAATACCAGATAGGAGTAAATTATAAATAACTGTCATTAGGGTAACTGGTGTTCAGGACTTTACTGAAGTTATTAATCTGTTAGTATATCTAGGCATAGAATGCAGTCATATAACAGTTTTAACAGAAATGTATCTGAAAGCAGTTTTTAATGTCAGTGTAACAGTTTAAAACCAAATCTCATGATTTTGAGTAAACTCTGAACTGAAGCAGTCGTTAAATGTGGAATCACTGATTGATGAATCTGTTCTCTTAATGTGGTGGTATTCTTACAGGTTTCTGTACACCGTGTCTCCTTGAGATCGCTTCAACTGATCATTTATCTGTCCATCCTGGAGAGGACATCACCCTGCTCTGTAACATCACTAATTATTCTGAGATATCGTGGTATCGACTGAGATCTGATGAGGTGAAGCTGCTGATATCTGCTGAAAAAGTAAAGCTGAAGAAATCCTTTTCCCTCCGTTATAATGTGAACGAGAGTCACTTTGATATAACAGAAAACAGCAGCAGTTCAGTCAGTTTAGTGATTATTGGAGTTAGAGAGACAGATCTGGGAATTTATTTCTGTGGAGTTCGAAACGGAACGACGCACATTCAGTTTGGGACACTCATCAGACTGAACTTTACAGGTGGGTGCCAATACTTTATTTAATCTGACTGATGGTGTATTTAAGTATATTTATATATTTGTTTAGTGGGACATCATCTAATTTAATTTTCATCAAGGTTTTAGAATAAAATCATACATTTAACGAAACATGTACAGGTGCTGGTCATAATAATTGAATATCATCAAAAAGTTGATTTATTTCAGTAATTCCATTCAAAAAGTAAAACTGGTATAATGTATACATTCATTACACACAGACTGATATATTTCAAGTGTTCATTCCTTTTAATTTTGATGATTATAACTGACAACTAATGAAAACCCCAAAATCAGTATCTCAGAAAATTAGAATATTACTTAAGCCCAATACAAAAAATGGATTTTTAGAAATGTTGGCCAACTGAAAAGTGTGAAGATGAAAAGTATGAGCATGTACAGCACTCAATACTTAGTTGGGGCTCCTTTTGCCTGAATTACTGCAGCAATGCGGCGTGGCATGGAGTCGATCGGTCTGTGGCACTGCTCAGGTGTTATGACAGCCCAGGTTGCTCTGATAGTGGCCTTCAGCTCTTCTGCATTGTTGGGTCTGGCGTATCGCATCTTCCTCTTCACAATACCCCATAGATTTTCTATAGGGTTAAGGTCAGGCGAGTTTGCTGGCCAATTAAGAACAGGGATACCGTGGTCCTTAAACCAGGTACTGGTAGCTTTGGCACTGTGTGCAGGTGCCAAGTCCTGTTGGAAAATGAAATCTGCATCTCCGTAAAGTTGGTCCGCAGCAGGAAGCATGAAGTGCTCTAAAACTTCCTGGTAGACGGCTGCGTTGACCTTGGACCTCAGAAAACACAGTGGACCAACACCAGCAGATAACATGGCACCCCAAACCATCACTTACTGCGGAAACTTTACACTGGACTTCAAGCAACGTGGATTCTGTGCCTCTCCTCTCTTCCTCCAGACTCTGGGACCTTGATTTCCAAAGGAAACGCAAAATTTACCTTCATCAGAGAACATAACTTTGGACCACTCAGCAGCAGTCCAGTTCTTTTTGTCTTTAGCCCAGGTGAGACGCTTCTGACGCTGTGTCTTGTTAAAGAGTGGCTTGACACAAGGAATGCGACAGCTGAAACCCTTGTCTTGCATACGTCTGTGCGTGGTGATTCTTGAAGCACTGACTCCAGCTGCAGTCCACTCTTTGTGAATCTCTCCCACATTTTTGAATGGGTTTTGTTTCACAATCCTCTCCAGGGTGCGGTTATCCCTATTGCTTGTACACTTTTTCTACAACATCTTTTCCTTCCCTTCGCCTCTCTATTAATGTGCTTGGACACAGAGCTCTGTGAACAGCCAGCCTCTTTAGTAATGACCTTTTGTGTCTTGCCCTCCTTGTGCAAGGTGTCAATGGTCGTCTTTTGGACAGCTGTCAAGTCAGGAGTCTTCCCCATGATTGTGTAGCCTACAGAACTAGACTGAGAGACCATTTAAAGGCCTTTGCAGGTGTTTTGAGTTAATTAGCTGATTAGAGTGTGGCACCAGGTGTCTTCAATATTGAACCTTTTTACAATACTCTAATTTTCTGAGATACTGATTTTGGGGTTTTCATTAGTTGTCAATTATAATCATCAAAATGAAAAGGAATGAACACTTGAAATATATCAGTCTGTGTGTAATGAATGAAAACGTTATACCAGTTTCACTTTTTGAATGGAATTACTGAAATAAATCATTATATGACCAGCACCTGTATATTTAGGCTTTTCACCAGTTCTGATCATCAGGGTCTTTGTGTAACCCCCCCACAGTTTGACTAAACTGTGTAGGTAGTTTCCAGGAGTTTATCGAGCATACTGAGTAATAATTCACAGTGAAGGCTGGAAAAAGTAAGTGAACCTCTGCGCTAACAACTTCTCCAAAAGCTAATTGGAGTCAGGTGTTTAAATTGAGGAGATGAGATTGGAGGTGTGGGGTGTACAGGTGCTTTACCCTTTAAATAAAGACACAAATTCCAATGTACTGGCAAATCTGTTCTTCTTGAGAACATCTGATTAGTGAGAACCATGTCCCCATCCCATCAACATCCAAAGGACCGTAAAAGACACATTATAGAGACACACAAAACTAGAAATGGCTGAAAAGCATTTCTAAAAACCTGGATGTTCATCAATCCACTATAAGTATAAATGGAGGACATTCAAGACTGTTCTACTCTCCCTATGAATGGGCGTCCTGAAGACCACCACGAGCAATCCTAAAGGAAGTGAAAAGAACCCAAAGGTAACAGCAAAAGACCTGCAGAAAACTCTCCATACTTTGAAAGTTCATGTGTCCACTATCAGGAAAACACCGAACTATAATGGTGTTAATGGAAGGACACCACGAAGGAAACCACTGCTGTCCAAAACAAAGGCTGAAAAAGAAGAAAATGTATGTTTTGGAATGGTCGAGTCAGAGTCCTGATCTTAATCCAATTGTGATGTTGTGGCGTGACCTTAAGAGTGCTGCTTGATCAAGATCCAAAAATATTGATAAACTGTCAGTCTTAGAAAGTGCTACAGGATAAATTTGGTGGAGGTTATTGCTGCTAAAGCAGGTTCTACAACTTATTCAATTCAAGGGTTCATTTACTTTTTTCAGTCGGCACTGTGAATAACGACTTAACATGCTCAATAAAGCTGTTTGTATATACTAGTTTTACATGGTCTTTGTCTATAATTGTGTGTAGATGAATAATACTGTTTATAAATTTTTCAATGAGAGAATTAGTTTTTCTATACAATGTGTGTTTGAATGTTCTCTGCATTCAGTGTTTTTGTTGTGTTGAGTATGGCTCCGTGGTTATAGCTCAAAGAAACCAGGCTTGGTTAAAGGCAACAATATAGTCCCCGTAAAACCAGAGCAAATTTAGAATATAGTACAAGTGAATAAAGACATTGTTTTGATTTAATATTTTAATAAAAATGACTATTACTTAAACAGGAGTTAGTATTTTAATTAAAACTAGTATGATTTTTTTTGTTGTTGTTGTAAATTCTGTGTTCAAGTTAAACAGCTGGATCATTGTGTGTAATGCTGAAAGGGAAAATGGATAAATGTTATATGACACAGTGTCAGTGAGTGAATCAGAGTGCTTCATTCTGAATCGTACAGAAGAGGTTTTTCTCTGCACTATACTGATACTGTCACTCTGTGTTTGTGTATTTCAGCTGACCAACATGGTGGGTCTGATAACCCAACTGATCCTCCAGTTACCCAGCAGTCTACAGCAACAGAGCCCTGGATTATAATGTCTGTGTGTCTGGTCTGCATCATAATAAACATCATCTGCATGTGTGTGTTCTGCTGCAAAATCAAAGGTGCAGTTATTTATGCAGATCATTTTTAACTGGGCGTCGTTTTTCAATAAGCTGTAAAAGAACTATTTAAATATTAGTCCTTTGAATACTCTACCAGTTGTTTGAGATTACATTAACAGATGATTTTGATACATTAAGAATTACATTTTCTCTGTTCAAAATCATACAGTCATGGACGAAATTATTGGCACCCCTGGAACTTTTCCAGAAAATGCACCATTTCTCCCAGAAAAGTGTTGCAATGACAAATGTTTTGGTATACACATGTTTATTACCTTTAAGTGCATTGGAACAGCACAAAAGAGCAGAAGAAAAAAGGCAAATTTGACATCATTTTATGGTGCATTATAAATGGTGCATTTTCTGGAAAAGTTCCGGGGGTGCCAATAATTTCGTCCGTGACTGTATGTTAATTTAATCTGAAACCCAGAGAATCAAACCAAAGTGGAGTTTATGAACCAGAGACAGAAATATGAGAGTGGCATTCTATAGATATATACTGCTCAGAAAAATAAAGGGAACACTTGGAGTTACATTGTGCTGTTTAAG
Organism: Ameiurus melas; assembly: GCA_012411365.1. Lineage (NCBI taxonomy): Eukaryota > Metazoa > Chordata > Actinopteri > Siluriformes > Ictaluridae > Ameiurus > Ameiurus melas. The sequence continues at coordinate 27,394,651 of CM022764.1, read as the reverse complement.
TGTTCCCTTTATTTTTTTGAGCAGTGTGTATATATATATATATATTATTTTTTTAAATTAATGGTCTAAAGGCATTGCATGTCTCTAAAGTCCCATATGGACTGTTTAGAAGATGTGGAAAAATTGGCTGTCTGACGATTTCTTCAACTAAATGAAAGGAATTCAGAGATGATTATATTTGGTCCACCAAAACACACAGAGAAGATAACCAGTATTCTTGCTCCTTTATATAACTCTGAAAGACAGTGTGAGAAATCTTGGTGTGATAATCGACTCAACACTTAGCTTTGATAAACATCAATTATGTTGTTAAAAGTAGCTTCCATCAGTTTAGGTTGATTTCTAAACTACAACAACTTTTTAAAAATTTAGCGATAATTGTTCACGCTTTTATTACATCTAGATTTAGACTATGACAATTCTCCTTATGCAGGACTCTGTCAGCGGAAACTGTCCTACCTACAGCTTGTGCAGAGTGCTGCAGCTAGGCTACTATTCTTTGATGTTCTGGTTGTGAAGCACTTTGGTCAACTTGTTATATAAACACTTTGGTCAAATGTGCTATATAAGTAAACTTAGTTCAGTTGAGTGAGCCACATCCTTCTTTTCTCACTCACTCTCTCTCACACTCTCTCTTTCTCACACTCTCTCCTCTCTCTCTCTCTCTCTCTCTCTCTTTCTCTCTCTGTCTCTCTCTCTCTCTCTCTGTGTGTGTGAGAGAGAGTGAGAGAGTGGGTGAATGAGAGCCATAAAAAATAAAAATAAAAAATAGTATGAATTTTGTTATTTCCTTAATTTCTTAGTTGAATTTTTTGTATGTATATATATTTTTAAACAAATTACATTTTTTTCCATTTCAGGGAAGTCAGTATTGTCACACAACAGCTGCAGTAACACCACAGACTCCACTGAAAAGGTACCAGAGACATTATTTTATTACACTTTTATTCATCACTGTTTCTATATCAACATTTGTTTAAGTAATACCAAAAAATTAGAGTAAAAGTAAAAGTAAAAGAGTAAAAGATTAGAATTTTTTATGTATTAATAGACATAAGAAGCTATACATCTGATTGGAAATATGGGTTAGTGTTAAATGAGTGCTTGCGGTGGTTTAATGTGCACATGTAGTTCACGCTAGACCAATTTCCCAGTGAAAGGAACACACATGTAGGGTTCAGGAGTGTTTCATCTGCATATTAATCTAATCTGAATTTCTCAGAAAATGTTAAATTGATACAAGTTTAGCTGTTTAATGTTTTGTTTTGTTTTTTCCACCAAACCACAAAACAACCCTCATTTCAAAGGAAGAGGCAAAAAAGGGGGTGATGCAGGTTACTTTCAAATTCCTTTAAAATGCATTTTAATATATTTTAATTATAGATTTAGCATGCTACTGCCTATAATGTTATGACACCAAGGAGAGAGTGAACTTCAGCATCAGTTACATCATGCACTTGTACAGCTGCATTTTAACTACATTTAAAAAAAAAACATATTTAAATAAACTGTAAATAAATATATACAGTGAGGGAAAAAAGTATTTGATCCCCTGCTGATTTTGTACGTTTGCCCACTGACAAAGAAATAATCAGTCTATAATTTTAATGGTAGATTTATTTGAACAGTGAGAGACAGAATAACAACAAGAAAAATTCAGAAAAACGCATGTCAAAAATGTTATAAGTTGATTTGCATTTTAATGAGGGAAATAAGTATTTGACCCCTCTGCAAAACATGACTTAGTACTTGGTGGCAAAACCCTTGTTGGAAATCACAGAGGTCAGACGTTTCTTGTAGTTGGCCACCAGGTTTGGACACATCTCAGGAGGGATTTTGTCCCACTCCTCTTTGCAGATCTTCTCCAGCTCCCTCCACAGATTTTCTATGGGATTAAGGTCTGGAGACTGGCTAGGCCACTCCAGGACCTTAATGTGCTTCTTCTTGAGCCACTCCTTTGTTGCCTTGGCCGTGTGTTTTGGGTCATTGTCATGCTGGAATACCCATCCACGACCCATTTTCAATGCCCTGGCTGAAGGAAGGAGGTTCTCACCCAAGATTTGACGGTACATGGCCCCGTCCATCGTCCCTTTCATGCGGTGAAGTTGTCCTGTCTCCTTAGCAGAAAAACACCCCCAAAGCATAATGTTTCCACCTCCATGTTTGACGGTGGGGATGGTGTTCTTGGGGTCATAGGCAGCATTCCTCCTCCTCCAAACATGGCGAGTTGAGTTGATGCCAAAGTGCTCCATTTTGGGCTCTTCTGACCACAACACTTTCACCCAGTTGTCCTCTGAATCATTCAGATGTTCATTGGCAAACTTCAGAAGGGCATGTATATGTGCTTTCTTGAGCTGTGGGACCTTGTGGGCGCTGCAGGATTTCAGTCCTTCACGGCGTAGTGTGTTACCAATTGTTTTCTTGGTGACTATTGGTCCCAGCTGCCTTGAGATCATTGACAAGATCCCCCCGTGTAGTTCTGGGCTGATTCCTCACTGTTCTCATGATCATTGCAACTCCACGAGGTGAGATCTTGCATGGAGCCCCAGGCCGAGGGAGATTGACAGTTCTTTTGTGTTTCTTCCATTTGCGAATAATCGCACCAACTGTTGTCACCTTCTCACCAAGCTGCTTGGCAATGGTCTTGTAGCCCATTCCAGACTTGTGTAGGTCTACAATCTTGTCCCTGACATCCTTGGAGAGCTCTTTGGTCTTGGCCATGGTGGAGAGTTTGGAATCTGATTGATTGATTGCTTGTAGCCGGTGTCTTTTATACAGGTAACAAGCTGAGATTAGGAGCACTCCCTTTAAGAGTGTGCTCCTAATCTCAGCTCATTACCTGTATAAAAGACACCTGGGAGCCAGAAATCTTTGTGATTGAGAGGGGGTCAAATACTTATTTCCCTCATTAAAATGCAAATCAATTTATAACATTTTTGAAATGCGTTTTTCTGGATTTTCTTGTTGTTATTCTGTCTCTCACTGTTCAAATAAATCTACCATTAAAATTATAGACTATTCTATAGTATTTAATAAGTGTTCACAGCCTTTGCCATGACACTCACAATTGAGCTCAGGTGCATCCTGTTTCCACTGATCATCCTTGAGATGTTTCTACAACTCGACTGGAGTCCACCTGTGGTAAATTCAGTTGATTGGACATGATTTGGAAAGGCACACTCCTGCCTATATAGTTAACAATGCATGTCAGAACAATGCATGTCTGGAGACCTCCAGAGACAGGATTGTATTGAGGCACAGATCTGGGGAAGGGTACAGAAACATTTCTGCAGCATTGAAGTTCCCTGTGAGCACAGTGGCCTCCATCATCCATAAATGGAAGAAGTTTGGAACCAGCAGGACTCTTCCTAGAGCTGGCCACCTGGCCAAACTGAGCGATCGGGGGAGAAGGGCCTTAGTCAGGGAGGTGACCAAAAACCTGATGGTCACTCTGACAGAGCTCCAGCGTGTCTCTGTGGAGAGAGGAAAACCTTCCAGAAGAACAACCATCTCTGCAGAACTCCATCAATCAGGCCTGACTGGTAGAGTGGCCAGATGGAAGCCACTCCTCAGTAAAAGGCAAATAACAGCCCGCCTGGAGTTTGCCAAAAGGCACCTGAACGAAGATTGAACTCTTTGGCCTGAATGGCAAGCGTCATGTCTGGAGGAAACCAGGCACCACTCATCACATTGTCAATACCATCCCTACATTGAAGCATGGTGGTGGCAGCATCATGCTGTGGGGATGTTTTTCAGTGGCAGGAACTGGGAGACTAGTCAGGATTGAGGGAAAGATGAATGCAGCAATGTACAGGGAAATGCTTGATGAAAACCTGCTCCAGAGCGCTCTGGACCTCAGACTGGGGCAAAGGTTCATCTTCCAACAGGACAACAATCCTAAGCACACAGCCAAGATAACGAAGGAGTGGGTACAGGACAACTCTGTGAATGTCTCTGAGTGGCCCAGCCAGAGCCCAGACTTGAAGCCGATTGAACATCTCTGGAGAGATCTGAAAATGGATGTGCACCGACGCTCCCCATCCAACCTGATGGAGCTTGAGAGGTCCTGCAAAAAAGAATGGGAGAAACTGCCCAGGAATAGGTGTGTCAAGCTTGTAGCATCATTCTCAAAAACACTTGAAGCTGTAATTGTTGCCAAAGGTGCTTCAAAAAAGTATTGAGCAAAGGCTGTAAACACTCATGTACATGTGCTTTTTGTCACGGAACGTAGTTGAGAGGCGGATGCAGGCGCAGGTCACAGTCTTTATTGAACTTCCCCAAAATGCGGTCTTCACATAAACATAAACATAAACAGGCAACGGTACATAACTCACTGGTCCGTAGCATAGACGGCACGACCGCGATGAACGTGTCAACATTCCATCAAAAACACTATGTGCTAACACTAACACAATCAAGAGCAACATGCTCAGTAACTAAGGCACTTAAATAGAGAACATAATCACTGGTAAACATAAAACACCTGTGACCCATTCAGTACTAACGCTCGCGCTAACCCGGAAGCAAGCGAACAAACCAGAGTCCAGTCCTCACATAAAGTGCCACAGCGAACTCCGTCGGCTGTGGCGTGACACTTTTTTATTTATTTTTTAATTTTTTTTATAAATTTGCAACGATTTCAAACAAACTTCTTTCACCTTGTCATTATGGGGTATTGTATGTAGAATTTTGAAGAATATCATGAATTTAATCCATTTTGGAACAAGGCTGTAACATAACAAGCCTCATAATATACTCAATATACATTGTTACGACCCCGGTCTAGGGCCATATAAATCGGGGGCTCATCCGTCCCATCATAACGTAAATTGTATCTTATATAAAACAGAAATTTTATGTAAGTATACCTGTACAACTTCGTGTATTTAGAGATTCAGTTGTGTTGGTTTTCACTGTTTGGTGGAGAAATGGAAGGACATTTGTTTCATAGTGTAATGTGATGGTCCTCTCTCTCTCTCTCTCTCTCCCTCCCTCTCTACAGGAAGAAAATATTCATTATGCCAGCATCCAGTATAAAAGAAGGTCCAGAGCAGCTGCTAAGAAAAACACAGCATCAGATTTGGACAGTGTGACCTACACAACAGTCGCCTCACAGCCTCGGAGACACTGACCAGCACAAGGTCTCACATATTTAATATTACATCATAAATGTGGGGAGCATGGTGGCCTAGCGGTTAGCATGTTTGCCTCACACCATGTGCGTGCAGAGTTTGCATGTTCTCCCCGTGCTGCGGGGGTTTCCTCCGGGTACTCCGGTTTCCTCCCCCAGTCCAAACACATGCATGGTAGGCTGATTGGCGTGTCTAAATTGTCCGTAGTGTATGAATGTGTGTGTGTGTGATTGTGCCCTGCAATGGACTGGTACCCTGTCCAGGGTGTACTCCGCCTTGTGCCTGATGCTTCCTGGGATAGGCTCCAGGTTCCCCGCGACCCTGAAGAAGGAATAAGCTGGATGGATGGATCATAAACTTGTGCTGTTCCCTCTGGATCTCTTCATTTGTTTTAAATAGGTTATTTATTTGACAATGAATTCTTTAATATGAACTGTTCTGTATTAAATATTTGGAATTCACTAAAATAAATATCACCAAGCGCTACACATATACAACAAGTGGCCTGAAACAAAGAGAAAGGTATCTTTCACCTCATCCCTCATACATCAGTGTATGAGCAAATATTACATCATACAAGGGTGCTGTTAATTTTAATTTGCTGGATGTAAGATTTGTGAATTTAACATTCTGTGACAGACAAAGCACAACCTTCTGTCTACACCACACGGATTACTCTCACAGCTGCAAAAAGCAAAGTACTACACATTCATAGAGAACTCATCCAAACTGTCATTACACTGAAATACTCTTTAGTACAGTAATACGTGGTTCAGAACATAGTTTATGTAAACAACATTCCCACGTACAGCAAAAGTGCCTTTCATTTGTCCGTATGTATATTTCTGAGTGCCCATATTACATGTTGTATACAGTGCCTTGCGAAAGTATTCGGCCCCCTTGAACTTTTCAACCTTTTGCCACATTTCAGGCTTCAAACATAAAGATATACAATTTAAATTTTTTGTGAAGAATCACCAACAAGTGGGACACAATTGTGAAATGGAACGAAATCTATTGGATATTTTAAACTTTTTTAGCAAATAAAAAACTAAAAGTGGTGCGTGCAAAATTATTCTGCCCCTTTACTTTCAGTGCAGCAAACTCACTCCAGAAGTTCAGTGAGGATCTCTGAATGATCCAATGTTGTCCTAAATGACTGATGGTGATAAATAGAATCCACCTGTGTGTAATCAAGTCTCTGTATAAATGCACCTGCTCTGTGATAGTCTCGGGGTTCTGGTGAAAACGCAGAGAGCATCATGAAGACCAAGGAACACACCAGGCAGGTTGTTTTATATCTTTATGTTTGAAGCCTGAAATGTGGCAAAAGTTGAAAAGTTCAAGGGGGCCGAATACTTTCGCAAGGCACTGTAAGTTCACACAATCAATCGACCATGTAAACCTAACAGATCGTTAATACTGGTACATCTCCTAGATCTTTCCTGTACCCATGTCTATTACCACTCCTGTAAACTCAAACTATAAAATTCTTAAAGTCTTGTCATTATATCTCAGGAAAGCTCAATGCTACATCTTCTTCTACATCTGTAGGTTATGGTGATAACCACAAGGCCTGAACAGGAAATAATGCACAACTGGGCAAAGTGATCACAGAATTCTGTCAAATACTTGCAAAAAGAACTGCCATAATGATGAGTGATCTTTATACGCCTCAACTATTTTTAAAAATTACAGTAAATAATTTAAATTAATTATTTTTGATAGATGAAATAAAGTTGTTGTTGTTTTTTTCATTTTGGCTAAAAAGAGTGCCATTTTTGTCTATTTCTGGCAAAATTTTTCAATGGCATAAACTAATAAACGTAGTTAACTGATTTACGTGTCTAATGTAGGTCAAGTCAAACTTACATTGACAAGAGATTATTAAAGTGAGATGGGGGAAGGTGCCAGAGCTTCCAGGGGTTCAGATTCATATGTCAATTGACTCATCTGCTTTTTTTCTAGGGAAACATTAAGACAGCTCTATTAGCTATTGAAAATCAAGCCATAAAGACAAAAGAAGATATAGGTCACTGGAAGGCTGTGAGTTAAAATTCCAGGACTGACAGAGAACACTTTAAAAAAAACTACTCTACACATAAAACCAAATAGATAGAAGAAAGGGACAGGATCCACCAGGATCTCCTCAATGAACCACACACACACACACACACACACACACACACACACAAAATGGAGATGTCTGGTTGTGCCCTGTCAGCTTGAGTAACCTGACAGGGTCTATGATAGACGAATTTAAGGTGGTTATGGAACCACATGACACCTGTGCCCACAGAGTTTCCTACGCCACAGTGCAGGAAAGACAGGCCTCAACTCACCAAGCACTTTAGGTTTCTCAAAAAATATCTTTGTTCAATTTGTCAACCCTATGAATTCATATGAGAAAAGTATATTTGAAGTATATTCCCGATTATATTTTTATATCTTCTATTATATTATATCAAGGTCCTGCCATGGCCATCCCAGTCCCCTGACCTGAACCCATAGAAAACCTGTGGGGTGAACTGAAGAGGAGAGTCCACCAGCATGGACCTCGAAATGTGAAGGATCTGTAGAGATTCCATATGGAGGAACGCTCTCAGATCCCTCACCATGTATTCTCCAACCTCATCAGGTGTTATAGGAGAAGACTCAGTGCTGTTATCTTGGCAAAGGGAGGTAGCACAAAGCATTGACTAAAAGGATGCCAATAATTGTTGCACACCTATACAAGGATGTCATGGTTGAACAATTTCCTCCTAGTCACCCAGGTGTATTAAAAATATAAAATATCAATGGTAATATACTTCAAATATATGTTTTTATATGGATTCATAGGGGTGCCAATAATTGTTGCACACCTATATTTAACAAAGTTTTTTTTAAAGAAAAGATCAAAAGGTTAAACAGTAGAGACAATTTTTCACAGCCTTCTTTGCTCATCTTTACCAAGGGTGCCAATATTAATGGACGGCACTGTATATGATTCTCATGCTTGATTCCATGATTGGGGTCTTTTGTTTCTTACTGCATGTAAATGAATTTTAACATCCATTTGACACACTGATAAAGTGAACTTCATAACAACCTGTACGCATGCTTCAGCTCAGTAATGAGACCTCCAGCTCTAGGCCTGTCCCAGCACACTGTAACTACACTTCACCCAGAAATACAACCATTTAAATACCTCAGAAATCACATTCTTTTAACTTCATTTCACTTCTCCTGCATAAAAATCCTTTTCAACAATTTCTCCATAGTGGTTAAAGGAAAAGTTACATATTACTACTTACACTATTTAATTACATGGAATATTCGAGAAGTCACATGCTCAACAGGAAGTGGCACTGTCTCAGTTTACCGAAGTCCATCCAAAGGAGAAATGTTCTCGCATTCTTTTTTCTTTATTTCACTGATTTGACAGTCCTCAATACTAGGGCTGTAGCCCTCAACTGTGTTATTAAGAACACAGTGTATCTCTGGTGTCTTGCACATGTTGTTTTGTGTTTATTTAACACTTTATTGTTTAGTTTATTGTTGAATATTGAGCCGTACCAAACCCAACTATCACCAACACCACCGTGTGGCTATAAAAGAATCCTGAATATTGACTTCAAAAGTACAACCTGATTACGCAAGTTTTTAATTTCTTCTAAAACTAGCAAATCATTAGAATATCTTTAATGTTCTCATGCGATTAGCATTTGTGTGCTAGTTAACCACATTAGATAAGTACATGGGTATTTGTTATCTAATCTTTCTGATAACTGTGAGGACCTTGGGGGTGATGAATGTTGAACACAAAACAGTTTATTCTAATTTTATTGAGTTTTGGGCAAACTTTAGCATTCACTAGGCAAAACACAATAAATCAGATATTACCTTGGTCCTGAGGAAGGTTTGTTTCTGCGATCAGTGCATAAAACCACAAAGGACAACACGCAATTCTTTTTTAATCGAATATGTTGGTGGTGTTAGTAACCACACACACTGCACAGGAAATAATCTACAGCTGGGTAGAAATGTTAGGTACCTGTTCCTAAGGGCTCGGAACACACTAGAATTAAGAAGTCGTCTCTGGAATAATTATCTCTGGACAGGTACACCACACAAGATTTCACAATGTGCTTTCTGACTATTGATAAGGAAGGTAAGAGAGAAGCCGTCAGTCACTCAAAAAGTTGCAGGATGAACTGAAAGCACCAAGAATGACAGTTACAAAGAGAACAAAAATGCAATGAACTGAACCACGATCATCTCCTTTCCTACACCTCACACTAAAGTAAAAAAAAAAGTACAGAGATGCACATCTAAAAACATAAAAGTATGGTCAGATGAAACAAAAAAGAACTCTTCTGGAATATATCGGTTTGGAGAATAAACGTTTGGAGTATGAGCCCAGGAGGACCCTACCCACAGTGAAGCATGGTGGTGGGAGAACCATGATCTGGTACTGCTTCTCTGCAAAATCTACTGGGGCATTACACATCGTCAAAGGAAACATGAATCAGTGTGTTATAGGTTTCCCCAGAGGGACAACTGAAGAACCCTGAATATGGTGTGCTACTCTCCCAGTTCTCTGACTTGAACATGCTGGCGTGGTTTAATGAACAGCGATCAGTTTTTTCCTCCGTATCCTCTGAGTTTTTCACAGCCCCCCCGCCATCGGACTGAGTAGCAGGGCTGTGGTTAGATACCGCAAGCATTCAGCAGCTTCCCCTACATGCATCTCCCCTGCCCCCAACATAACACACACTGCTCTTGGTGTTCTCTAATTACATAACTAAACAAGGCATACTGCAAGGCTTGAAACTAGAGTCTGAACACACGGTTGTTTATGATTATTCATTATGCCATAACGCAAGGATTTTATCTACAGTGGTGCTTGTAAGTTTGTGAACCCGTTAAAATTTTCTATATTTCCACATAAATATGACCTAAAACATCATCGGATCTGTCTCCTATGGCCCATCATGAAGAGGAAAATCAGACAGTGGTGACTAAAAACTGTTGAGCAGCTGAAGTTTTGTACAGTCATGGACGAAATTATTGGCACCGCTGGAACTTTTCCAGAAAATGCACCATTTCTCCCAGAAAAGTGTTGCAATGACAAATGTTTTGGTATACACATGTTTATTACCTTTAAGTGCATTGGAACAGCACAAAAAAGCAGAAGAAAAAAGGCAAATTTGACATCATTTTACGCAAAACTCAAAAATTAGGTCGGACAAAATTGTTGGCACCCTCAACTTAATATTTGGTTGCACACCCTTTGGAGAAAATGACTGAAACCAATCTCTTCCTATAACCATCAACAAGCTTCCTACACCTCTCAACCCTCTTCTTTTGAAAACAGCTCCAGGTCTCTCAGATTTAAAGGGTGCCTTCTCGCAACAGCAATTTTGAGATCTCTCCATAGGTGTTCTATGGGATTTAGATCCGGACTCATTGATGGCCACTTCAGAATTCTTCAGCGCTTTGTCTCCAACCATTTCTGGGTGCTTTTTGAGGTATGTTTCGGGTCATTGTCCTGCTGAAACTCCCATGACCTCTGACACAGACCCAGCTTTCTGACACTAGGCCCTACATTATGGGCCAAAATCTTTTGATAGTCTCCAGATTTCATGATTCCTTGCACACAGTCAATGCACCCAGTGCCAGAGGCAGCAAAACAACCCCAAAACATCCTTGAACCTCCACCATGTTTGACTGTAGGTACTGTGTACTTGAATACATTGAATACCTTTTCTTTCTACTTTTGTGAGTTAATTTAAGTTTCAAGAGACTTGACTTTGCTAATTTTATCTACATGGGGTTAGTAACAGAGCTATTGTTTACGAAGGTGGGTGTTATTTCATGTGCAGCATTTGTGGTTATTAACAAAAGCAGACACAGAAGTGTGATATGGTTTTTCCCCCCAGCGAGAAACAAGATAAGTGTGGTCTAACACAATCTGAAAGGTGTTCTTTCCATTACACTGTCTGTTAGGCCTCTTCACACCTTACACTAGCGCAGGTTTCAATGGTTTATTTTATGATAGAAGTAATTTGCCAGACAGAATAAAAGGTTTTATTTCAGATGCTGAATTGTGCTGATTATTTGTTCATTGGAATAAATACTATACAACTATGTTAACAGGATGTACTGCATTAGGAATGTTTATTTGAGAGATTATTTGTATATAGATGCAAGTGTTTGGCCACTCTGGGTAAATTGGATATTTATTTATTTATTTATTATTATTATTTTATTAATTTTATTAATTTTATTAATTATTAACAGTCAACCCAACTGCTGCAGCAAACTATTTACAATGACCAGTTTTTATTTTTTGCAGTTGTTAATGAAGTTATTTTATACCTGGTGAACTTTATAAAATAAAATAAAAAAATAAAAAACATTTGCAGCATGGAATGTGAAAACCTTTGTTTATATATATATATATATATATATATATATATATATATATATATATATAAGCTATTAATTTAGATAAGTTTGATACTTAAAATTCAAAATTATGTGTCAAAGAAATAGATTACTTTTGCATGAAAATGCATTCTAATTTCACATACACTTGAGCCTTTATCCTTAGTCCTTCCCCTTTCACCTCATTTGTAGAGGACACTAACTTTAAGCATGAGAACGAGCAGATAGAAATGAGAGACATCCAGCACTGCACAGTCCCTGATGCCCTTCATCACACCTGAAACCACAGTGAGTCGTGAGTGCCGAACAGGAAGAGAGTGAACTGTGCAGGTTGTGGCTCTAAACTGCCATTTCTCAATAAACCAATGAGACAATGTCTGGATCTAAAAAAAAACAAAAAAAAAACCTTCGATGAAGTACAGGCAGCAGAGCTTCACTAGAGCGATCATGGACTGCATTTATTAAAATCACCCTCCATTTTAAAAAGTATCATATAATCGACTCCACAAGACTATGACATTACAACCCAGTCTAGGTTGAGCTCAGAGTTCAAAGGGAAAGACCTCTGGATAACAGAAGCCAGGAATGACAGACACAAACATTTTTCAATGAAGGTGTGGTATATAGAGTACAAATCAACAAATATATTTCTCTCTCTTTTTTTTTTTTTTTTTTTTTTTTTTTTTTTTTTTATATATATATATATATATATATATATATATATATATATATATATATATATATATATATATATACAGACACAGACTCTCACAAAAGTGAGTACACCCCTCACATTTGTGTAAATATTTGATGAGACCTTTTCATGAGACAACACTGAAGAAATGACACTTTGCTACAATGTAAAGTAGTGAGTGTACAGCGTGTGTAACAGTGTACATTTTCTCTCCCCTCAAAATAACTCAACACACAGCCATTAATGTCTAAACCGCTGGCAACAAAAGTGAGTACACCCCTAAGTGAAAATGTCCAAATTGGGCCCAAAGTGTCAATATTTTGTGTGGGGACCATTATTTTCCAGCGCTGCCTTAACCCTCTTGGGCATGGAGTTCACCAGAGCTTCACAGGTTGCCACTGGAGACCTCTTCCACTCCTCCATGACGACATCACGGAGCTGGTGGATGTTAGAGACCTTGTGCTCCTCTACCTTCCGTTTGAGGATGCCCCACAGATACTCAATAGGGTTTAGGTCTGGAGACATGCTTGACCAGTCCATCACCTTCACCCTCAGCTTCTTTAGCAAGGCAGTGGTCGTCTTGGAGGTGTGTTTGGGGTTGTTATCATGCTGGAATACTGCATACTGATCATGCTCTGCTTCAGTATGTCACAGTACATGTTGGCATGCTTGTTATGGTGATAACACTCAATTTTTTACAAAGTGCAAAGAGACACGAGGGGTTGAAATGACAAACGTAATCAGGGGTGAAACACAAGATAGCTGAGAACAATGATGTCACACATACGGGAAATAACCAATGACAATACAGGGTCGGAGACAGGACATAAACCATAACAAATGCAACTGTCGAAAGTAAACAAAGTCAGTGTCACTGAAGACCCAAAAGCATGTGTTCACTAAGAGCTCACAGAACAGACACGCACTTCAAGCTCACGGTTCGGGTTTCCGAGCATGCTGCATGCTACAGCACTAGCTCGAGGGGGGAATCATGACAAGACCCCCCCCCTCGGCAGACACTCCCTTCCCGTGGCGGTCTTAGCCCTCTGGGCAAAATGTCTTCAGCTGAACTGGAAGAATGAGCAGCATCCTCAACTGAGCAGGGATGTCAACAGACTCAGGAGTGAGCAACTCTTGGTTGGTCGTGACGTCGGCTTCAGGCGTGAGCAGAACCTGGATATGACGCTGAGCACGTGCACTCAACTTCTTTGGTCGACCATGGCGAGGCCTGTTCTGAGTGGAACCTGTCCTGTTAAACCGCTGTATGGTCTTGGCCACCGTGCTGCAGCTCAAGTGTCAGGGTCTTGGTAATATTCTTATAACCTAGGCCATCTTTATGTAGAGCAACAATTATTTTTTCAGATCCTCAGAGAGTTCTGTGCCCTGAGGTGCCATGTTGAACTTCCAGTGACCAGTATGAGGGAGTGTGAGAGCGATGACACCAAATTTCACACACCTGCTCCCCATTCACACCTGAGACCTTGTAACACTAACAAGTCACATGACACCAGGGAGGGAAAATGGCTAATCGGGCCCAATTTGGACATTTTCACTTAGGGGTGTACTTACTTTTGTGAGATACTGTAATTAAAGGATGAGGTGCAGGTTTAGAGAGGGAAGTTTTGGGTAAGAGATATTCTACATCCTTTGACATTTAACTTAATGAAAGCAGATCAAAATTTTTCAGAGAGTGAGTAGGCTTCCTTGGTTCATTTTTTAAAAGTGACCGGTTTGAGTAAATTTGGAAGGCTGTCTGAGATCGTCGAACTGGAACGCAGATACAGAGAGAGTTCTCCACGATGGCTTTGAACAAAAACAAAACTAGGAACAGCTTGGCTCTGGACTGAACTAGATCATCCATCAGGACGGTGAAAATGGCCGACCTCGAGCCACAGTGCTTTACGTGGGAGCCCTTAACCCTGACATCAATACATCACAGTGTGCAATAAACACTTACAACACACAACACCATTCATAAAATAAAATGTACACACACACACACTCTCTCTCTCTATCTCTCTAACACACACATCGGTGAGTTACGAATAGTGCCTCGAAATTGGAAAAATTTGCTACTCGAACGATAGACTGTTGACACTCTCTCTCTCTCTCTCACACACTCTCTCTCTCTCACATACACACACACACTCTCTCTCTCACACATACACACACACACTCTCTCTCCCTCTCTCTCTCAGAGTTTCGCATGCTTGTGTTGCCTAGTAACGCAGAGGTTCAGGGTTCGAGCGGTCCTCACGCGCTGCTGTCCCTCAGTGAAGTGGTGTTTCTGTGGTGAATGGAGACACAGTGTACCATGTTTTAGGAGAGAGTAAAAATAAACACCCAGAATCCGAATAAGAAATAATTCTTCTGTGAAGTTTCACCTGAATCACACAAGGGGCTCTGACATCTCCACTGAAGGATAGAATTCAGATTCAATACTCATATTTTTTCTTACTAACTTTTTTACACAGTGTATTGAGTCTATCATCCAATCAGAGCGGGGCAGGCTGTAGTGCTGCTTTCTCATTGGTCAGCACAACAGGAGCAAAACTAAAGAGTTCTAAAACATTGCTTTGTTTGTTTATTTATTTATTTAACTTTAGAGCAACACAAGTTAGATTTCTGTATTCCTCTGTCACTGATGCTTGAAATAATCCACATTTTTGGGATTCAGTATGAACATCATGTATAAATATCAACAAAATTCTTCCATAACACCACGCCCTTAAATAACCCTGCTGAAAAAACATTATAAACCAATAAGGACATTCTAATGGTTTCCACTAAAAATACCATTAAGAACCATTAACAAATGTATTGTGTTTTTGGGCCATATTCTATTAGGATTTAATGGTTTGTATTGGTTTCCACTAGACATAAATATACGACTAATATAACCCAACACACCAGTAGAGACCCACAAGGACCACTACAGTATAGTTAGCATTAAAACCAATACAATTCCCATTATAACCATTAAAACCATTAAAAGTTCTGTAACAGTTTCTATAGTGTTGTTCTGAGTAGCGGTCTGCTTTAATGGTTTTCTCAAATCATATGAATGAGATCCACCTTCGTGTTTCCAGACACACAGAAGATTTGGATCGGAGATAAAGATCCTGCTCATTAAGAACATCAGACTTTTTTTCATTTCTCAAAATCTGACAAACTGAATGAGACAGTCCCTGAAGTCCCACAGAGATCTGTGTGTTTATTCCTCTAATACACTGAAACTGGGGGTCCTGGCCAATCAGACGATTAGATTTCAACTTTAGAATTCATATTTAAAAATGAAGGAAACGTGAAATTTCCTTCAACCCAGTATCTATAACCATACGATGTAACAGCTTCACTGTTATTTAATCAGTCATGAAACGTCAACATCATCTGGGCGAACACATCAGACATTAATCATGGAGACGACACAGCAGCTCAGATAAATTAAATATTTACAATGTGGACCCTCTTCCACTAATAACCGCGTTCATACACTGTAGAATAACTTATTTACATTCTCCAGAACACCAGCTCTGGGAAACACAACAAAAATGACAGGGAAAGGAAATCCTCCTCAGGGAGGTGTTTAATCAGCTCTGGTCTTCCTGTCGTCCTTCTCTCCAGCAGGGGGTGTGTGTGTGTGGGTGTGTGTGTGTGTGTGTTAAAAGTTTGGTTTGTGTTTCTTGACCTCCACCATGAGGTGGTGCAGGTTGATGAGCTCGGAGCGCACGGCCAGGCTGCGGAACGTGGGCTGCGACAGGATCTTGTGGAAGCCGTGGTAGTACTGGATGAGCTGGGTCAGCGCCCCCTGGTGGACACACACGTTAATTGAAACAGAATAAACAGAAAGAAGAAAAGACTGAGGCTGGTGAACGTGAGCGCACCTGGATGATGCTGGTGCCATTTTTAAAGTTGGTGAAGGAGCGCATGACGTCCTGACTCAGAGACTCCACTGACTGCTTCCATGTGCTGGAGAAACCACGCACCAGCTGTGTGATACGAACTGACGCGCACACACACACACACACACACGTGTTATTTACAGTATACATTATGAAACAGAACAAGCAGATCTACTATTAACTTTATTAAAGAAAGAAGGAATATATAGAAATGATTAGGACTTATGATCATGAATAAATCGTGAGATTTGAACTTCGTGAGATTTTGAACACTTGTTACTTTACCTTCATCGTTCTTCAGCTTGTCCAGCTGCCCTTTCTCCATCAGCGCCTCGCTCTCCTTCACAAACGTGATCATCCCACCGAACGGCGGCGCCAGGATCTCCTCAATGAACTCCTACCCCACACACACACACACACACACACACACACACACACACTCTTATTTGGATCAGTAGAGGTGATAATTACAGTAAACAGTCTGCTCTGTACAGAAAAGTCCAGGTTTAACCTTTAATACAGTTACATGCTAATAATTCGAACAGGATACCTGCGTCCTGGCCAGGAGGAGCTGCTGAAATCCTTCCACCTCTTTACTGTCATCAGCTGCTCTCTCCTACACACACACACACACACACACACACCTGTATACAGACTTACAGTGGATACTTCTAATAAAGAATTTGATGATACACTGTGTGTGTGTGGTGTGTGTGGTGTGCTTGTGTGGTGTGCTTGTGTGTGTAGTATGTGTGTGGCGTGTGTGATGTGCGTACCATAAGAACCCCCAGCATCATGTCATAGTTGTTGATGAGGAAGATAAGCTGATCGCGTCTGGAGGGAAATTCAGCAGCCATCTTTAACACAAAGTTCTCCACCTCGATCTGAAACACATACACACACCGCACACACACACACACACGAGATGCAAAAAGTATTTACACCCCTTACACACATTTTTGCAAAATCCTTTAAAACTATATGACATGTGCTTAAGTATTCATGCCCTCTGAATCCATCATAGAAACTGAGCTTAGTGCAACCCAACCAGAGAGTGTGTGTGTGTGTGTGTGTGTGTGTGCGGCATGTATATATGTGTGTGTGTGTTTATTGATATGTGTAACGTAAACGTACCTGTAGTTGTCCCAGAAGGACGTTGGTTCTCTCGTTAGGGAACGTCTGGTTTATGCTTACTATACCAGAGGAGAATTCCGCATAGCGCCGGGTTATCTACACACACACACACACACACACATATATATATATATATATATACACACACACACACAAACATCTCATCACACCTAAACTGAGCAGTGCACTGGCTGCCCTATTTTTTAGAGGGGTAGGGGTGTGGTTGGGGGGGGCTGTGTGTGTGTGTGTGTGTGTGTGTGTGTGTCCATACGTAGTGTGGTCTGGTGTCCAGCACTCCGAGTTTTTGAGGATCTGTATCCCGGATGCTCTGGATGTTCATCTCCAGAATGAGCTCAAATCTCGGCCATAACATCTCCAACACGGCCTCCCAGTACCTACAAACACACACACACACACACACACACACACACACACACACCACACACAGGTTAAGCTTGGGTCATAGAGACAGAGATGATAAAAGACGTCTGACAAGAACTATGTATCGCTCTCTCCCTGTCTGTCCCTCCTGGTCTCACTCTCTGGCTCTCTGTCTGTCTGTCTCTCTTGCTCTCTCTCTCCCTGCCTTGGTCTCTGTCGCTCTTCCTCTCTGCGCTCTCTCTCTCTCTGTCTCTCTCTCTGTCTGTCTGTCTTGGACTCTCTCCCTCCCTCTCTCTCAGTCTCTGCCTTTCTCTCGGTTTCTCTGTGTGTCAGTAATAGAAAGGATGTCACATTCAGTCTTTACGAACATGAGGCTGAAGAACGTGTGTGTGTGTGTGTGTATTTGTCGAGGGCGGGGATGTTCCTCTTGGCCGTGATGTTTTTGAAGCGGAGGATGATGTGGATGCACAGAAACACAGCGATGCTGTCATAGCAGTCCGACACATATGTAGCGATGTTCTTCTGCAGAGAGGGAGAGATGGGGGATGGGGGGGGTTACCGTATAATAGCCCCGCTGATCCACTGATTGAGGACATGTTAAATGTACATAATGAATCAGTGTGTGATCAGCTGCATATTATATTATATTGCGAGTGCTAGTATTAATATTTAACATAAAATAATAAATCAGTGCAATAATTATTTCCTTTATTTCAGTATACAGCTGATCGATCCATCTATTGCGTGTGTGTGTGTGTGTGTGTGTGTGTGAGATGATCGTACCAGGAACATGCTGAGTGTTTTGCCCATGACGCAGTTGAACAGATCCAGAGCTGAATTTCCCGTCACCATGAAGAAATCAGACAGGAAGAGGAACTCACGACAGGCGTTATCCAACAGAGCGTAGTGCTGACTGCGGAACAGCGTCTCGTACGGGTACTGACACACACACACACACACACACACACACACACACACACACATTATTTGCCATAATATATGACAAGAGGAAACAGATGGAGAGGAAGAGTGGACAGAAGTGTGTAAGATAGAGGATGAGTGTGTGTGTGTGTGTGTGTGTGTGTGTGTGTGTGTGTGTGTGTGTGTGTTGGATCCTCCCTCACCCTGGAGTCTGCACGCTGAACTGCATGTGGGATCAGGATGGGCCCCTCGAGCTCGGCCTGGGTCAGCACCGCCTCCCTCTGACCCAGTGTGAAGATGGTGTTCCTGCTCTTCAGAGAGGGTTTGGAGAAGAACCCTGCACTGACGTTAAAGAGTCACCTCTACAGTGTTAAATTTATCCCTCACACACCAAAATCAACATCGTCCGTGTACACGACGACACAGGACAGATCTAGCTCGAGATGATCCTCAAGATTCTGTTCGAATTATGATTCAGAAGAAGGATCTCCACGGATCAGGGTGAGAGATGGTGTGGGTGTATAAGTGGTAAAGGTAACACCATGTTTATGAAGAGCAGGAGACAGAGGTACTGGGAGATAGAGATATATATTATACATATATAAATAAATAAAGCAGTGGGCTTATGGAGCCATAGAGAACCTCAAACATCTAAAACTCTGATAAAGGTCAGTCAGATTAGATCTGATTGTGGTAAAGGATATCTTTCTTGGCCGTATCTTCCACGCCCATCAGATCATCTTTATCTGCTACATCTTCATACTGAGGAAAAGACCAAACACACCAATTAAGCAGTTCAGTGAAAGCTCTGCATGAGCTACTGATTATATAGTTAATGGTCATCTTTGGTTAGTTTAGAACAGTGGATCTAACCTTTCTTCAGTCATGGACCCCAGTGTGTTCTGACAGATCTTTGCGAATCCCCACATCATCCATCCACCCGCCCACCCACCCACATCCATCCCACCCACATCATCCATCCATCCACCCACATCATCCATCCATCCACATCATCCATCCACCCACCCACCCATCCATCCATCCGTCCACCCACATCATCCGTCCACCCACATCATCCGTCCACCCACATCATCCGTCCACCCATCCATCCATCCATCCACACACCCACATCATCCATCCATCCATCCACCCACCCAAATCATCCACCCATCCACCCACATCATCCATCCACCCACATCATCCATCCACATCATCCATCCATCCACCCACATCATCCATCCACCCACCCACATCATCCATCCACATCATCCATCCAATCCACCCATCATCCATCCACCCACATCATCCGTCCACCCACATCATCCGTCCACCCATCCATCCATCCATCCACACACCCACATCATCCAAACCATCCACCCACCCACCCACATCATCCACCCACCCACCCACATCATCCATCCACCCACATCATCCATCCACCCACATCATCCATCCATCCACCCACATCATCCATCCACATCCATCCACCCACATCATCCATCCATCCACCCACATCATCCATCCACCCACATCATCCATCCACCCACATCATCCATCCACACCCACATCATCCATCCATCCACCAATCATCCATCCATCCACCCACATCATCCATCCATCCACCCACATCATCCGCATCCACCCACAATCCATCCACCCACATCATCCATCCACCCATCCATCCATCCACACACACCCACATCATCCAACCATCCATCCACCCACCCACATCATCCACCCACCCACCCACATCCATCCACCCACATCATCCATCCATCATCCATCCATCCTCCACCCACATCATCCGTCCACCCACATCATCCATCCACCCATCATCCGTCCCACCCATCCATCCATCCATCCACACACCCACATCATCCAACCATCCCCCCACCCACATCATCCACCCACCACCCACATCATCCATCCACCCACATCATCCATCCACCCACATCATCCATCCATCCACCCACATCATCCATCACATCCATCCACCCACATCATCCATCCATCCACCCACATCATCCATCCACCCAATCATCCATCCACCCACATCATCCATCCATCCCACCCACATCATCCATCCATCCACCCACATCATCCACCCACCACCCACATCATCCATCCACCCAATCATCCATCCATCCCCCCACATCATCCGTCCATCCACCCACATCATCCTCCACCCACATCATCCATCACCCATCCATCCATCCATCCACACACCCACATCATCCAACCTCCATCCACCCCCCATCATCCACACCCACCCACCATCATCCATCCACCCACATCATCCATCCATCACCACATCATCCATCCATCCACCCACATCATCCATCCACATCCATCATCCATCCACCCACATCATCCATCCATCCACATCATCCATCCATCCACCCACATCATCCATCCATCACCCATCCACCCACATCATCCATCCATCCACCCACCCACATCATCCACCCACATCATCCATCCATCCACCCATCCACCCAATCATCCATCCATCCACCCACATCATCCATCCACATCATCCATCCATCCACCCACATCATCCACCCATCCACCCATCCACCAACATCATCCATCCATCCACCCACATCATCCATCCACCCACCCACATCATCCATCCACCCACATCATCCATCCATCCACCCACATCATCCATCCATCCACCCAATCATCCATCCATTCACCCATCCACCCACATCATCCATCCATCCACCCCCCACATCATCCACCCACATCATCCATCCATCCACCCATCCACCCACATCATCCAACCCACATCATCCACCCACATCATCCATCCATCCACCCACATCATCCATCCACCCACATCATCCATCCACACCCATCATCCATCCACCCACATCATCCATCCATCCACCCACATCATCCATCCATCCACCCACATCATCCCCATTCACCATCCACCCAACATCACATCCATCCCCCACCCACATCATCCACCCACATCATCCATCCATCCACCCACATCATCCATCCACCCACATCATCCATCCACCCACCCATATCCATCCATCCACCCACATCATCCATCCATCCACCCATCCACCCACATCATCCATCCATCCACCCACCCACATTATCCACCCACATCATCCATCCATTCACCCATCCACCCACATCATCCATCCATCCACCCACATTATCCACCCACATCATCCATCCATCCACCCACATCATCCATCCACCCACATCATCCATCCACATCCATCCACCCACATCATCCATCCATCCACCCACAACATCCATCCATCCACCCAATCATCCATCCATCCACCCCATCCACCCACATCATCCATCCATCCACCCACATATCCACCCACATCATCCATAACCATCCACCCACATCATCCATCCATCCACCCACCCACATATCCACCCACATCATCCATCCATCCACCCACCACACATCATCCATCCATCCACCACATCATCCACCCAGCCACCCACCACATCATCCACCCACATCATCCACCCATCCACCCACCAACCAACATCATCCATCCACCCACATCATCCACCCAGCCACCCACCCACATCATCCATCCACATCATCCATCCACATCATCCA
This sequence comes from Ameiurus melas, assembly GCA_012411365.1. Classification (NCBI taxonomy): domain Eukaryota; kingdom Metazoa; phylum Chordata; class Actinopteri; order Siluriformes; family Ictaluridae; genus Ameiurus; species Ameiurus melas. Next base: position 27,372,451 of record CM022764.1, on the reverse strand, counting down.
CCCATGATGATTATAATTATAATATAGTGTCAAAAATTGTCATCAAAATGTGTCAATTTAACACATTAAATATCTTGTTTGAGAAACACATTTTCATGATAACGTTCTCAGAAAGAACAGCCCATAACAGATCTGATCATGGAAACCTTCCCCCTCCCCTCACCTGCACTTTGAGCAGGCGGCTGCTGTAGGACTTGAAGTAGCTGTAGTAGATCTTGCTCATGGTGTCCACGTACTCATCCCGAATTTCTTTCGCTACCGTTCTCTCATTGGCCAACAGGAACTGGTAGAAGAACCTGCAGGGGGACAGAGGAAAGGGAAAATGGCAGATATGGACAATTATATCGTAATCATAGTCAGAATTATCTCTCACTCACACACACACACACGACAATGCACTGTCACTATTCTAATCATAATTATTATTACACAGCACAGGGTAGTTAATCAGCTGCTAAAGAGCATGGTGTGTGTGTGTGTGTGTGTGTGTGTACCTGTACTTAAGGAGTGTGTTCTGAGGAATTTGATAGTTGGTCATGGGCTTCCTGAAGGAGTAGATCTTCTGCAAGATGAATTCACGGATCTTGCTGACCGCCTGAAGATCACACACACACACACACACACACACACACACACACACACACACAGTGAGGAGGGTGTGTTATTATATCACCATGTTAATTCATTATGTAATGAATGCCACGTACATAATAAATAGAACTTTAATTGATGTTAATTAGTGGAGGATTCAGTCAGGTGACGTTAGTAGCCAGGTTTCCATCCAGGTATGGTATGAGAAGTTTGGGATTTGCAGGATGGAAACACCAGATGTGAGTGAAATCTCCAAAACGTGCAGAAAAACTTAATAAAACTGAATAGAGGCGGATCATCTGTTTATTCGATAAGACGACATGCACATAAACTACCAGGGAGACACGTTTACCGAATAAATCCCTCCATGCGCATCAGAAAAGCCGTCTGACTTCTCCTCAATAAATCAGATGGTTGGATAATTGGCTCAGAAAAGTAAAAAAGGCGGGAGTGACGAGGGCGAGGCGGTGCTTCTTCACAAAAGTTTCCTACGACATTCTTCGACATTTATACGACAATTTTTCCACAGAAGATAAAACTCTCAACTTGAAAAACGGAAACGTAGCTGTTCAATCACACATGCATTTGTCAGTGTGCATGTGAGTGTGCGAGTGTGTGTGATGGTGTGTGAGGGTGAGGGTGTGTGTGTGTGTGTGTCAGAGAGAGAGATACCTTGATCTTAAGGCGATCTACGATGTCCTGGATGTCTGCGCAGGCGAGCGTCTCTCTAAAACTCAGCTCCTTGGCGAAGTTGATCTTATTGTTGAGTTCATGAAGCTGCTCGAGGAACTGCTGCTCCGTCACAGGGCTCTCCAGAATCACACTGCAGAGAGGGAGAGAGAGAGAGAGAGAGAGAGAGAGAGAGAGAGGGAGAGAGAGAGAGAGAGAGAGAGAGAGAGAGAGAGAGAGAGAGAGGGAGAGAGAGAGAGAGAGAGAGAGAGAGAGAGAGAGAGAGAGAGAGAGAGAGAGAGAGAGAGAGAGAGAGAGAGAGAGAGAGAGAGAGAGAAAAAAAAAAAAGAAAAAAAAAGAGAAGAGAAAGAAAAAAAAAAAAAGAAGAGAGGGAGAGACAGAGAGAGAGAGAGAGAGAGAGAGAGAGAGAGAGAGAGAGAGGGAAGGAGAGAGAGAGAGACAGAGAGAGAGAGACAGAGAGAGAGAGGGAGAGAGAGAGGGAGAAACAGAGGGAGAGAGAGAGAGAGAGAGAGAGGAGAGAGAGGGAGAAACAGAGGGAGAGAGAGAGAGAGAGAGAGATGGGTAGTCAAACATACAGGCAGACATATTTATACAGACAGATATGATGGATTGAGTAAACAGACTCTCGAAAGAGACAGAGAGAGAGACAGAGAGACAGAGAGAGAGAGAGAGAGAGAGAGAGAACAGAGAGAGACAGTACGTGATCATGGTAGCAGGTACGATCAGCTCGTCCACCAGTTGGCTGAGGTGACTGCGTACAGCCTGTCTGTTCTTCAGCCTCACGCTCATGCTGACCGACTGCTGCTGCAGCGTCTCGATCTCACTGCTGATGGACGACAGGTCCGCCTGGAAACTACTCAGCATGCCCTCCATCCTCTACACACACACACACACACACAATGATGTACAGATCTACACATGTACACGTCCTGATCCCTAGGAGGACAAAATGGGCGGAGCTTAAATTGAACTTGATCAGCCAATCGCCAGCATGTTCATGCAAGGTTGATGTCACATGATGGAGTTGGAAGGATGTGATTGGCTGATCAAAGCCCTTGGTCACATGATCTCACCTCCAGTATGGAGTCGCAGGCGGTGATCTGGTTGTGCAGTGACGCGATGTTCTCACTCTCCTTAATGTCTGTACACACTCCAGTCAAGGACTTCCTGCTGCTGCTGTTATTATTATTAGAAGGCATTTGAAAACTTTTAGATTAGTAAAGAGGAAAAAGCAATAAGTAAATGCACCCCTTTCACACGTCATGACCAACTTGTGTGAGCGTGGTTCTTGCTCTGTGTAAATTACCGTAAACTAAAACATTGAACTAAATGTTTTACCTTTTCCTGTACTTCTGACCAATGATTTAAGCCCCGCCCCCTTTCCTACACACCACTCAGCCAGTGTTTTGTTTCTTTTAATTATCAAACCAAACAGCACACAAACCAACCATCAACTTCAGTTGATTATTTTCAGAGAACAGCGTGCCCCGAGTTATTTACTCCTCTTACACCACAGCGATTTACCAACAACTACAATCTCTCTTCTATTAAAGGACGACACCATGCAATATTTATCCATTTCTCGTTACATTTAATGTCCGTCAGACAAGCCGTTCCCCCACCAGCCCTCTCTCTAGTCCCGCTCTCTAGTCCCGCTCTCTAGTCCCGCTCTCTAGTCCCGCTCTTCTCTGTCTTCATTTGAATAAGACAGAAAAACAAACCGCAACTTCACATTACCGAGAAAAAAACCGCAAAGAGTTGCTAAGTTCCAGCTTTACCAGTGACACTGGAGACTCCTTCCATAAATTTTAAACACCCGTCTCCTTCCAGAAAAGTGCAGCACACGCTGTACACGTCCCTGTCAAAGAGCTGTTGCTATAGAAACGCTAACGTATCAGAACGAGCGCATTAACATAACCCTGCTGCTGTTATAGAAAACTCATCAACACCTTCTGACCAATCAGAATCCAGAACTCATCAGCACTGTGGTGTAACGGAGTACGGAGGCTGCGTGACGAGGTTCGGCGAGGATACAGTCTTTGATCGAGGCCTGTTCGATGCGCTGTAGCTCCGCCTCCACCTGCTTAGAGTACTGACGCAGATCCACACCCTTAAAGAGAAAAAAACAAAAACGTATAACGCTGCTTTAACTGACATCACGATAACGACGGAATACACACGCTTTCGAAATGTTTCTGATGGTGAAGGCGTTGATTTGGGAGAAGTGGACTCTCACCGTCCTGAGAGCTTCCTGCACCAGCTCGTCCTCCAGATTGGCCTGAATGTGGACTGAAGAGGGAAAAACCCCACCTCATTAAACTCGCACTCGGTCATATACCGTGTGTGTGTGTGTGTGTGTGTGTGTGTGTGAGGTCTGTAGTGAACTTACTGTCCACCTCGTCCAGAATGAACTCGTCCGAGGACAGGTCCAGGTCCCCCAGGTGCAGCGGGGCCACGACATCGGCATCAGACTTCTGCTCACAAAACCCACACGGTGTGATGAAGAGAAAGTCTGCGCTGATCCTAACAAAACCATCACGGCTACCTGCGGCCCGTCTGTGGGCGTGGCCTGCCTGCACCGACCATCCCCGCACCGACCATCCCCGCTACTTCCTAATGAACCTTTAATTTTCTTCGTAACGTCTCTATACGCATTATATGACAGGAACAGGAACTAACTGCAGGTACAGAAACTAACTACAGGAACTAACTGCAGGTACAGAAACTAACTACAGGAACTAACTACAAGTACAGGTGCTCACTAGAAGTACAGGAACTAACTACAGGTACAGGAACCAACTACAGGTACAGGAACCAACTACAGGTGCAGGTGCTCACTACAGGTGCAGGAACAGGTGCTCACTACATGTGACAGTGACATCATGTCGTTACGCTACACTGCAGCCTACTGAGTGGATTCAAAACATCTCAGAATTAGTAAAGTATTGGCACCCCTGCCCGTGTCTCAGCTGAAATCCACGAACACTGTGTGCATCCACACGCTTATGTACACCGTGCTCAGTGACTCACACCTCACACCAACACGCAAGACATTACATTACAGAAAACCAGCCTTAATAAACACGTATAAAGTGCTACTTCCACATTTCAGAAGTGCTAGGCTAATCAGCTAGCTAGCCGTCTGTAACCTAGCAACTGAGTCTCAGAGAAAGCACTAGGACTCCATACATGGACAATATGTTATAAATGTATTTATTCTGGAGCAGATTTCATTCATACCTCGTCCTGTAAATAATCCATGACGCTGCTCGTGGAGCCGACCGCTGTGTTTCCTTCAGCAGGAGCCTCGGAGCTCACAACGTCATCCGCCATTGTGGCCGGAACTACTGAATAAAACTACAAAGGTCCCTCTTCATTTCCGGTCGGGTGGAAACGCGGCGTGCGGTTAATGTGTCCGCTTATTAAAACATCAACCGAGTATTTCACTTAAACTGTTTAAAATACTGCAAGTGGTGTACCACAAAATATTAACTAGAACTGAAGAAAATAAAAACCTTAAAATAGTTCTAACTTTAACCCTGTTGTTTATAGATACTTGTATGATTTGTCTACAACAGGTTCTAATAATAATAATACATAAATAAATAAATAATAATTAATCCCTCTACTTTGGAGATAATCTTTACAAATTTTGAAGGATAAAAAAACTATGATTTTTGATTCATTTATTTGTCTGTTATTATAACAACACTTTTAACAACAAACAAACAATTGTGTATACATGTCGCGTTTGACAGTAACAGCGTCATCACGACTATTTCTTACAATATAGAAACGAGTTATGGAATTTAAAAACAATAATGTAATCGCATGAAATAAAGATGAAGCGTTCAAGGTTTGAACTGATAAACAGCTTTACGATCTGTTCCTCGTTCGGACATTTCCCCGTGACGGACCCACTTCCGGTACAAGACGGCGTGATACTCTCGCGAGAGTTCTTCCACTTCCTCTTCGCGCGGAACTCGCTTCCAAGATGGTGAGTGCGAGCTTCAGCTATGAGACTTTGTTAGGAAAAATCGCCCTACATCGCCTTTCCAGGGCTTCATATCTGAACATGGAGGTTATATCAGACACGGGCAGGGCGTGTGGGGTAGATATCGGGGTGTATTTTATAGTAACGATGGGAGATGATGGGATTAAAAGTGGTGTGAAGAGGTTGAGGTTATGGCGGATCTCAGAGCTGTGTTCTGTGTGATAAAGGAGAGCTGTGTGCTCGGTTTAATTTATTAAACAGCTGGAATTGTTGACTTATTGTATCTGATAAGAAAATGGATAAACGTTGCTAGCTAGTGTTAGTTTACAGTCTAATGTTGGTCATGATCAATAACTACAGTGTGCACTCTACAGAAATACTCAACTCTTCATCCTGAAACTCTGTATTAGCTTAAAACCCCTCACTTTTAGTTCTTCACGACTGAGTACTGGTCTCTGTAGAGACTCCAGCTGTATTAAACCCTGTTCAGGTGGGGTTAGTTTCTCACGTCCAGGTGTTTGAATGTAACTATACTTTAATAATTCATTACTGGAGTGTAATCTGGGACTTTTCTGAATCTGTCGTGTTTCAGAAATGCGTGTCTTGCGTCCAGAAAGATTACGCTGTGTTTCACGGTCTGTAGAAATAAATAACTCGGGTGATATCTTGTGTTTGGAGAGAGTGAGATGCTTTTGCACTCTATAAAGTATGAGCTCTTGTTCTTTTCTTCGTTCTGTCGCCCCCTGCTGAAACCCGCAAAATTATAGCAGTGTCGGAGAAGCGACATTTCTTTAGGGGTTTAGTTAAGATACTCGCCGCGTCCCAATTCGCCTAATCCACTACACAGCGCACTACAAGTGTGTACTCCTTTTTGTGAAGGGGAGAAAGTACATAATTTGAGTGTGTAGTAAAGCGTATGTGGGTACTGGGATATAATAACGAACATGTCATGGAAGAGAACGTTGTTGTTGTTAACACTTTTTGTTAATACTTGATTAAGTTTACACGAGCACTGAAGATGCATCACAGACGTTGCGCTCGTCCACCATGTTCTCAGGGTGAATTCGGCAAAGTGAACAGTCACAAAAGTAATATTTTGGTCTGAAAGTGTCCACACCTTCAGAAATAATAGACCTTTGGGATACCCGTTTCAACGTGCTGTAAGTCGGGACACACTAATTCTAATCTCGGATATTGTTTAGGACAGATAATGGGTGAACTAGGATGCAGCTTGAGTTGCTAACACTGGTGCAGACTACTGACTGTATGTTCTAGTCATGTGACCATCACGAAGATCTCTGATTTGACGCTACAGTTCCCCGAGAGCGTGGGATGTCCTCCAGTAATGTTGATGAACAGACTTGTTTTCGGGAGTGTAACCACAGACACGTTTCCTTCGCAGTCTCTCGTCATTCCGGAGAAGTTCCAGCACATCCTTCGTGTTCTCAACACGAACATTGACGGCAGGAGGAAGATCGCCTTCGCCATCACCGCCATCAAGGTTAGCCGAGACTCTCGATTCTGGTTAATGGTCGTGTTTAAGTAAGTCCTTGATGATGCTGAAGGATGTGTGTGTGCGCGCAGGGGGTTGGTAGACGATACGCCCACGTCGTCCTGAGGAAGGCCGACATCGACCTCAGCAAGAGAGCCGGAGAACTCACTGAGGATGAGGTACGACATTAGAACGCGTAACGAGAGTGCTTTGTGAGGTCCAGTGCGAGGTCGTGCAACGTAATTAACCGTTTATCTCTCCGCAGGTCGAAAGGGTGGTGACGATCATGCAGAATCCTCGCCAGTACAAAATCCCAGACTGGTTCCTCAACAGGCAGAAGGACGTTAAGGATGGCAAATACAGCCAGGTACGAGACGTGTCCTGTAATGAACATCTGGGGTTTAATGACACTTTTCTCTGCGTGGGTCTGATCTTGTATCAGGATCGGGTTATGAGGAAATAAAATGTACAGCGTGTATGTAAATGGTTTTTCTGGTAAGTAGTTTAGTTGCTGCTGCTTGTAGAAGAGGATCGCGTAGGCTAGGTTTATATCCAAGTTTAACTTGTGTGAGAAATTAGAATGTCGCATAAACCGTTTGCGAATCGAGCATCGTTTCTATCGCGATCAAGAGCACAAAATCGTCACGTCAGAAGAAACGTGCGCAAACGAAATATCAATACAAGTGGACGTTGATGAAAGCAGAGAAGCCGTTGTGGTTCTTTGTTCCAGTATAATAAATGACTTGGGGTTTTTCTCACCTCGCTATCTTGAGGTTGGAGGCGGACGCCTGATATTTGGGGAGGGAATGGTGCGAGACAGCTCTGGGAGGTGATTATACCAAATTATTGCGATGACTCGCTTTGGCTCAGGCATTTCAGGGTGACGGAGACAACCTCCTGAGATGCTGTGCAGTGGGTTCGGTTCTCTGGTTAGTCTGGTTATGAGACCCACAGCTCCCCAGTTCCCTCAGAAAAACACTAAGTTGTCCTGTATCAGCCTACCATGTGTGCTGATTATCCAATCACATCACACAATTATCCAGTCACATGATTTGTTGAGGCAAAGTCGCATGATTTAAAATATATATATATATATATATATTTTATGCACATTGCGAAATGTATACTTTAAGTGTTTCCATTGTACTTGTGTGCTTTCGTCTTATCGAATCAAATAAACCTGCATCAGTTGGGCACAAGTTTTTATTTATGCGGATTTTGGAGAACGTTTTCGCATCTGGTGTTTCCATCCAGCATGTGAATGGAAACCTAGCTAGTGTCCTCATCGATCACTGGATTAGGCTAGTGACTACTTCATTATAAACAGGGTGATGAGAACGAATTGGTTACGTACCAACGTATTTGAAATGTCTAGTGCGTTTTTTTTTTTTTGTTTTTGTGTGTGTGTGTGTATGTGTGTATTGTTTGATAGATAGTGACTCTGGATTTATATTAAGACTCACGTGGTGTTGTGTTCCAGGTTCTGGCCAACGGTCTGGATAACAAGCTGAGAGAAGATCTGGAGAGACTGAAGAAGATCAGGGCTCACCGTGGTCTCAGGCACTTCTGGGGGTGAGAATCTGTTTTATTATCGTTTATCAGTGTTAGAATCTATCAAATGCTCAGTGTTCCAGGTTCTTCAGGATGGATTGATGTACTGATTTCCTGTTCTCTCTCTCTCCCCAGTCTGCGTGTGCGTGGTCAGCACACTAAGACCACCGGCCGTCGCGGTCGTACCGTCGGTGTGTCCAAGAAGAAGTAAACGCTTTCCCTGCTCCCCGATGTCAATAAAACCACCGTTCATAAACTCCATGCTCTCTGCCTCTTGTTTGTTGGTTATTTAATGTTCTGGTTATTGTGATAACTTTCAGCCCTTAACATGAGGTCACTGGCGAATATCATTCAGTACATCCGAAAAGTAAAAACACAGGGCTGAGACTCAGCTTCCAGTTTTGTCAGATTGCTTCGTGTCTTATTTTCCAGACAAATCATGTATCATATCTGTACAGACTGTTAGAACCGTGTGGTCTGCTAATGAGACTTCTGAATCAAGCTGTGAAAAGCAGTTGCTTTCGTGTGAGGGGTTGTCATAGTGGTGTTATCCATTCATGTTAGTGTTGGAGAGTGATGATGATAAAATTTTCCAGGTAGGTCATAGGGTGATGATTTGGTGTTGTTTTGTTGCTGACTGGGACGCGTTCATGTTCACACTACAAATGTCCCAGACTACTGAATGTGGTTTGAGTGATCGACTTGCAGTCTGTCTTTGAGATCCATTTGACCTCGTTCACACACATTTAGTGCTGCCCACTTGTGATCCGATCACCCAGGATGGAGGTTAATTCCAGATTTGCACAGACCACTTGGAAGGTGCACTTAACTATGGAGTAATGACCTCTGGTGGTGACTTAAAACACTGCATTCTACAATAGGAATAAGAAGTGTTGTACAGTGATCATAATAAGATGTCTGTTTAATATCCTCGGCTAGTTTTAATGCTAGTTCGGACTGGTCTGAGTGGTTTACTTTTGTTCAAACCAAAGATATCTTTTTTTTTCTTCTTTTTTTTAAATATAAATATGACACTGTTGACCTTGCGCCAATCACGTCGAACTTGGTACTCAATTGCCCCCATGTCCAGGGAAAAACCCCAAGTGTGAAAAATGACCTAAGGGAGTGTGAAATTGAATAGCAGTATTAATGTGGACTGAAGCCACCTTTCTATTGGACAGCACTGTATGGTTACTAAACCAAACCCCAGAACTATCCAACCCTGGTTTAGTACCTGTGTCGGTTTTCCATAGCATTGCCCTTGAAGGTAGGACATGTTCTTGAATGAGTGCAGTAATCCTGTTTCTGTACGTTTAGAGCAGACTGATAGAACATCATTTCCAGCAAGTGTAAAGAAATGACACGGCCGATTTTCACGGTTTGTGTATCAGACTCTATACCTTTATATATAACTGTTCTTCCAACCACACTGATCAAGAACTGCACCTCAGGAACCAACCACACAACTATCCAGGTTTTCAAATGTACTCTACAGGAATGTTAGTAGACACTGCTTGTGAAGATCCCTGTGCCATATGCACAGGTAGGAAAGGGGTTTTTTCGTTGGTGCCTTTTCAAAATGGTGGCTTTCTGATTCAAATCATGACTTCACAATTGCATTGGTTTGATAAATAACCACTGGGGCGGCTGTGGATCAGTTGGTAGAGTGGGTTGTCCACTAATCGTAGGGTTGGCGGTTCGATTCCCGGCCCGGGTGACTCAACATGCCGAAGTGTCCTTGGGCAAGACACTGAACCCCAAGTTGCTCCCGATGGCAAGCTAGCTAGCCTTGCATGGCAGCTCTGCTACCATTGGAGTGTGTGTGTGAATGGGTGAATGAGACACAGTGTAAAGCGCTTTGGATAAAAGCGCTATATAAGTGCACATTTACCATTTACCAAATAAAAACCTGACCATTAAACTCATGTTTCTTCTCAAAACTGTTTCCACAAAGTCTGAAGCACACAATTGTACAGAATGTCCACGCTGTAGCATTGCAGTTTCCCTTCACTGGAACTAAGAGGCCCAAACCTGTTCCAGCATGTCAATACTTCTGTGTACAAAGCGAGCTGCATGAAGACATGGTGTGTGAAGGTTGGAAGAAGGTAGAAGAACTCGAGTGTCCTGTACAGAGCCCTGACCTAAACCCCTCTGAACACCTTTGGGATGAACTGGAACTGGAGACTCTTCACATCAACATGAGCACCTGACCCCATCCTCACTAATGCTCTTGGAGCTGAATAATCACAAATCCCCACAGCCACGCCCCCAAAATTTAGTGGAAAGCCCTCCCAAAAGAGTGGAGTGCATTATAACAGAAAAGGAGGCATAATTTTGGAATTGGATGTTCAACAAGCACATATGAGTGTGATGGTCAGGGGTGTACATACTTTTGGCCATATAGTGTATAATGCTAAGACAATTTGAAGTGGTTTTATTTTGTGGTATTTCACATTACCACTTTTGATTAGTGATTGAGAGAGTGAGAGAGAGAGAGAGAGAGAGAGAGAGAGAGAGAGGAAGTAAAATGAGAAGACTGTGAAAAATCTGTGAAAGTCTTTGAGAACTCGTCTCTTCCCGAGGAAAAGTCTCGACTCCTCTGGACTGATGAGCTGCATTCAGCTAAATAATTTGCATAAATGCATGTGATTGGCTGGAACAGGATCTGCGACAGACGCGACGATGGTTCATGTTTAGAAAGCTGGAGTCCCTGGACTACGGTTACAGTTCTTGTTACAGGGCGTGGTTTGCAGTGACGACTCCTGTTGTAAATACAGCTCCACCCACATGTCCGAGTTTCGTAGCTTCTTGGTAGAAGCAAAATGACCGAATTAAGCGCAGACACCTCGTTATTATACACTTCGATGTAAACAACCAAAAGTGAGACTGCTGGTGCTCCTGTACCTCATGAGCTGTGCACAGTATTGTTCTCATTGTGTTCATCATACTGTTCGAACAATTTCCTTATTTTCTTCTCGTCTTATATTCGATTACACTTTATGTCTACGCTGCTTTTCATTCATGCACCGTTAGCTACATGGCTAACTAATCCATTTCTGCTTATCCATTTTCATTTGATTTGTTTACACTTTTACTTTTTAAGTATCTTACCCAGTCGGGTCACGGAGGAAACTTCCCGGTCTGGGAGAGGAGAAATCTACTGTTCTGGGTAATTTATAGTGTATGAAGAGTAAAGACAACACGCCGTCTCACACTGTATTATTATATCTTTATTACTGTGTTTATTATTATTATTATTATTATTATTATTATTATTATTGTGATTATTATTATTATATCTCATTTGTGACATTCACGATATTTCTGAGGAAGTATCAGAGTAAATCTTTCTACGTAGATCAGCGTACAGGGAGAACAACAATACGAACAATCTGAAGCAGCGAATGAAATTAAATGTAAAAATTCAAACACAAATCGATACATTGTTTCATGTTCAATGTAATCATATATTATTATAAAAAAAAATTCAAAATGTGAAAAACTCAATAAATCTTAAATATTATAATCCAATATTATAATAAAATACTCAATGACGTGCTCACACGTAGCGTCAGTCCCGGGTCGGGGTGTAACGGGGTAGAGACACGTGTGTGTCAGTGTGTGTGCGTTGTGAGTGCAGAGGGATTAACGCGTGTGTGTGTGTGTGTGTGTGTGTGTGTGGTAGTGATTAGTGTGGTCAGTGGGTCTGTTGTGTGTTTAGCTAAGCCATTAGCATACTGATTCTCTCCTCTCTCTCTCTCTCTCTCTCTCTCTCACTCTCTCTCTCCCTCTCTCTCTCTCTCTCTCTCTCTCTCTCTCTCTCTCTCTCTCTCTCTCTCTCCCTCACTCTCTCTCCCTCTCTCTCATCTCCCTGCTTTTATTAATGTTTATCACCAGTTTTGTTGAAGATCAAATATTCTTCCTTTTTCTGTCTCTCCTTCTCTCCTTTACTCTCTGTGATCCGGGCTTTGTCCTTTTTATTTGCTGTCCTTTTCCTTATTCGTTGGTTTTGTGTGATCCCCTGTGAGCCTCAGCCAGCACACACACACACACACACACACACACACACATTCTTCCTCGTTGTGTTTAGAAAGGGTGAACGCTCTGAAAGCAAGAAATGCAAACCACAATCAATCTGTCTCTCTCTCTCTCTCTCCCTCTCTCTCTGTCTCACTCATTTCTCTCTCTCTCTCTCTCTCTCTCTCTCTCTCTCTCTCTCTCTCTCTCTCTCCTGGAGGTGAACGAGTTGGAGTTGGGGTTAAGGCCAGTCAGAGGCGTGATGTCCATCCACAACTCCTGATTTTACATGGGGACAAGAATTGCGTTTGGACAATCAGCTCCGGACCAGCAGAGACCTGAGGACTGAGGAGAGGAGGAGTGGAAAAGAGGAGTGGAGAATGGCGTGAAAGAGGAAGACAGAAGAAGATAATCGACAGTAGAGGAGGAGAAGAGTAAATAAGTTCCGCCTCATAACAGATGTGACGAGGAAAAGGAGAGGAGATTCGGAGAGAACAGAGAAAATGAGAGGAAAGTGGAGAGGAAAGAAAAGAATAAAGGATAAAAAAAATCAAGAAATGAAACTTCATAACCAAGAGCACGGTCATTAACGGATTTATGATTTTTATTTTTAATATGTAAAATATACATCAGTATTCTGATCTTGTGTTTCCAAAATGAAAATGGGAAAATAACTTATCAGTTGTTATTTAAAATATTATTTATTATTTATTATTATTATTATTATTATTATTATTATTATTATTATTATTATTTATTTATTTATTTATTTATTTATTTAGTATTATTATATTTATTATTATTATTATTATAATTTATTTATTTATTTAGTGTTATTATATTTATTATTATTATTTATTTATTTATTTATTTATTATTATTATTATTATTATTATTATTATTATTATTATTATTATTATTAGTGTTTTTCCAAAAAAAATTTTTGAGAATTTTAATACTGACTTTTTTCAAGTACAGAAATCAAACCTTCCCGAATCTAAATGTGAACAGTGCAGGACGTTTCAGCGTGAGCAGAGTCGAGCAGGGAGTACAGTCCATTCTACACACTAGTTCCTGGTCACCATGTGGACTTATTCAGTTTGTGTAAAAGATTTGATAAAAAGAAATGGCACCCACGTGTGCAGAAATACATTTCACCTGACTGAAATATTCTCAGACTGCAGCTGTCACGTCGTCCTCCTTCACTATCAGATATCTGATGTTTGAGCAGGACATCAGGCTCCAGCGCTGATCTGTAATCTACTGAATAATCACTGACACACCCCCCAGGGTCCTTCAGGATCCTCCACTGACTCTGAAACCATCAAAACAAACATTTGAAATGGAAAAACAAATGAAAGCAACACACACAGACCTGATCTAGTATTCATTACTGATGCCAGGGGGCGGAGTCTAGTTGACCGTTGGCCAATTAACAAGCGACTGACACAGTTATTGTGTAAAACCGTTGATGCTGCTGCTGCTGCTGTGTAAAGTTTCCCTGTCCTCTGCACAACACCTGCTGTCCAACACCCACAGTCCAACACCCGCTGTCCAACACCCGCTGTCCAACACCCGCTTCTCCCAGGACATGTTTACCTGAACGATTATTCCGAATAAACACCTGACATGATGTTTTATCATTTAAAATCCTGACACGGAATTCACATTTTACTCCTGAGTCATCTACAGCAAAGGCTGTACTCTGACCCTCTCTATAACACACACACACACACACACACACACACAATGATCAATGGTGGTGGGGTCACTGCACACACACACTCAAACACATATAATAGCACTACACAATACCTCTCAGCTTTAAAGATCAAAGCACACACACACACACACACACAGAACCAACATGCAACTTTCTCTCTCTCTCTCTCTCTCTCTCTCTCTCTCTCTCATTCTCTCTCTCTCTCTACCCACTTGTCGTACTACCATCACATGATTTAATGACCTGAAAGGAGAATTAGGGATCTAATAAACTGCATGGAGATGAAGGGGAAGTGGAGAAGAAAGGAGTGATGTGTTGAGAGTGTGCTGTTTTCTAATGTTTTCTAAAACACTGTCATTATTCGTCCCTTTCGAAACAATCTAACATTCACAAATACACTCAAACTAAAGTTCTTTAACAGTAACTCCACGGAAGGTAAAGAAACTATAGAGTGAGAAATACAGCTCCTGGGACAACACCTCACCTGGTCTCTAATGCTTTTAGTTCACAGAGCTAGAATTACTGGAACTGAAACTGAAACTAAAACATTCAACAAGTCAATAAAGTCCATCTAGAAAGGAGACGGGAAAAGATTAAAGTAACTAACCCACAGTGAAAAACGGTCTAAAAGCAGAGCAAAGCTTCATGTTCGAGGTGAAATGGTCAGAAGTCAGATCTCTAATCTCACACTCCTGTCAGAAATAAAAACTTCACAGATCAAACGAAAAGAGGCTTTGAAGTTATAACCGTGTAACTTACATAAGATCAGATCTAACGCACTGCGTCCTCTACGTTGCTTCGGTTTTCTGCTTCTTTTACGCTGTTATGCTAGTTTTTAAAGCTAATCATTTTGTATCTTTTATATAGTTACGCTAGTTTTGTACGGGAGTATATTGCATTATTAATCTATTTTAAAGATTGTTTAAAAGTAAAAAAAAAAAAGTTGAACTTGTTTTCTCTCATTCAAGTCTCATATACGTAGCTAAGCTAGTCTGCCTAGTGTTATACTTTGTTAAGCTAGTTTTTTAAATGTATTTTACATAGGTAAACTATTTGAATCTCGATTATAAAGGTAATTTCTCAGGTATCATGCGGTAGGAAGATAGTTTTTACTTCTACTGTACATTGTTCATGTTTGTCCTCAGTATATTATCGACAGGTTTTGTATTTGTTGTTTTTTTTGTGTTATAGACGTGTTTACTGAAGGTTTTAGAAATGCTTCATGATCAGGTTTGTTTGAAACAGCGACATCGACATAATAATATCACATATTCTGTCAAAATATCTGACCGTTATTAAAAATGTCGTTTTTTTTCTCTTCAAAATACAAAAAATAGGTTGAAATGTCCATCCTTATTAAATATTGGAGCTAATATATATTTATAATGTATATTTTTGATAATAGAATGATGCCAAAAAGTTCAGTTAATGTACTTGATGTTCTAATAAAAGTCAAAACTCTGAAAGTACAACAAAAAAAAAAAACCCAACAAATGTTCTGAATCCTCACACTCTTGGCTTCATGGACACTTTTTGAGTCAATGTTTGCTATAACTATTTAAATAAAAACAATAAAAAAACATTCAGCAAACGTTGTAGGAATGTTTATAAAATGTTACACAAAAGCTACACTTCATCTTCTCTGTCTTCTAACGTCCCGCTAAAGATACTAAAGATGCACCGTCGAAGGTTCCACGGTGGAGACCAACATCTGCACCCTGAACACCACGGAGGTTCTACTACAACGAGATTGTAAAGTTACTACTGACTATCGACAACATGAAACACATCGAATCAGACTCTCTTCTGATCTCAGGGTTACTGCTTAACCAATGAAATGCATGCTGATTAGGTGAGTGCTGGGTTGAGTGTGTATGCGAGTGTGTGTGTGTGTGTGTGTGTGTGTGTGTGTGTGTGTTCCCTCCTTTTGAGCAGTAGGCCTCTGTCCTGACACCCACAGCTGCCATCGCACAATAGAGCCGGTCCACGCAAAACGCCTTCGCTCGACACAAAGAGCCGAAACGCCACATCGCAAAGCTGTAAAGACTCGTCAAAGCATTTCAAAGTAAATATTCAATCGAAGGCCTGTTGGGGGAAAAAAAATTTTAAAAAGGGAAGGAAGTTAAGACAGAAGAAATAAAAAGTTGTGTTCAAATCCCTGCCTCAGATTCACACTTCATGTTGATTTCTCTCTTCTTCTTCTTCTTCTTCTTCCATTGATTCTCGATTCTTCTTCTTCTCGGCGTTCTTCTGTTGGACTTTATTTTCCGCTCTGCTCTTTCCGTGTCCTCTCTCTGTCCGAGCTCAACCCTTACTGACGCTTTCTCCCTCTGTCCCCTACTTTTCCTCTCCCCTCTTTTCACTCCCCCATCTCTCTCACTCTCACTTCTCTTCTCTTTCTTATTTCATGCAGGACTGGGGTTTCCTAAGAGACTGGACCTCAATGGAGAAAATCTCCTCGGACACAATGCGGAGAGAGAGGAGGGGGGATGGAGGAGGAGGAGGAGGAGGAGGGGGGATGAGAGGGACAGAGGGATGCAGATGCAGAACGGACCGATCGAGAAGAAAACTGACCAAGTGGCACTGTCTGAGAGATTAGACTCGCTGGTCACTCGCTGGTCAGATTTCTGATAGATACGCGGTACATGTGCAAACCGTTCTCAATGTGAAACATTAATAAAGAACTTTAGCTATCACTGGATAAGCTCTGAAGACACTTTAGCATTTTTGTGGAGCTCTAGTGATCTGATTAATGGATGAAGTAAGAGATGGCCATCATAACGCTTCAGTGAACTTCCTGGTTTTTGGAGAAGGTGCCGATAAACACGACGGAGTACAAGTGCGGCAGCGGGACGGAAAACGGCTAGAACATGAAGTCCATAAGTCATTTATCAGAACAGCGCTTTCTCTCATTACCACCAGGGGGTTTATTAAATATGATACATATCGCTCCACACCGCTGCTGAGTTCTGGATCCTGATTGGTCAGAAGGTGTTGATTCATTCGTAGATTCATTGATTTTCTGTAAGGAGGCGCTGAAGTTTCTTTAATGTTTATGGAGTGCAGGACAAACACGCGTCTTTCTTTACTGCACACACACTCAAACTTTATGGCTGTGAAGTCGGGCGCTCGTGCCGTCCAAACACACTTCCTCTCCCTGTAGAGAGCCGGGCTGACCTTTGACCCTTACAGTGAATAAACAAGTAAACACACGCACACACTTTGCTCGGCTCAGCAGGAGTACATCTACAGCCAATCTGTTCTTCAGGAGCGTTTTTATGGAGCTGTACTCAGACTCTGGGTTAGGAAGAGGTGCTCGGCTGTTTAACAAACAGTGTGTGTGTGTGTGTGTGTGTGAGAGAGAGAGAGAGAGAGACGAAAGACAGAGAGAGAGAGAGAGAGAGAGAGAGAGAGAGAGAGAGAGAGAGAGAGACAGAGAGAGAGAGAGAGAACAGAGAGACAGAGAGAGAGACAGAGAGAGAGAGAGCAGAGAGAGAGAGAGAGAGAGAGAGAGAGACAGAGAGACAGAGAGAGAGACACAAAGAGACAGAGAGAGAAAGAGAGAAGAGAGAGAGAAGACAGAGAGAGAGAAGAGAGACAGAGAGAGAGAGAGACAGAGAGACAGAGAGACAGAGAGAGAGACAGAGAGAGAGACAGAGAGAAAGAGAAAGAGAGAGAGAGAGACAGAGAGAAAGAGAGAGAGAGAGACAGAGAGAGAGAGAGAAGAAAAAGAGACAGAGAGAGAGAGAGAGAGACAGAGAGAGAGAGACAGAGAGACAGAGAGAGAGAGAGAGAGAGACACAGAGAGAGAGAGAGAGAGAAAGAGAGAGAGAGAACAGAGAGAGAGAGAGAGAAGAGAGAAAAGAGAGAGAGAGAGACAGAGAGAGGGAGAGAAAGAGAGAGAGAGAGAGTTACTGAATGATAAATGAGTGTTCATACATTATGATAAAAGAAATGCGACATGGTTATGAGTTAAAATTTTTTTTAAATCAACACTGAGTCAAAATTGTAACCTTTTTTATTCAGAATTTTCGACAGCAGCTGATTTCGGGACACATTTGGTCTGGACACATAAACGCTCTTCATGATAATATGGTGTGTTTCTGTCTATAATCAGATACTCAGTGGTTTGATCTGCATTTGGATTCTGGGCTGAAACTCATCACCGGACTTGTTCATTATTCCATGGAGTTATGGGAGATAGTGATGACTCTGAAGGGGAGTTACTGTTACTACCATGAAGAGGATTATTTAACACTAACAGCATGACGTGTTTTATTCCTCACATACCAAATTCATTTTCCTAAAATCATTTCATTTATTTATTAAAGGAATCTATCTTTTTATTTATTTATTTATTTTTATTTCTAGTTACATTTAATGTTAAAACACATCAGTCCCTGTTCTCACTTACACTATAGCAGCTATAAACACTCGTTCATTCACCGGCTTCTCTTTATTCTCTCCCTTTATTCTCTCTCTTTATTCTCTCTTTATTTTTTCTCTTCATTCTCACTCTTCATTCTCTCTCTTTATTCTCTCTCTTGACTTTAATAAGACACTAAGTTTAAAAATCATAAAAAAAAGTCATAAAAATCACGTTTACGAGAAAACTCGCCAGAAATCTTAGTTTTTACTTCTGACACTGGAGACTCCTTCCATAAATATTAAATAAACGTCTCCTTAGAGAAAGCTTCCACGTTTTTTATTTTATTTTATGTGGCGCGTCTGCCGTACAAGTCCCCGCGAACGAGCTGTTGCTATAGAAACGGTAACGTATTAGAACGAGTGCATTGATAGAAACCTGTGATTTGCAGCTGCCAGAGCTGCTGTTATAGAGAACGAATCAATAGGTTCAGATTTGAGATTTGTGGATCCGTGGCTCGCGCACCAGCCTCGCAACTCTGGGGTTGAGGGTTCGACTCGGGTTCCTCCCTCGGTCCAAAGACCTGCGCTGTAGGCTGGTTGGCATTTCAAAATTGTGCGTAGCGTGTATAATATAATAAATATAATATATATATATATATAATTAATATATAATAAATATAATAAATCTGATCTAAAATCTGTTGCGTTTTTGAGGAACTGATAGAATGAAAGCGGCTGATGGTGGCGAGTGATTCAAATAACATCCATCAACTGTACGCTTACGGTGTTCATGTCAAGGTGAATTAGATTGGCCATGATAATGACTTCATCAGATCACATGACCTGAAGCTTAGTGTTGGAATGAGTGTGTGTGTGTGTGTGTGTGAGTGTGTGTGTGTGTGTGTGTTATTGAGGGGGTCTAGGGCGGATCGTCCGCTACTCCAGGTTTGGACAGAGTTATTTCCAGGGCCCTGTCCATCTGTTACCGTGGCAGCAGCGGTGGAGGCGTTGCCATGGCACAGTCCGGACAAAAGGGCGTGGCGTGGGAACGGGTGCAGGGGTCACGACTGAGGGCGAAGAGGTCAAAGGTCACAGCCAGCTGGCCAGCACAAGAGGAGATGAGGGTGAGAAAAGAGGGCGGGGCCCCGTCAGGCTGGACACTGCTGGACATTAACATTGAACTGTGCACGGAGATGAAAGAGGGGTGTGTGTGTGTGTGTGTGTGTGTGTGTGAGGAATAGGCTCTATGGGAGGCTCCTCACATTATCCTCGCCGTGGACACCGCTGCCTAATCGCGCGTAGAATTTGACAGGCAATTGACTCCGGTCAATGTCCACACAAATGCGCCTATTGAGCGATTCCCCAAAATTTCAGTGTGTGTGTGTGTGTGTGTGTGTGTGTGTGTGTGTGTGTGTGTGTGTGTGTGTTGGAGTGGAATGTATTCATCACTTTCATATCGATAAAATCAGCCTTAATTCAGCTAAAAAGTTGTCTATTTGCGTTAAAGAACTGAGGCGTAGGTTTAGTTTCAAAAAAAAAAAATTTTTTTTTTTTCTTTGCCACACAAGCACACATTCTAATAGGGGCTCAGAACACTGAATAGATATAGCAGATTTTTTTTTTTTTTTTTTTTTTTTTATTTTTTTTTTATTTTTATTTAAAATTTAATTTTTTTTTTTTTTTTTTTTATAAATAATAATAAAAGTTTTCAAGCTGTGTGGGTTTTGTGGATGACGGTTTTGTTCTTCTGGCTCTGCTGAAAAAGTGTCCCTCTGGACGAGAGAAAGACCAAACGAGACGGATTTTTACCTCAAACTCTGAACCGGATGATTCTAACGTAAACGTGTATAAAAGAATTTAAACAAACTTACTGTATAAAACAGCAGTGACATACCCCCAACTGAACAGTGGAAACAGTCAAGGTTTAAGTATAAAACCCAATAAAGAATCGACCGTGCGGATGAACACGAAGGTCGTTGACCTCTTATTCGTGTTTAAACCGCTAGACGCTTTTTCAGACAGCACATTTTTATATGTTTGTATTAATTCCCACGTTGTAGAGATTCAACCCTGTGTTGAAAAAGTGTTACTCCGGAGGAGAAAGGACTGAAGCGGATAGAGCTTTAGCTGAAAACTCAGAAGCAGATGATTTTCCAGTGAAAGATCAATAAACAAAACAAAACGGAATAAACAGGATGTTGTTTATGACCACTTCAATTTTTTTTTCCCAACAAGAAATCCTGGCTGCTTTATCTGTCCATCCATCTTCTACCACTTATTCCTTCTTCAGGGTCACGGGGAACCTGGAGCCTATCCCAGGGAGCATCAGGCACAAAGCGGGGTACATCCTGGACAGGGTACCAGTCCATCGCAGGGCACAATCACATACACACTCACACACCCATTCATACACTATGGACAATTTACCAACCTGCCAATCAGCCTACCATGCATGTCTTTGGACTGGGGGAGGAAACCGGAGTACCCGGAGAAAACCCCCACAGCACGCGGAGAACATGCAAACTCCACACACACACACACGGCCCCGGCGGGAATCGAACCCCGGAGCCTGGAGGTGTGAGGCGACGTGCGAACCCCTAAGGCTGCTTTATATATTTTAAAAATTTGATTTGATGTTCTTTTATTGTTTTATTTTTGTTTGTTTTATATCTCTGATGCTGTTTTATTTGGTATATCACTCTATTTGATGCATAGCACTTCAGCCCTGAGATGAAGAGAAGATAGATGAGGTATTCTGTATATTATTTCATGACAGTATTGATATATATATATATATATACACACAAACACACACAAAAAAAAAAAAACAAACACACACACACACACACACACACACACACACACACACATAGGGGAAATACGGGGGGGTATTGAAGGAACAATGAGTGGAGCGTGTTCAACACTTTCTCCCCCGTGTCATTCCTCTTTATTACACATAACTTTATTTATGGACTTTAATGTTTTGAATTCTTCATATTTCCGGATTTCTTGAGTTAAATCTGATGTCTGGTGAAAACTTCATGTGAATAATCTCACTGGAAATATATTCACTGAAATAAATATTGATAGTAATTTCCCACCGCTGTAAATACAGAGAACAGAGTTAATTAGATAATGGTTAAAAACAACAACAACAACAACAACAACAAAAACCCCAGAGACACATCTACACTGGGTGATTAGCTATAATGAAGGATTTAGACGAGCAGTCCAACACACACACTGAACTTCACCTGCTCCCACTGCTCCGTTTCTATGCTTCAGACTTTATTGTGTTTAAAGAACTGAGTGATGTGTTTGTTGAACACGGCACAGAGAGACTCAGCGTGGTCTCTACGGTACAAGTATGACTAACAGGATTACAGACAACGCTGCAGCTTTAGTCCTACGCAACACATTCTGTCTCTGAAGATACAACAGACCGATCTGGAGCATCGTAAACCTCCGCCAGCGTCACGTCTGATTGGCTAATTGGCTGCTAGCTAAATAAATAAATGAATAAATGCGAGCGATACCATGCGCAGGCTCTGATCTGACATCTCGATCTGCACCACTTCTTTTGTCAGCTGTTGTTTAATATCTAAAATAAGACAAGTCAATGGATAAAATCAAGGTTTTTAAGGTGCTGCTATCAACACAGTTCCTGCTTTTCATCTTGGTTCTGGAGACTGTAACTGTGCTGCCTTTACATGCTGCATGTCGGGAGCTTCTTATCTTCATCCTCAATATAGCTGATTACGTTTCAAATAAAAAATACTGCCTTTAGACACTGTTTTGGAACATTCGGTGACTCGGGCAGATCCCATTGTGGTCTCATCATCATTCGAGGTCGACCTGAATAGACAGGACACGCTATCTGACCTGAACACCTGAAAATCCGCTTCAGGTTTCTGACAAAACTTTAAAGATCCTGCAGCACAAGATCTTATCCATGGACTGTGCCATGCTGATTCGCTCGTTCTAATACGTTATCGTTTCTATAGTAACAGTTCGTTCCCAGGGTGGACGCTTCACGACGGCGTGCGTGTAATCGTTGATATGGTGAAGATGTTTTCAGTAAGGAGATGTTTATTTAACAGAAGTGAGGTGGAAGGAGTCTCCAGTGTCAGAGGTGAAACTGTAATGTCACTTTTCTTTCTACACTTCTTTGTGGTTTCTCTGTAACATGAGAAACTGTGAGGATTTTTTTTTTGGTCTTATTAAGTTCAAGAGAGAGAATAAAGACAGAGTTGGTGAGGGAATGACGGTTTGTAGCTGCTGTAACGTAAGTGAGAACAGGAACTAACACAGATGTTTCACAGACATTCGACAACATTAACTGTAAACCGTACTGTCCAAACGTCCAGAGATCCCTTCAAAAATAAAGAATTGAAATGTTTCTACATAAATATATACACTACCGGTCAAAGTTTAAACACACCCATTCTCTGTTTTTAATAAAGACACCCTTTTTACCTAGAATTTTCTGAAATGTGTTCTTGGCACTTTCCCAACCGATTTCTTATTAATGAAAGTATTAAAGGAGCTCCCACCTACACTGGACACTTATTGGTGTGTTTAGTGGAATGATTCGCTCCAAGTCATCCATCTTCTACCGCTTACTCCTTCTTCAGGGTCACGGGGAACCTGGAGCGTATCCCAGGGAGCATCGGGTACAAGGCGGGGTACACCCTGGACAGGGTGCCAGTCCATCACAGGGCACAATCACATACACACTCACACACCCATTCATACACTACGGACACTTTAGACACGCCCATCAGACTACCATGCATGTGTTTGGACTGGGGGAGGAAACCGGAGTACCCGGAGGAAACCCCCGCAGCACGGGGAGAACATACACACTCCACACACACAGGGCCACAGCGGGAATCGAACTCCCAACCCTGGAGGTGTGAGACGAGCGTGATAACCACTAAGCCACCGTGCCACCGTACCCACGCAGAAAACAGTAATAAACTAAAGTAAGTCAGTGTCTGGTGTGACGACCCTTTGCTTTTTAAACTGCGTCAGTGGTCTCAGGTGCACTTTGTACAGTTTTATAAGGAAATGATCTGTAAGTTTCACTGAGCATCTTGGAGAATCCACCCCAGTTCTTCTGGAGACTTTGACTCTCACTCACTTCTCTTTTGTAACAAACCCCAGCAGTCTTCATTATGTGTGTGTTTGTGTCTGGAAACGGCTCTGTTTTTGTAATGATTCCTACTTCACTGACATACTAAATTAGTTTTTTTTTTTGTAACATAAAATGTTTCTGTACAGACTTAATAATGCAGAAGTCATAAAATAAACATCTATAACAAAATTTATACTAAAAAAACAGGGTGCGTAAGACTTTTCTGTGGCACTGTACCTGTAAAATAAAGAAAATAGGCAAATTGTTGGTAAATTGCTGCGGTGTAAGAGGAATAAAACACTTGGGGGCGTGCTGTTGCAGGAACAGAATTAACTTCGTCGTGTCACCAGTATCACACCACCTCGCTATTTGACTCAACTCTTACGGATCCTCTTAGTGATATACTGAAACATACTTCCTGTCCTTTTTCTGTCAGTGTGATACAGAACCTTTTGGTTTCAAAAGACTCGCTCTTGACTCGCTGCGTGAAACTCCTCCGTTCGCTTCCTCGATGCTTTAACCTCTTCACACGAAGATCTGAAACAGACGTGACTCTCACGAACGCGGGAAAACGTTTAGGATCGAGCAAACGGAAAGTTAAGAGACAATCCTTGAAAAAACAAAGTATACACCCCCCCACCCCCCACACACACACACCCCCGCTCCTTCCCACCAAACCCCAGTCAGTCTTGTACTTGGGTGGGCAGCGTCTGTGTCTGTGTGCGTGTGAACAGAAACGCTAAAAGACGGCAAAAAAAGCAACGCATATGATTACGGACGCACAGAGAAAGAGAAGGACCTTTACCTTGAACTCGGGCCGCTCTGTTTCTAGACATTTTGGAGAAAAAAAGTGTGAGGGGGTCCAGGGTCAGGGGAGGGGTTCTGGGGTCACACTGGGTCATCTGGGGGTTTCGGGGTTTTAAGAGTCAGACAAATGTGATTTGGGGAGCAGATGCTCGATATGCAGATGTCTGTAATGGAATCGAGCGATATTGAATCGGCCTACTTATCATAGAGACAAAAGGCACTCTTCCCGCCCGCGGCTTAAGGGTCATAGGAGGTGTGTGTGTGTGTGTGTGAAGAGGGGTAGTGGGCTGAACTTGAAGAGGGGTGACTGAGACAGAGGCGGAGGGTCAGTAACGGACGAGCTGGACAGCGGGTATAAGATGGGCTTCAAGTGAGAAAGAGAGAGACTTATCACCACTACAGTTTTTTTTTACAATCTCTATTTTATATGATTATTATTACTGAGATGATATCCCACGTTGTGTAATAATCATTGATTCATTCATTCAGTAGTCGCTTTATCTCAGTCAGGGTTGCTGTGTTCCTCATTTGTCAGTCGCTTTGGATAAAAGCTAAATGAATGACTGTAAATGTAATGATTTTTAATTTAGAAAACCGAAATCGAAATTTTAAGCGCTTGTTTTTTCCCGTGTAACTTTTGAAATACAACTTAATAACTTTAAAGTATAGCCTGCTTGTGATTGTTCTGATACGATATGTATAGTTCACATAGTTCATGTTTTAACTGTTTTTAGATCAAAAGAAAAGCCTCTCAAAAAAGATAGATATTTAGAAAATGGGGAAGTGGTATTAATGACTTGTTTATAACTGATTTATACACCGACGCACGCCCTATACACCTCCTGTGATCTGCTTCGAAGACTATACAGGCTAAATGAGAGATCAAGTGATTGTATTAACATCATTCCAGAAGATGTTGGGGTTTAATTTCTGTACGGTTGAAAGAAACAATTGTGACAGTCTTAAATTCAAAGCCATTATACTAAAATATTCCATCTGTGGTTTTGAGCAGAGCTCAGGCAGACAAAGCAAGAGGGATCATTCCCGAAAGCCACGAGAGCTGAGGCGATCCGGCTTGATCTGATGTGATATTATAGACAAGTTATATAGTCCAGTATGTGATGAGTAATTATGACTAAGGATATAAAATTAGTCATCAAGGTACATGAAGTACAATTCTGGGCATTGCGCTCTCTGGTGGACATGAGGAGTATCACACTACTGGCTGCACTGACCTTAACTGTGCTGACTTTACGTGTCTTTTATCCATGGGGATACATTTAGTACCAGAAAGTCTTTGATCTAGTGTGAGCTGGTGTTCCAGGAGGATACATGTTTAAATGCCCCGCTGAACAATACAATTGAAACCCTCATCGAATGTGTAATGGATTTAATGGTTAATATTACACTCAGTTACATTTATATAGTGCTTTTCAAGACTCTCAAAGCGCTTTATATGGGGAGGGGAGGGGAGGGGGGCGTCTCCTCAACCATCACTAGTGTGTAGCATCCATCTGGATGATGCGACGGCAGCCGTAGTACTCCAGAACGCCCTCCACACACCAGCTACTAGTGGAGACGAGAGAGAGCTATGTAGCCAATTCAGAGATGGAGATTATTAGGGGGCCATGATAGAGAATGGTCAAAGGGAGAATTTGGGCAGGACACTGGAGTTTCACCCCCTACTCTTTACCATAAGTGTCCTGGGATTTTTAATGACCACAGAGAGTCATTAAAACCAAAAACTTCTCATTACAGTATAGTGTCCCCGTCACTATACTGGGGCATTAGGCCTCACACAGACCACAGGGTGTGCGCCCCCTGTTGGCCTTACTAATACCACTTCCAGCAGCAACCTTAGTTTTCCCCAGGAGGTCTCCCTGCCAGCTACTGGGCCAGGTTCAACCCTGCTTATCACCAGTGGGACTGCAGGCGAGAACTGCAGGGAGAAATGACTCTGGCATATAATGGGAATTGTATTGGTTTTAATGGATATTCTAATGGTCCCTGTGGGTCTCTACTACTAATTTTTTGTCTAATATTGGTGGCATATATCTAGTGGATACCATTAACGATCAGTAATGGTAACGGTTTGAATGGCTAGCTGATGGTTTGTAATGGAATTCCTAGTGGAAACCATTAGAAATTCTGTGATGGTTTCTATTGTTTTTTTGTTTTTTGTTTTTAATAGAAAACCCACACACATCACACACAGAGAGACCAAAAGTCTTCTCGAGCTTGTAAAAACAAAGCATGAAGTTCGGAAAGTGTTCTAACGATACATTTAAATTCATCCTAACACACATTTAGATCATGTTCAAACGTAAACATATTAAACCTCGGCGTTATGTTTGTTCCAATGTGTGTTCTTCTTCTATATATATATATATATATATATATATATATATATATATATATATATATATATATATATATATATATATATATATATATATATATATAAATAAAACTAATAACTAGGGGTTCTGACTACAAACGAGGACAGCAAACCCTACAGCAGACACATCTTCCAACACCTAGCGCGTCCCTCTGACGTCACATGCCCGTCACGTGGTCGTCGCGAGTTCTCGCGAGCTCTCGCGAGATTTGGTCCGGAGTGAACGCCACGTCAGTCCGCGAGCACAGCGGAGAGCATCTACTGGTCTGCAGCCTCCAGGGACGCGGTTTCAGGGTCCTCCTCATTCAGAACGGTAGATTTCCAGCCGCTGCACGCTCCACTCCGGCGGTGAGTCTATTCCACTGTTTCATCTTCTACAGTCGAGTAAATAAAGCATATGTGCCGTGTTGTGTCGCGCGGGGCTACACTGCTAGCCGGCTAGTTCACCTCCAGGGCTTCTGCACGCATTCATAGCTTCCTAATCGTCATGAACAGATGTGGCGTGTCATAAAGGACCCTTTAATCCTGCTGTAGACTGCGGGTTAGTCGAACAGACATGAGGGAGTGAAACACATAGGAGGTGTGTTTATTAGAGGAAGCTCTTTAATAGAGGCTGTGTCCCAAATGGAGCTCTGCTTCATACATCAAGTACCCTACATCAGTATCTACATCAAGTACCTTAGATCAAGTACCTACATCAAGTACCTTAGATCAAGTACCTTAGATCAAGTACGTCTCACCCAACCGAGTGCGCTGTACAGTGTACACAACAGGAAGTTCTCTGGGGTTCATTTCCTGTCTCGATGTGTCATGCCCTTATATAAGATCACTACTCAGGGCACTTTATCACCCCAGGTTCCTGCTTTTCGATAAACCGTACCACTCACTAACTAGAACCAGTATATATATATATATATAGATCTATCCTTACGTCAAGGAGACCTCCGAGTATTAACAGTTAGACGATCGTAAAGCTGTCGGTGTTCACCGACACATCCGCCCACCGGGACAACACCATCCGCCCTCCGTCTCGAAAGCTCTGGCTTGCTTTGTGAGCTGCATCCTGATTGGTCAGGTGGTAACCAGGTGCATGACGACTCCTCGGCGATGTTAAATACCCTGTGGGTTTTTTTTTTTTTTTTTTTCGTCGGTGTTGTTGATTTATAAACGTATTCAGTGCAGGATTTTTTCCCACCTCAAGTAAGTCACTTCCACGTCCGTGGTAGTTCCACACCTCGCTTAATTAAACACCGGAGTATTTACACACTCTGTTAGCTCAGCGCTAGTCACACTAGGTGTCCGTACACATCCTGATCAGGGTTGGAGAGTAAATGGTGTGTGTTCTCGTTTCCCTCCAGGTGAGATGAGGGCATTGTGTGTGTCTGTGCTGCTGCTGGTGTTTGGTTTAGCAGTGCTGTCATGTGAGCACGGGCACCACCATGACCACCACGGACACCACCACGGGCACCACCATGGACACCACCACGGGCATCACCACGGGCATCACCACGGGCACCACCACGGGCACCACCATGACGACGGAAAGATGTTTCATGGTGCAAGCAAATGGAGTGCTCAGGCCAATCTGCCTCCTGAGGAGGAGCTTCCGCATGACCACAAGCATGATGATCATGGACATGACCTCGTGCAGGATGATGGACATGACCACATGCAGGATGATGGACATGACCATGCCCATGATGATCATGGACATGACGAAGGACATGACCACGGGCAGGCCCATGAGCACGGACATGACCACGGGCACGCCCATGAGCACGGACATGACCACGGGCACGCCCATGAGCACGGACATGACCACGGGCACGCCCATGAGCACGGACATGATCACGGGCACGGACATGATCATGGGCACGCCCACGGGCACGGACATGACCACGGGCACGGACATGATCACGGGCACACCCACGGGCACACCCACAAACCCATGCCAAGCCCTCGCAATGAACGCGTGAAGCACGAGTCGCAGGCTGAGAGCCGGGACACAGTACAGTTGTGGATGCAGGTAAATACTCTGATGATATCATATTTCACTCACACTGGAGACTCGATTACACGGTTTTTAAATCCGTTTATGTGGAGCGTCCGCTGTACACGTCCCTGTGAATGAGCCGTTACTATGGAAACAGTAACATATTAGAATGAGGGCATTAATATAAACCTGCACTACTGTCAGAGCTGCTGTTATAGAAAATTAATCAACACCTTCTGACCAATCAGCATCCATAATTCACTCAGCGATTCCTGAGTAAGTAACTGAAATAATGTACCAAGTGAAAAGTACTACGTGTCGCAGTAAGAAGGATCAGCCACCTGAGGTCAGCAGAGGCAGGTTTAATACCACTGTGTACACAATGACGCAGAAACGGTCGAAAGACAATCATGTTTACCTCTTAACTGTTTCACATTTGAACTAATTAACATGTTTGGGATTTCTTAAATAGCTTTACTTCAGTCTAAATGCTTTTTGTTTTTCATGAATAATCCATAGAGTAAAATGTGACCCCCAGTACCCCCCCCACCCCCCGCTGGTGATATGACATCGTCAACCAGTCACTTGAAGTCATGCAAGTGTTGGGTTTTATTTTGCAGGCAGTGGGAGCGACGTTGCTGATCAGTGCTGCACCCTTCTTCATCCTCTTCCTCATCCCAGTGCAGTCGAACTCGGATCAGCACCAGAACCTACTGAAGATCCTGCTGAGCTTTGCTTCGGGAGGGCTGCTCGGGGACGCCTTCCTGCACCTCATCCCTCACGCGCTAGGTTAGTACACACATTACAAATGGACATGGCATGGTCACATAGTCTAAAAATCTCATGGTGATCCATCAACCATTTAAAAACACACGGTGGTGGGGAACAAAAGTGAGATCAAATCTGCGGATTAGATTTCTGTACTGTGTGTCTGTATTAACTCTGTTCGGTTCACAGGGGATGAGATACTACAGTTATGATAATATCCCACCTCCACATGTTAAACTAATACAGATAAGGGTTTTTAAAAATTTGCATAAAATTTCTTAAGTTAAGTAGCAACCCTAGTACAAACACACACACACACACACACACACACTAATGAGATGAATCTCACTCAGATTGTTTTTTCCGTCTTTGCTCCAATCCAGCGCCTCATTCTCACCATGGAAACGAGGGCCAATCAGCCGCCGCCGAGGAGTCACATGGCCATTCTCACGGTACGTTGCTGTGCTAATATAAGGGAAATAAGACACAACACTGATGGAGGAGGAGATCATCTCTAAGTGTGTGTGTGTGTGTGTGTGTGTGTGTGTGTGTGTGTGTGTGTGTGTGTGTGTGTGTGTGTGTGTGTGCGCGCAGGTGTGGCACACGATCACATGATGTCTGTGGGTCTGTGGGTTCTCGGAGGCATCGTGGCGTTCCTGGTGGTGGAGAAGTTTGTGCGTCTGCTAAAGGGAGGACACTCTCATTCACACTCGCACGCTCACTCGCACGGTAAGATTCGCCCGGGAAAATGACGTTCCTCCGGCAGTGCGGACATTTCCAGAACGTGTCCGAATGTTGTATCTTCACAGCTGCTCCGAAATGTAAGGACAGTGACGGGGAGGAGGAGGAGAAGAAGAAGGAAGGAGGGAAGAAAGATCAGAAAAAGGACAAGAAGGTGAAGAAAGTGAAGGAGGAGAGCTCGGGTAAGAGATGCTGTTGCTTTTGATGTTTTGTCATGTTTTGATGACATCATGTTCTCCAGATTATGAACATATCAACTCTCTCTCCCCCTCTCACTCACACCTTCTCCCTCCCTCTCTTTCTCCTCTCCTCTCTCCTCTCTCTCTCTCTCTGTGTCTGTGTAGATATTAAAGTATCGGGTTATCTGAACCTGGCCGCTGATTTCACCCACAACTTCACGGACGGTCTGGCCATCGGTGCCTCGTTCCTGGTCAGTCCTGCCGTCGGCGTGGTAACCACCATCACCATCCTCCTGCACGAGGTGCCACACGAGATCGGAGACTTCGCCATCCTCGTCCAATCAGGATGCACCAAGAGGAAGGTGCGCCGATTCAGTGTTCCGATTGGTCAGCGACAGAGTTAATATTAATAACGCAGGAATGTGAATAATTTTTTTTAACCAGGTTTCTACCATTTTTATTCTATTTGTTTATTTCTTTATTTATTTAACCAGGCTATACATATTGAGACAAAAAATTCAATTTCAAGCGCACTTAGAACAACAAAAAAGTGTAATTCTACCTTTTAGTACAACCCCAATTCCAAAAAAGTTGGGAGAGTATGGAAAATGCAAAAAAAAAAAATTATAATTCAGTTTTCTGATGTTTTTGTGATGTTTTACTTTGTGAATTAAATTTAATGAGTGGAACACACTCCAAAAAAGTTAGGACAGTCGACTGTTTATTGCGTCTGTGGATGCAGCGGCGAATGGTGTTGGCTGACAAAGGTTTACCAAAGTATTCCCGAGCCCATGTCAAGTTCTCCGTAACAGACTCATGACGGTTTTTAAGGCCGTGGCGTCTGAGGGATCGAAAATAAATGCTAATACTTTTTTGTTTAAACACAAGTCGAAGTACATTTACAAATCCCTCCTGTGTTTTTATTAGCATTTTCCATACTGTCCCAACTTCTTCGGAACTGGGGTTGTAGAACCCCACAGGAACAGGAAACAGATTACATAATATAAAATTATAACGTATATACACTCGACTTTTGGACCACGATGCTATAAAACCCAATGGCTGTATTGTGGTCATGTGACCTTTTTCATTATTTTCCCCCCGTTTCTTTTCCCTAGGCCATGTGTCTCCAGCTCCTCACCGCCATCGGCGCGTTAGCCGGCACCGCCTGCTCCCTAATGGCCGAGGGCGTGGGTGAGGCCGCCACCGCCTGGATCCTGCCCTTCACGGCCGGTGGCTTCGTTTACATCGCCACGGTGACGGTGCTGCCGGAGCTGCTGAGTGGCCGCTCGAGCGCGGGTCAGTCGGTGATGGAGGTCGCTGCCATGCTGTTCGGCGTCGGGATGATGGTCATCATCGCCGAGTACGAGTGAGACGCAGCGAGAGACTGAATTCTTTCGAGACTCAGGGGAAGTTAAATGGAAAACGATGTGTAAATTTGTCAGTGATGATTACAGATGAGTGTGAGAGTGTGAGAACGTGAGTGAGCGAATGAGAATTGGAGGCTTTTGTAAGAGAAGTGCAATAAAAGACCGAGCCCTTTCATGTCCCGAACGGACCAACAGCACTGCACATCATAACGTCCTCCTGATCGAGGGACCCATTTACTGTCATCTGCAGTCACGTTTTTTGATTAATATCCAATTATGCACAATTTAAAGTTCTTGTTTTTTTGACAGTAATGTTCTGTGATGCTTTCTGAAAAGTGGAAGGTCTTGCTGGCTCGTATTAACCATAAATATCCATATTAGTGCCCTAGATAGGCGACAGAGTGCGCACTACTGCAACCGCGTAAGCCGTTTTCCAAAAGCAGGTCTTTTTTTTTTTTTTTTTTTTTTTAAATTTGATAAAGATTTTTATTTTCTGCTTCTGATTTTATTTTTTTTTAACTTGTAAATGATAAAGTAGCTATTTAGCTAGGTGACTGGACAAGCGACAGGGCAACACACTGGACCTTTCCATGTTTTGGTTGCCCAGAAACTGACTAGACTTCAAAGTGGTAGCTGATTCGAGTAGTTTTCTGCGGGGGGAAAAACAAAAAAAAAGCTGAAACCTTGCAGCAAAACCAAGAATTTCTGGCTGCAAGAATCCCAAAAAAACTGCTTTTCCTCACCTGACAAGTTTCCGATGTTATGCGTTGTGTTAAACGCCAAACTGTCACCGGAGTGTCCACTGTATAACATTTAATCAAGAGCGATGCGTAAAGACATAACGAGTCTGCCGATACGTTTATCCTGCGAGGTGGTGTGTGTGCGAAGCAGGAGATTTACATCACGGCTTCGCACCGCACTTTACTCGGCTTGTACCTTATTCCGAGACGTTTACCCATCATCCACGAGTGGAGTGTTCGTTAACACGACTATAATGTAC
This sequence comes from Ameiurus melas, assembly GCA_012411365.1. Lineage (NCBI taxonomy): Eukaryota > Metazoa > Chordata > Actinopteri > Siluriformes > Ictaluridae > Ameiurus > Ameiurus melas. The sequence continues at coordinate 27,339,632 of CM022764.1, read as the reverse complement.
ACATCCGAGTCAGTAAGGAGTACAGGTGTCGAAAACCCCCGCACGTTACATCGGCTTGTCCCGGGGGCCTGGGCTACTGATCCTTATCCATCAGTGACTCCCCCAAATGAACTCAATCAAGTCTAATCTAAGAAGATAATGTACGTAAAGAATCATGTACTGTTAAAAAAGTGTAACATCTGGGACTCGGAGATAAGAAACCTGCACGTGAAGCGTCTCCTCCGTGGTCATCTGGAGATTTGTGCTGGAAAACCTATCCGCAGTTTTAGTTTGAGCTTCGCGTCACTGAGCAGGATGAGCTCTCTAGGTGTCTAATATGGATATTTATCACGTCCAGATGTTTATTCTGGAGTATCGGGGATATTGGTGGCGTCCGGATCGAGCCAGCAGACGCAGTAAGACTTGACGAGCATGTTGTAGCAGGAGTCCACATCAGCACTTTGACTTCCACTTTTAGAGCTTGACTGCTTTCGTGATGCTCACAGGAAGTCACGCGTGTCAGGTTTTTTTTTTTTGTTCGTTTTTTTCCCAGCCACTTTGAAGTCCGTGTCACTTCCTCTTTTTTGTAAACGTCCTTCGCAGTTCCCGAACAGCCTGTTGTGTTGTCACGCATGCGCCGAGAATCGATTCTAAACCGTTCAACAAAATTCAACACTGGCTATTGTGGACACTTAAATATTGGCACCCCCTCTCTTTTTTTTTTTCCTGTTTGTGCGGATGAGTAATCACGACGGTAACTGTCGAAGCCTTTATTCCGGTGTGACGAAACTGTCACGATACTGTATTTCACTACACTACTTTAGAGACTGTATTTCAGCCGACTGACCTTTCGCTAACTGAGCTAGCATGCTCCATGCGCTACCCATCATGTTGGCTAGCTAACTGACGCCGTGTCCACGATATCGTAAATCGTAGAATTTATGATCGGCACATGCCTACATGTAGTCTGTCGTCTTCTCTTTTTTTTTATTTTTTTTTTATTCCTTTGTTGAGTTTTATGTGTGCATGACTGTAGTTTCATTCTGTCACAAATGTCTCCAAGTCATTCCCTCCATGTTGTTTTTTTTATTGCTACATAAAGTGAACGTAGAGTGAACACGTCGTTCATCTTGGTGGTGTTTGTGTGGTACGTGCACTAAAGATCGGTTTCTGTTTGAGATCCAGATTCATGATTGAGAGATTACTTTTGTCACACATACACGAGGTGAAACGGCGAGCGATTGACACTGGGACCGTACGTACGCAAGAAGTACAACGAATGAGGGAGATATATAAGAAATTAAAATACAAGAGTTAAGAAGACTTAAAAAATGATAAGTGATGAATGGGTGGTGGAGGTGAGACGTTTAATCCACGTCAGTAAATCTGAACATGCATCATGTCGACGTGAACAAAAACTCCACGCTGCAGTTCAGATTTTCGTCCTTCATGCTTCTTTACGTCGTTTATTCTTTCGGATTTCATTTACCATTCCCCTGATTGATTTATTTTTTACACATTCACCCCTCTGTAAAATCTGCATTTTGAAGCACTTCCTGTATAAACAGATCTATTTCACCCACAATGCAAAGGTTCTGGGGGTTAGATGGTCAGGCCTGTACTTGGTTGCTGGGTCATATCTGGCACTCGGACACTGTGAACAGACGTCGCTGGACTTCACTGAGTCTAAAGGAAATTCTGTCTCATTCCCACCATCACGAATATATTAACCTTGGCCTTGACTTGCTCTCGACCTGCTTAAGAATCGTTCGTAACTCAATCTCTGCTCAAGCCCTGGTCTTGGACTCGATAGTGGTGGTCTTGACTACAGCCATAATAATGTGTGTGAACAGAACATGATCCGTTACTGAAGTGTATCTTTACCGAGTGGAATCTGCTGAATAAGTCTGGCTGCTGCTGCTTTCGCTTAAACTTTCTTGCTTGTTCCTCTGCAGGAGCCTCTTTAGAAACTATTACCCAACCAAAAAAAAACACTGAGGAACCCTTTTTTATCTCAGGAGTGTAGCGTGTGAGATAATCCACTTAGTGATGAAAACACCTGTACCACAGTGAGGGAAAATCTCCACAGGGAGAGGAAAAGGACCGTCAGCTGAGTGCCACTGTTCTCAGATCAGTGTGTGTGTGTGTTGTGCTGACTGTACTGATCTCCTGCATCTTCAAGCTGAACTTCAGATAGAGTTTAACACTGAGCTGCTTCTGATCCATCTACAATCGAGTTTCAGTTCTACACAATGCTGACATTTCTGTCTTTACTCTCTTCACTGTCCTGTTGCTCTTCCTGTAGTTTTTGCTGAAATAAAGCTGAGTTTTGGACGTGTGTGTGTTCTTTTATTGGAGTTAATAGTGATGATCAGTGTGATGAGAGAGTGGGATTAGCTGTAGATTCAGTGCTGTGTGTTGTGCTTCAGGGAGTTTGACTGAAGGAAGTTGAACATCTGGTGAAGTTTCTGCTCTATTCTGGGAGAAATGAAACTATTCAGTCCTCTAAATGTAAATCTCAGACACACCTCACTGCTCCTCACTGAGTTTCAGCTCCAAGGTTATATTTTATATTTAAGCTGTTAGTGTTCTTCCAAGTGTCAAAAAAGAAAGTCAATAAACATTTTTATAAAAGAGTTATTTCATCCGTTTGAAAATGATGTTGGTCACAACGACACACTTCCCCAGACACAGAAAGTACCGTTTACTTTGGACACGGGAAAGTTTTTTTATTATTACAGTTCTTTTAATTTTAATTCATGTATTAATTATACAGTTGACTCAATTAACTCTGAAGTCACTTCAGGTGTTTGAATCTGCGTAGTTCTTTCCTGTCCAGTTATAAGTAGAGTGTGGGACATTTTACTGCATCACTGAATCCAGCTCTAGAGGCAATAAAAGAACTGAAAGTTGCGTGTGAACACAACACGTTTGATTAGCATTACTAGATCTTATTTTTTCAACCTGATCTGCTTTGGACAATAATACTTTTTATTGGTTCTGATCTTGTGTCTGTTTTAATTATTATTTGGAGGAAATACATTTAAAAAATCCAGTTATAGCTGAAGGCCTTTCATCTCCTGACTGGAATCCCTGTGAAAATGTAGACACCGTGAGTCCATCTGCAGGACCCTCGTAACATTGGGGAACTGTAAACGATGGGGCAAGAATGATGAGCCGAAATGCTGCAAAAAGCAAATCATTTGTTACTGTAGATGTCTTGAAGCTGAATCTGCTAATAACTGCTTTAAATAAAGTACTAATGCAGTTAATCTGTGGTGTCTGAAAACGTTTTTCTCACCCCATGCCATCTTGAAACTCAGGCCTCAGTATACAAAAGACCCGAGTAAACTGTGTGAACCCCAATCAATACCCAAGAGTGCAAACCCAAGTACAGAGCAGATAATCGAGGAGGAACAGAAACTTCCAAAAAGGGAAATAAGTAATAATCTCAGGCCAACACACTCTGAACTGGTGATGGAGAAAAGTATCGAGCTGAAAAAGCACTCTCCTAAAACAGGGGTCGAGATATTTAGAATGATAACAAAGACAAGGATAAACTAAAGGAATAAACTTAAGACTGTCAGATTAGAAAACTCTGACTGCTCACTACAGAGAACTAACCAGGACATAAAAGACTCGAGGCGGTGGTTAGGTTGATAAAGTGAAGTCAACTCAGTGCAAAGGAACGGCCTAAAGTTCAACGGAAGAACTCCAGAGTTTTGATCGACTTGTAAGCAGCCCGTAAATAAACCAGTCACAGGTGGAGCTGGGTGCCATTAATTACAAAGAGGCAGCTCTCTGTCTCCATCTGGTGGTGGGCCGGGGCCATGTTGATGCCCCTTACAATATACAGCAATAACAGCATCTTTACAGAGTTGAATCTGTGAATATGCTTGGCTGCTGCTGTTTGTCTCGAGTGTTCTTGGTTGTTCCTGTGGGTGAACCTCTGAGCCAAAGAACCAGTGAGGAACCATTTTTTTTTCTCAGGAATGTAGCGCGTGAGATAATTCACCTCCTGATGAAAACACGTACCTGTACTACAGTGAGGGAAAAATCACCAAAGAGAGAAAAGGACCCTGTAGTGTGGTGGAGTTGATGATGTGTGTGTGTGTGTGTGTGTGTGTGTGTGTGTGTGTGTGTGTGTGTGTGTGTGTGTGTGTGTGTGTGTGTGTGTGTGTGTGTTGACTGTACTGACAGATGAGTCAAGTGTACTCCTCTGACAGATGTGTGTGTGTGTGTGTGTGTGTGTGTGTGTGTGTGTGTGTGTGCATTAGTGAGTTAGTGTGGTGTGTTTTCTCTCGTCCACAGTGTGTGTCATCATGCTGTATCACTTCCTCCCCCTCAGCACCTGCAGTCGCTCCCAGCTGCAGCAGTGCTTCTCTGTGCACTCTCCCTGACCGAGGTTTTTGTACGGCTCTCTAACACTGTGTTACACCCAGCTACCACCGATAAGGTGCTCCCCCGTACAGTAGTAATCTCCTGCATCTTCAGCCTGGAATCCACTGATGGTCAGAGTGAAGTCAGTCTTAGATCCACTGCCACTGAAACGAGCTGGAGTTCCTGAGAACAGGTGACTCACATAGCGCACTAGGAGTTTAGGAGCTTCTCCAGGTTTCTGTAGGTACCAGGCTAGACAGTCATATGATACACCAGATGGCCCACAGTTATGATAAACAGCAGTGCTGAATCTGCAGTTGATGGTGACTGTGTTTCCTGGAACAACAGTTTCCACTGAAGGAGTCTGAGTCACAATCACCTGACCTCTGGATCCTGAAGAGAAACATAGACTGTGTTTATTTGCTGTAAAGTGGTGTAGAATTAGTATGAGATGAAGTGTGTGAGGCGGTGAGTTGATGTGAAACTCTCACCTTGAGTCCAGAGGGCCAGTGTGCAGATGAAGACGCTGATCAAAGTCATGGTCGCTGTGGGTGAAGTTGTGGAGCTGCAGCTCTCAGTCATGAAGTGTTAAAGTCACAGGGCTATAAACACTCGCAGAGCGCTGAAGCATGGACTGCTGATGCAAAGTGTGTGTGTGTGTGTGTGTGTGTGTGTGTGTATGTGTGTGTACTGCAGTGTGACGGAGGTTTTTGTACGACGGTTTCAGTAGAATGTATCACTGTGGGACACTTTTGGTGGAGGCTCCAAACTGGTTGTGAAAAGTAAGTAAAAGTTTATTCTCTTCATCAGTTACTTTAGACTCGAATAAACTTCAGATAAACTGTATGATTAAATGAAGTGAAAAGTTTGTTAGTCGAGGATTTTAAACAGTTTCAGCATCATAAAGGATCCATAATAAATGTGTATGAACATTCAGTAGACATACAGAAACTAACCCAGGTCAGTGTTTCATACATTGTGAAGTTGTTCTTGTTGCTGATTTAAAATCCAGACGAAAGCTGCTGTGTGAAAACTGAATATTTCTCTAATAACTCAGAGACAGGTTAAATGAACCCCCCAAGTAATTACAGTGTAGAAGTTTATTGTTTATTTATTTAGTATTTTATTTTAGTACAATGACATTTCTGAGAGTTAAAGCTGAACACCAGAATAAAGTTGAATAAAGTTCTAGTTCCATGATGGAAAGACTAACTAGGGAATGTTCTCCTTCTACTGGAACGTGTTCGTGCTGCTGCAGAGTTTCCAGATTTGCTTCTGTTGGAATTCACAGAATTTACCCAATATTTCTGAATGTGTGTGTGTGTGTGTGTGTGTGTGTGTGTGTGTGTTTGTGTGTGTTTGTTGTCTCCAGCGGGTCCCACAGCTCCCTCTGTGTCCCTGCTCCCTCCGTCTCCTCTGCAGCTGTCTGAGGGATCGGCCTCGCTGCTCTGCCTGCTGTCGGGATACTCTCCACAGGGGGCGCTGGTGAGCTGGACAGTGGACGGCTCAGAGGTGAAGGACGGGGTTCTGACCAGCGCAGAAGAACAGAAGAACGGCCGTTACAGCCGCAGCAGCACCCTGACCCTCAGCAAAGACCTCTGGGAAAAGGGGGAGGAGTTTGTCTGTAAGGTCTCTCATGACAACGTCAACCATCCGGTCACATTCAGAAAGAGTCAGTGTGAAGGCTAACAGCTCTAAGATAGAGTTTAACACTGAGCTGCTTCTGATCCATCTACAATAGAGTTTCAGTTCTACACAATGCTGACATTTCTGTCTTTACTCTCTTCACTGTCCTGTTGCTCTTCCTGTAGTTTTTGCTGAAATAAAGCTGAGTTTTGGACGTGTGTGTGTTCTTTTATTGGAGTTAATAGTGATGATCAGTGTGATGAGAGAGTGGGATTAGCTGTAGATTCAGTGCTGTGTGTTGTGCTTCAGGGAGTTTGACTGAAGGAAGTTGAACATCTGGTGAAGTTTCTGTTCTATTCTGGGAGAAATGAAACTATTCAGTCCTCTAAATGTAAATCTCAGACACACCTCACTGCTCCTCACTGAGTTTCAGCTCCAAGGTTATATTTTATATTGAAGCTGTTAGTGTTCTTCCAAGTGTCAAAGTCAATAAAGATTTTTATTAAAAGAGTTATTTCATCCGTTTGAAAATGATGTTGGTCACAACGACACATTTCCCCCAGACACAGAAAGTACCGGTTACTTTGGACACTGAAAGGTTTTTCTATTCAACAGTTCTTTTAATTTTAATTCATGTATTAATTATACAGTTGACTCAATTAACTCTGAAGACACTTCAGGTGTTTGAATCTGCGTAGTTCTTTCCTGTCCAGTTATAAGTAGAGTGTGGGACATTTTACTGCATCACTGAATCCAGCTCTAGAGGCAATAAAAGAACTGAAGCTCGTGTGTAAACACAACACAACCTCCACCCTCCACCCTCCTAGTCCTGGTAAGTGTGTGTGATGATTTAATGGCAGCTGTCTCTGTGTACGAGAGATCTTTGTTGTGTGTTTCAACCACTACCAGCAGGGGGCAGCCCATTTGCCGTCTCAAAATTAAAAGACTTCTAATGAGTGATTATGAATACGAATAAATTTGCACTGAACTATGAAAAGTAAAATTGTGTTGCTTTGGAGAAAGTGAATTTCTTCTCATGTATTGTAGCACTGTAGGATTGGCTGTAGATTACTAACTTTGTCACCTCTGCTCTCTAACTGGAGTATTCATTTATTTCCCTCCCAGGTAGACTGTACCGGCAATTCCTTATAGGGAAGGATTGTTTTTCTTTCCAGGACTGATCCGTTATTTTTGTGCACTATATGTGCGGATAGAACAATTTTCTTAAGAAAACATCAGTTGTGTCTGCTGGGACATGGAGCCATCCTAAATGTAATCAGGTTCTGATTCTGATGAAGATTCGGGTTGAGTGAGTCAGGTTTGGTTTGGTGGGTTAAGGGGTATATGGTTTGATTGGCATTACCAGATCTTATTTTTAACATGATCGGCTTTGGACAATAATAATTATATACATTTTATTGCTTCTGATCTTCTGTCTGTTTTAATTATTATTTGGAGGAAAAACATAAATCATGTTATAGCTGAAGGCCTTTCATCTCCTGACTGGAATCCCTGTGAAAACTTGGATACTGTGAGTGCTCGTAACATTGGGGAATTGTAAACGATTTGGCAAGAATGATGAGCCGAAATGCTGCAAAAAGCAAATCATTTGTTATTGTAGAGGTCTGGAAGCTGAAGCTGCTAATAACTGCTTTAAATAAAGTACTAATGTGGTGAATTTGTAGTGTCTGAAAACGTTTATCTTTTTTTCCCCTCCTTCAACAATTTATATTGATGTAATCAATTTATATTAAGTACAAAGTCAAAACATAGTATCATGTGTAAATATGAAGGTGATATAAGTATTGGAAGATGCCTAAAAATGGTGAATGAGTTGAATATAATATAACACTACTTCTATGGTAGAGGATGTTGTTGTGACTCACCCCATGCCATCTTGAAACTCAGGCCTCAGTATACAAAAGACCCGAGTAAACTGTGCGAACCCCAATCAATACCCAAGAGTGCAAACCCAAGTACAGAGCAGATAATGAGGAGGAACAGAAACTTCCAAAAAGGGAAATAAGTAATAATCTCAGGCCAACACACTCTGAACTGGTTATGGAGAAAAGTATCGAGCTGAAAAAGCGCTCTCCTAAAACAGGGGTCGAGATATTTAGAATGATAAAGACAAGGATAAACTAAAGGAATAAACTTAAGACTGTCAGAGGAGAAAACTCTGACTGCTCACTACAGAGAACTAATCAGGACATAAAAGACTCGAGGAGGTGGTTAGGTTGATAAAGTGAGGTCAACTCAGTGCAAAGGAACTGTTAATGCAAATCACTGCTCTCTCTCTCTCTCTCTTTCTCTCTCTCTCAGATGCAAGTTCGAGCCCCTTCACTCTCAGTGTGACATAGTGATAACCCATATCTTGTACCTTATTCTGAGCTAACAATAACTGACACCGGCAGTCATAAAATTTCACCTGACAATCTCAAATCCCTTGAAAAAACACAGTTAGAAATTGGTTTAAGTCAATAATATCTGAATTACATTTTCCATCTGGATTACAGGCTACAGGCTATGTGGTGATTCTTAGCTTTATAAAATTATGTTTAAATAATCCAAACGAGTTCTGGAGCCAGCTGGAGTCACATGGAATTTCTCCCTGAGTTCAGCATTGAATTTATTTAGGTTGTCACACTGCACCCTAGTGTTGAATGTTAAATCTTTAATAATTAGCTGTTGACAATAAGTATTTTATTTTTATTTTATCCGATCTATAATAGATTCAGAGTAATCTCACTAATCTAGTAACTAATCTATACTATTCAGAGTACATCTAAGCAGAAATACCTCATATACACTATTTGGCCGAAAGTATATGGACACCTGACCATCACACCTGTATGTGGTTTCATCCAAACTGTTTAACCCAAATTATAGAGAATGTCTTTGTTTGCTGTAGCATTACAATTTCCCTTCAGTGAGTTCCATACCCTGTTCATTCTTCATGTCTAGATCCTAATTGTGCCTCATCACTAAATCCTAATCATTCCTTGTCCTTCTATCTGATTTATTCTAAATACCTTTTCCTTACTTCCTGTTAATTTCCCAAGCTTAGTTCCAGTGTCACGATTTAGCGTGTGTTGAGCTAGCGCTGTTGCGTGCAGCATGCTCAGAAACCCGAAGTGTGAACTCGATGCGCAAGCTCTTAGCAAATGCATGCTTTTGGGTCTTCAGTGACACTGACTTTGTTTACTTTCGACACTTGCTTTTGTTATGGTTTATGCCCTGTCTCCATACCTGTATTGTCATTGGTTGTTTCCCGTATGTGTATCATCATTGTTCTCAGCTGTCTTATGATTTGGATTATTCTACTTCTCTCTCTTTATTAATAGCTCTTATCTGCACTTGCATCCGTTACGTAGAATACATGACAAAATATTATGCCTTACCATGGATGCAGCAGGAAGACGGAGGAGACGTCATGCCAAGGAAACCAAGCAAACTGTCCCAGCTTTGGATTTGATCCAGTTTCCTCAGTGGACTTTTGTAGTTCTCCTAAATATGTATGATGGGTTTTTTGGCTACCATGAATATTTTCTTGTGGACTGCCACATCTATTTTGCAAGCCTAGTGGACCCCAAGTCCAACAAGAGGCAATGGCTAAGGTTCATGTTGTCCCAGTTTTTTGGCCCAGTCCACCAGTGGGCACAGTGTCTAGTGGCCATGGGATCCTGGGACTTGAGAATGTAACTCAGTTTGTGGGACTATTCGTGATGGTGTCGGCAGTCCAGATTTCAGGGCCGTCCTGGAGGATCTTTTGTGGGAGGCTTGCATCACAGATAAACCTGCCTTGCCGTTCACCCTCTATTGTAAGCAGGCCAAACTGGGTGACCTCCTCCGCAAAGTTCCTGGCTAAGACCCACTATGTGGTCTCCTCTGCTAAGCTTCAGGCAGAGGTTAATGTGGCGACCTCATCTACAGAGCTTCAGCCAGACATCCACGAGGTGGTCTCAGCTGCTGAGGTCCAGACAGAAGTCAACATGGTGGCCTCCTCCCCAGAGCTCCAGCCAGAGACCCACGAGGTGGTCACTCCCACAGAGCTCCATTTGGAGGCCAACGTGGCGACCTCATCCCCAGCGCTCCAGCACGAGACCTATGATGTTGTCTCAGCTCCAGTGCCATAGTTGGAGGTCAACATGGTGACCTCCTCCCCAGAGTTCCAAGCGTAGGGCATTGTGGTGACCTCCTCCCGAGAGCACCAACCTGAGACCCATGAAGTGGTCTCACCTGCAGAGCTCCAGCCGGAGGTCAACGTGGCGACCTCATTTCCAGAACTCCAACCTGAGACCCATGAGGTAGTCTCAACTCCAGAGATTCAACATGAGACCCACAAGACGGCCTCATCAACACAGATCCAGCATGAGGCCCAATAGAAGGTCTCATTCCCAGAGCTCCAGCACGAGACCCGCAAGGCAGTCTCATTCCTAGAGCTCCAGCATGAGACCAAAGTGGCGGTCTCATACCCAGAGCTCGAGCATGAGACCCACGAGGCAGTCTCATCTCTAGAGCTCCAGCATAAAGTCAAGTTCCTTCTAGAGGTCAACGAGGTGACCTCCCAAGCCATGTTCCTGTTTGAGGTCGACGAGACAGTCTCCCAATCCAAGTTCCTGTCCAAGTTCAAAGAGGCGACCTCTCAAGCCAAGTTCCTGTCCGAGGTCGAAGAGACAGCCTCCCAAGCCAAGTTCCTATCTGAGGTCCAAGAGACGGCCTCCCAAGCCAAGTTTCTGTCCGAGGTCGAAGAGGTGGCCTCCCAAGCTGAGTTCCTGTCTGAGGTCCAAGAGACGGCTTCTCAAGCCAAGTTTTTGTACAAGGTCGAAGATATGGCCTCCCAAGCCAAGTTTCTGTCCGAGGTCGAAGAGATGGTACCCCCAAGCCGAGTTCATGTCTGAGGTCAAAGAGATGGCCTCTCAAGCCAAGATTTTTTCCAAGGTCGAAGAGATAGCCTCTCAAACTGGGTTCCTTTCCAAGGTCGAAGAGACGGTCTCTCGAGCCAAGTTCCTGTCTGAGGTCGAAGAGACAACCTCTCAAGCAAAGTTCCTGTCCGAGGTTGAAGAGGCAACCTTCCACACCAAGTTCCAGCCAAATGTCGACGAGCTGATCTTCCCTGCCAAGTTCCAGTCTGAGATCGATGATGTGACCTTACATACCAAGTTCCAGTCTGAGATCAATGTCACAACCAACCAAGTTATGCTCAATCCAGAGTCTGTTGACATGACCAACCAAGTTCTCCTCAAGCCTGAAACTGATGTCACGAACAACCAGGTTCTGCTCACACCTGAAACCGACGTCACGAACAACCAGGTTCTGCTCACACCTGAAACCGACGTCACGAACAACCAGGTTCTGCTCACGCCTGAAGCCGACATCACAACCAACCAGGTTCTGCTCACGCCTAAAGCCGACGTCACGACCAACCAAGAGTTGCTCACGTCTTTTGATACGGACAACCAGGTTCTGCTCACGCCCAAAGTCTGCTGACATGGATAACCAAGTTCAGCTCATGCACAAGTCTGCTGACACTGACAACCAAGTTCTGCTCACTCCCGAGTCTGTTGACATGGACAACTACCTTCTGCTCACACCTTGAGTATATTGACACAGCCAACCAAGTTCAGCCTGTAGAGTGGATGGAGGACGACGCTCCGCCTTTCTGCTCAGCTGAGGATGCCGCTCATTCTCCCGGTTCAGCTGAAGACATTCAGCTAGGACCGCCAGGGGAAAGGAGTGTGTTCCGATTGGGGGGTGTTTGTCCCGATTCCCCCTCGAGCTAATGCTGTAGCATGCAGCATGCTCAGAAACCCGAATTGTGAGCTTGAAGTGCGAGTCTGTTCTGCGAGCTCTTAGCAAACACATGCTTTTGGGTCTTCAGTGACACTGACTTTGTTTACTTTCGACACCTGTGTTTGTTATGGTTTATGTCCTGTCTCCGACCCTGTATTGTCATTGGTTATTTCCCGTATGTGTGACATCATTGTTCTCAGCTATCTTGTGTTTCACCCCTGATTACGTTTGTCATTTCAACCCCTCGTGTCTCTTTGCACTTTGTGAAATATTGAGTGTTCTCACCATAACAAGCGTTTGCATCCTGTTCCTTGGTTTGATTCATGTTCTTTGATCTTGTATCTGGTTTTTCGTTCTCGATTCTTGCCTTGCTTTGTTTATGCCTGCATGTAGATCGCCTGACCCATTGCCTGTTTTTGACCTCACCTTGTGCCCAATGCTTCCTGGGATAGGCTCCAGGTTCCCCCGTGACCCTGAAAAGGAGTAACCGGTAGAAGATGGATGCATGGATGAAAGACCTGCTACATTTACAGTGCCGTACTTCCTGACGCCATATGTGATGTCAGAGTCATGTGTCTCAGTTGGAGGTCCTGATTGGTTGATCACAGTAGGGATGCTTGAATGTCACGTTGCATTCTGGATATTGTAGCGTTTAGGTGAAAAACATAATAAAACCATGCATTTTGAATTAACCTGCACACCTTTTATCAGTGATACATAGCTCTGGAATTAACAGTACTAAAGAAATATACATATTGAAATTAATAACCAGTATTAAAATAATAATCCATATTTCACCTTCCTGTGCGAATATGTTCTGTTTCCGAACAGAACAGCACTCTCACTCCGTGAGTCCGGGATTTTAGTATTTACAGTCCAGTACAGTGTTGGTGATGTTGGATGAAGATCAGGACTAGATCAATTTAGCTGTGAATTAGACTGAAATGTCTTTCTGAGTTCCTCACTGCATCATTATAGTTAACGGTGGCTGAAGGAACATCATCCAACAACAGGAGATTAACGTGGATGAATTGGAAGGGCAGTGACTGGGCCGGGCCATGAGTTACTGGGTATAGTTTAGACATGAGATGTGCTTTTGATACGATTATTAAACTTGAGATGTGAGAAGATATAAACATCATTGTTTTGGTTATCATTCCACATGATAGATGATACGCAGATTAGCATAAAAATCCCAGAAGGGCTGTTAGAAATGGACTGTTAGCAGATCATGTTTGAGACGTGGGTTCTAGATAAGCTGTTTTTAACTCCTCTGATATGAAAACAATAAAGATTGAGTACGTATAGGACTTTATGTGGTTAAATTATGTGTGTGTGTGTGTGTGTGTGTTTGTGTTAGCATCTTCAAGCGCTTCAGTGAGTTACGATGAATGTCTTTTATCACTAGTCTTATTCCACACTGAGAGGTGGTTGTGTGTGTGTGTGTGTGTGTGTTTTTCTCTCGTCCACCGTGTGTGTGTGTGTGTGTGCATTAGTGAGTTAGTGTGGTGTGTTTTCTCTCGTCCACAGTGTGGGTCATCGTTCTGTATCACATCCTCCCCCTCAGCACCTGCAATCTCTACCAGCTGCAGCAGTGCTTCACTGTGCACTCTCCCTGACCGAGGTTTTTGTACAGCGCTCTAACACTGTGTGAACACATAGCTACCACCGATAAGGTGCTCCCCCGTACAGTAATAATCTCCTGCATCTTCAGCCTGGACTCCTCTGATGGTCAGAGTGAAGTCAGTATTATATCCACTGCCACTGAAACGAGCTGGAGTCCCTGAGTGTAATTTTGTGGCCTCATGTATCAGAAGTTCAGGAGCTTCTCCAAGTTTCTGCAGGTACCAGAACATACTGCTACCACTATCCACTTTCAGACTGGTTCTACAGTTGATGGTGACTGTGTTTCCTGGAACAACAGTTTGCACTGAAGGAGTCTGAGTCACAGTCCCCTGACCTCTGGATCCTGAAGAGAAACATAGACTGTGTTTATTTGCTGTAAAGTGGTGTAGAATTAGTATGAGATGAAGTGTGTGAGGCGGTGAGTTGATGTGAAACTCTCACCTTGAGTCCAGAGGGCCAGTGTGCAGATGAAGACGCTGATCAAAGTCATGGTCGCTGTGGGTGAAGTTGTGGAGCTGCAGCTCTCAGTCATGAAGTGTTAAAGTCACAGGGCTATAAACACTCGCAGAGCGCTGAAGCATGGACTGGCAATGCAAAGTGTGTGTGTGTGTGTGTGTGTGTGTGTGTGTACTGCAGTGTGACGGAGGTTTTTGTACGACGGTTTCATTAGATTCTATCACTGTGGTACACTTTTGGTGCAGGCACCAAACTCGTTGTTAAAAGTAAGTGTGTTTTCTTTTCATTTTTAATACAAAATCCATTAAGTTCATTACTGATTACATAATGTAGCTGTACTTACTAATTCAATAAATGTATAATTAAATGCTAAAATGTTAAATACAGAATGTAGTAATTATACACTTACATCTGACACTCAATTAAATATGCAAGTATTCTATGTAAAGCATTTAAGAGTTTACATAAGGTATCTTTAATGCAATTTTACAGATCCCCATCTAGACAAAACTGCACATTTCTGCTAAACAGTAAATATTTCCGTATTTGTATTTGCTGAAAAATTGACGTATAAAGTGATAAGAATTATTGTGAAAATGTATTTTTCTCAGATAAACTACAGTGAGGTCTGCGATTGCGGTGCTTTATTATCGGACAGAGAAACAATTCCAGTGTTCAGTTGTGAGGAAAGTTTTTAGATGTTCCTTCCATGAATATGGAAGGAAATATATTGTTGTTTCTCCACTGCATAATTTGAAGGTGTATGATTTGTCTATGTACTAAAACGGACATGTTAAATTATAACGTATTTCATGGAACTCAGAGCATGAAGTCAAATTTCCACAAAGTTACAGAAATGTTCTTTAATAATTTGAATTGCCTAGAAAACCAGTTCTCCATTTATGTTTGATCAACATTTATATGGTGTGTGTGTGTGTGTGTGTGTGTGTGTGTGTGTATGTGTATGTGGTCTCCAGCCGGTCCCACGGTGAAGCCCTCCGTGTCCCTGCTCCCTCCTCTCCTCTGCAGCTGTCTGAGGGGTCGGCCTCGCTGCTCTGCCTGCTGTCGGGATACTCTCCACAGGGGGCGCTGGTGAGCTGGACAGTGGACGGCTCAGAGGTGACGGACGGGGTTCTGACCAGCGCAGAAGAAGAGAGAAGGGGCCGTTACAGCCGCAGCAGCACCCTGACCCTCAGCAAAGACCTCTGGGAAAAGGGGGAGGAGTTTGTCTGTAGTGTCTCCCATGACTGCGCCTATCATCCGGTCACATTCAGAAAGAGTCAGTGTGAAGTCTAACAGCTCCAAGATAGAGTTTAACACTGAGCTGCTTCTGATCCATCTACAATCGAGTTTCAGTTCTACACAATGCTGACATTTCTGTCTTTACTCTCTTCACTGTCCTGTTGCTCTTCCTGTAGTTTTTGCTGAAATAAAGCTGAGTTTTGGACGTGTGTGTGTTCTTTTATTGGAGTTAATAGTGATGATCAGTGTGATGAGAGAGTGGGATTAGCTGTAGATTCAGTGCTGTGTGTTGTGCTTCAGGGAGTTTGACTGAAGGAAGTTGAACATCTGGTGAAGTTTCTGCTCTATTCTGGGAGAAAGAAACACATTCAGCCTGGTTAATGTAAATCTCAGATACACCTCAATGCTTTTCCTATGTCCTTTGTAATCAGCTGGGGGAATATTACTGGTATAATATTATATTGTTGGGGTGTCTGTGGTTCAGGTGGTAGAGTGGGTTGTCCACTAATCGTAGGGTTGGCGGTTCGATTCCCGGCCCGGGTGACTCCACATACCGAAGTGTCCTTGGGCAAGACACTGAAACCCAAATTACTCCCAATGGCAAGTTAGCGCCTTGCATTGCAGCTCTGCTACTATTGGTGTGTGTGTGTGTGTGTGTGTGTGTGTATAAAGCGCTTTGGAACCGATAAGGTTATAAAGTTAAAGGTTAAAACCTCAAGGGTCCACGGTTCGAGGCCATGTGTGTGCAGAGTTTGCATGTTCTCCCCGTGCTGCGGGGATTTCCTCCCCCAGTCCAAAGACATGCATGGTAGGCTCATTGTGTGTCTAAAGTGTCCGTAGTGTATGAATGGGTGTGTGAGTTTGTATGTGATTGTGCCCTGCGATGGACTGGCACTCTGTCCAGGGTGTACCCCGCCTTGTGCCCTATGCTCCCTGGGATAGCGCTCCAGGTTCCCCGTGACCCTGAAACGGAGGAAGCGGTAGAAGATGGATGGATGGATGAATGGATGGATCTTTTCATGTGGCAACACTGAAGAAAGGACGCTTTGCTACAATGTAAAGTAGTGAGTGTACAGCTTGTGTAACAGTGTAATTTTGCCGCAGCCATTAATGTCTAAACCGCTGGCAACAAAAGTGAGTACACCCCTAAGTGAAAATGTCCAGATTGGGCCCAAAGTGTCAATATTTTGTGTGGCCACCATTATTTTCCAGCGCTGCCAGTTCACCAGAGCTTCACAGGTTGCCACTGGAGTCCTCTTCCACTCCTCCATGATGTCATCACGGAGCTGGTGGATGTTAGAGACCTTGTGCTCCTCCACCTTCCGTTTGAGGATGCCCCACAGATACTCAATAGGGTTTAGTCCATCACCTTCACCCTCAGCTTCTTTAGCAAGGCAGTGGTCATCTTGGAGGTGTGTTTGGGGTCGTTATCATGCTGGAATGCTACCCGGCTGCCCATGCTCTGCTTCAGTATGTCACAGTACATGTTGGCATTCATGGTTCCCATGAACTAAGCTCCTTAGTGCTTCATTATGTCCAGGCAGCGCTCATGCAGTCCCAGACCATGACACTCCCACCACCATGCTTGACAATTTGATGCAGTGTGCGGCGTGTGGTCTGAGCACTGACAGGCTGACCCCCCACCCCTTCAACCTCTGCAGCAATGCTGGCAGTACTCATACGTCTATTTCCCAAAGACAACCTCTGGATATGATGCTGAGCACGTGCACTCAAGGCTTGTTCTGAGTGAAACCTGTCCTGTTAAACCGCTGTTTGGTCTTGGCCACCGTGCTGCAGCTCAGTGTCAGGGTCTTGGTAATCATCTTATAGCCTAGGCCATCTTTATGTAGAGTAACAATTCTTTATTTGAGATCCTCAGAGAGTTCTTTGCCATGAGGTGCCATGTTGAACTTCCAGTGACCAGTATGAGGGAGTGTGAGAGCGATGACACTAAATTTCACACACCTGCTCCCCATTCACACCTGAGATCTTGTAACACTAACAAGTCACATGACACCAGGGAGAGGAAGAAAGTTTTCCACAGAAGAGTATCGTCTTTGTAGCTCCCTCTAGCAGCATGAACTGTTACTACAGTGATCACTGACCACAATAAAAGAACATTATTTGGCTTTTTAATTATTTGTATTTTTTAATTTGGCTTGGAGTAGAACTAAAGAGTAAAGACGCACAAGAAGACTAGGTTTAATATGTCCTTTTGTGTTATTTATTGGCAGATTGGGTTTGTCTTTGTTAATTAAAGTGTTTTAATTCCTGCTTGTATTAATTTTTTTTTTAAAGCATAAAAACATCAATTATGTAAGGAATAAAACACTCCATGTGAATAACTTAACTTCCTGTAACAGCATGCCTTGAAATGTTTTATTCCTAGCTGATAATTTTGCTTATTTATTAAATGACGGCGTCATTTTTTGGTAATTTCCGTTCATGTTTAACGTGTGGAACATTCGCAAAATTCGTTAGTTCCTATTTTCACTTACATTAGTGCAGTTACACGTCGTCGCTCCCTCACCAGAGTTTCTATTTCTCCAAGTTAATAATAATTTAAAAATGTTTATCATGTTACAGAGTAACCGCAAAATCTAAACTCCACCGTCCTAAAGATGTTGGAAGGATTACAGTTTTACCCCTGACTGTTACAAAGTGCTGACACTGGAGACTCCTTCCATAAATGTTAATGTCTCTTTACAGAAAACAAATAGCTTAAAATAAATCCATTCACGTGGAGCATCTGCCTTCCATGTCCCTGCGAACAAGCGGTTACTATAGCGACATTAGAACAAATACATTAATAGAAACGTCAAGGAAATCGATCATTGCCTTCTGACCAATTAGAAACCAGAATTCAACAGCGCTGTGGTATTAATACAAATAAAACGCTTGGATAAAAATGTCGATGTTTATTCTGTGTGCAATCAAGCATTCATGTGTACAGAAACTCGTTATGCTCAGTGACAGGTGATCCGGCAATAAGTCATTAATAAATAACGTCACGTGATCATAGTCAAATACTTTTGTCCTCCGATTCCTCCGGTCCTCGCACCTTTAGACACCAACAGGTTGCAGTGCACTGGATACGACTGTGAAGTCTCAAAACGGTGATAAAGTGTAATACACGACGAACAAGGCGAAATTTCAGAACTAGATCTGGACTGGGAAGGTAAACTGGAAAACCGCTGACATCAGGTCAGATCTGGTGTCTGTTGCATACGTCTTTATTTACACTTCGTATCATACAGATGCTGCACCTTCAACATGACAACGTGTGTATAATCAACTAATAGTTCATGTGCTGAGGTTCGGAGACACATTCTACATCAACTAAACACAGACTCTAACACATAGACAGGGTCTTGACCCCTCATATGAAGATATTAAACGTTAACACACGAAATTCGTTTACACCGATGCGCAAGTCTTCATGAAAAATCTCAAAAAGCGCTGCAAAGCATAAAAAGTCAACACTTTAAAAGCACCGTGAAAATAATTCTCTTCTCAAGAGTTGCACTGTGGAGAACTCATCAGCTAAACAGTCATATAGTGATACTCCTCAGCATACAGTACAGTACGTCGTTCCTCTTGGGTTCCTCATATAAGTCGCATCCCAAACTGGCCATTCTTTACTCACAGTGCACCATTACAACTCTATCCTGTATTCCAGCTAATGATCGGATATTTGCGAGCTACTAAAATCATTGGGGTCTAAGCAGCTGCATTCACACAGCGAGACCGTCAACGACTCTTAAAGATGTCTTCAAGGGTTGTCCAGTTGGGAATGGTGACTCCTGGACCCACAGTCCTGAAATCTGCTTATTACAGGCAAGAGGTGAGAATTGTTCAAATCCAGTCATAAGAAGAAGGAGTAAAGACGTGTATCGTGTTAGGGATCACAAAGGTATTTAACTAAGCTCGTACGGACGTGCCAGTCCCCGAAAAAGGAACAACGCATGGTCTCACCAACGGTGGGGGTCGTCTTACTGTCGCAAAAATTGTCCGTGGCATTTACCTAATAAATATAATGAACTGATGTTAAATATACACAAAATACACGTGCCTAACGTTCACAAAGTCAGCAATCGATTGATAGATTTCGTGTCACATTTATGAAAACGTTGAAGACATGCCACACTTTCTGTGACGTGCAGATGAGCGCTGACTGAAACGTTACTAATGTTGGGGAAGTTATTGGCAAAAAAAAAAAGAAGACGGTTCTTTTGGCGTATTTTTGAGCGAGAACGCGTACTAGCATACACCGGCGTTAAAATGCGGAGCGGCTATTTGAAGCGCGTAAAGGACGGCAGGTCTGCTGACGTACACACGGTAATACTTTCAAGCGGCGAACTTAAAAACCAGTTCATTATCGAGCTTTAACAGATCTAAAAACTTCAGCAATCAATCGGGACATGTTACAACAGTGATTTATGTAGATCGTCGTCTTTACGACGTTGAAAGAAGAACGGTTTCCGTAATTGACCGCGGACACGCCCGTATCGAGCTTGTTTCGTCGGGCTAATAGATTTGAGTTAATACAGTGGGAACACACGTACATACATTAACCGGATGGTCTAATACCGGATCATTTTCATGTTTCTGTTAACTCAAAGCACAGAAATGACGCGAAAAAATAACACGAGGAAAGAAAGAAAGAAAGAAAGAAAGAAAGAAAGAAAAGAAAAAACACCACCACCTAGTTACCCAACATTTAAAAAAAAAGTCATTCATATGAAATGTAAAAAAACAAAAACACAGCAAATCAGGAAACATCTCAGTAATAAGGAAGACGTTTCTTCCTGAACACTTTTTCACGTCTGGCAATACTTCAATCTAAATTCCCGAGCGTTGTCAGATCTGTTTAAGAACCCTGATGTTGCACTCGGTGTGAGCTGAAAAGTCTAAACTGCAGGATAAATGACGTCTATGTCTCCATTTCTAACATGAAATCCGTTCCGGTTATCTGGTACGGGACCTCAATGGATTGATAAAGAAGCAAAATAAAGAAACATTGATCTATAATTCAAGGTTGAGGTACTGACACCTGTGAGCTACATCACGGAACCAGCGTTTAATTAGAATACCGATACCGAGTGTGAGTAATCACCATGCAGTACCAGAGAATCTACAAGTTCCTTAAAGAACCGTATCTTCTCCAGTCAAGAGAAAAATCAACCAAACAATGATGCGGATTTGAAGAGGAGCAGCCGATGTAGTCTTGCCGTGGTGGATCGAGTCATGAAGATGTTTCTTCACGTCTACGGGATTATAAAACTTGATTGAAATGATCTGCTCATCAAGTGTAGCTGCCTCCATCTTCCTCCTTCAGAACGTGCTCCAATGGCGCTCCCTCATGCTCCATCTTTACCTGTCCCTCACCTGGGTAACCCTCGTACTCCATCTCCGCCTCGTCCTGCCCCGACTCCGCCTCGTTGGTGTCGGTGCAGGGCGGCCTGTTGGCGAGGTGCTGGCAGCGCACCTGGTGTTTGAGGAAACTGTCCCTCCAGATGATCTTCTTGCCACAGACGTTGCACTCGTAAGGCCGCAGGGCGCCGTGCGTCTTCACGTGCTTGGTCAGGTGGTGCTTCATCTTGAAGCTCTTGGCACAGACGGGACAGATGAAGGGCCGCAGGTTCAGGTGCTGCATCTTGACGTGGCGGTCTCGCATGCTCTTCAGCGTGAAGGCTTTACCGCAGTGGCAGAAGTGCACTTTGCCTGCGTAGGGCGCGAGGGACGGCGGAGACGAGGAGGAGGGCACAGGAGAGGAGGAAGGAGGGACGGAGAGGGATGAGAGCGCGCCTGACGTCCAGTGAAGCTCTGAAGGCCCTAACACAAAGTCCACTCCACCCCCAGCATTGCCGGGTGACACAGGAAGCAAAGGCCTCTGGGAAACCTGTCCCGTGCCATCCTCAATCTCATCGTACGTCTCTCCCTCGAATCCTCCCTCTGCGAAACGTCCAAAGTCCACTTCTTCTACGCCCTTCTCGGCATCCTCGATTAACTTCCCGCCTGGCTGAGCGCACGGACCCGCCGACCAATCAGCTGCCGGCTGCCACTGAGCGCGTGCAGAAAGAGGACAGTGATCAGCGCCGAGCACTTCCTGTGCGTCCTGAGCTGCTGGCAGAAACCCTTCCTCCTGATCTTTGTCCCTCTCTGCACCCTCTCCCTCTCCCCCTTTCTCCCCCTCCTTTTTAAGAGTTGCCCCTGAGCCACAGCCTCCTGAAGGAGAAGAGCAGAAGAGACGGTAAAAACACACACACAACAACGAATACACACACTCTCGCGGTGCAGAAAATGTCTGATCCGCTTTGAGGGAGAGAAAAAAAAAAAGCACAAAGACAGAGTGAGAGAGAGAGCGCGAGCTCCCCCTGGTGGACAGGAGTTAAAGTTAAACAGCAGTGATGCAGACGCTCCACTCACCGGCCCGTCGCTCCTCCTCCTCTGACTCCTCCCCTACACCTTCATCCGCCTCCATCCACCTCTCCCCTCGCCTCCTCTCCTCCTCGTCTACCTCCCTGTTCTCCCGGAGGCGAGAGCGCATCCAGTTGCGTCTCTCATTCGCGGCCTCTGGGCTACCTGCCCGCTCTACTTCTCCAGCCGGGGGAGAATCGGCTCTGTGCTGGGGAGGCAGAAACAGCCTGGATTTGCCCCATTTACCCTGCTGGGGCACCTGTTGCGGCCTCCTCCAGGTGGCCAGAGGCGGGAGAGCAGCGCATTCTCCTCCGAGGGGCTTCTTCTGCTCCTCGGATTCAGTCAGGCAGTCTGAGCTGCTGGGACTTTGGTGCCTGGAGTTGCCAGGCTCTACGCCCGGGCTGGCCTGGGTCAAAGGTCGCGCCCTCTTGAGGATATCCGTGCACTTGTCCACAATGTGCCACATCTGCAGAAAGCTGGCCACTGTGACGTAGTTGACGATGTCGTCACGCACGATGCTCAGCTGGCCCGTGTAGGCCGAGTTGAGGACGCTCTCGAAGGCCAGAGGGTCCATGACGGATGGCAGAGACACCGTGCTCACGTTCTTCAGCAGCACCTGAGGGAACACGCAGAGAACGGTCCGGATTCACACACACACTTCAGAAAAAGCTGACTGAAAGGCGTCTGGTGTCTCTGGAAACATGAGCATAAATTTTCACCCCCTGCTCAGACTTTTCTACATTTTGCAGCATTACAACCAGGAAATAAAACTGAATTAATCGGGCTTTCGTGTCCCACGCCTACACAAACGGTCCACGACAAGGGGACAAACGTCAACATCTATGGTGAAAATGACTTACAAAAACTTGACCACAGAAGTATTCACCCCCACGTCGCGCGTTTATTAAAGCGGAGGAGGAACGTGAATGAAACCACGTTGCAGTTTTGTAAAAGTTAAAACATGTACAGGAGCGTCCGAGCTTTCGTCCCAAGCGCTGTCGTCGAGTTGCCGTCGCCGCCATGGAGACACCCCTGTCGATCAGTTATGCAAATGGCCAAACCCCAAAGAAAACTGAAGTAAAAGTCTGTTGTAGTGGAGGATATACGTTTCTTTACACGACGTGGTAAAACTGACGTAAGGGACATATTTATTATTACAATCCAAAATTCAAATCCTTCTCTCAGCCTCCACGTGCCACAGATACCGTTTGAATTATTATCAAAACACAACGCTAGGGCTAGCACCCTATCCAGGGTGTACTCCGCCTTGTGCCCGGTGCTCCCTGGGATACGCTCCAGGTTCCCCGTGACCCTGAAAAGGAGTAAGCCAAGATAGATGGATGGATGGATGGATGAACGCTAGGGCTGGGCGATATATATCGATATAACAGCGATATCGTGATAAATAATTACGCGATACGTTTTTCTGAGATATCGTTGGTATGGTGATTTTCCTTCAAACCTTTTTAATCATTACAAACTAAATGCTACTGAATGGATGCTGTGGATTTGACAATTTATTTACTTTGTCTTGTAGGGATTAAAAGTATCGTCGAACTCGGTTTAAAGGTTAGAGATCAGAGGACAGTTTGATATCTAAAAGATGCAATCGTGATACACAAAAACGTCCTCGAGTATTGCGATATGATATTTTTGCCATATCGCCCGGTCCAGATTAAAGCCAAGTGCGCAGCGTGAGAGCAAACGTAACCCCGGTCCCGGAAGGACGTTGTTGTTTTGAACATACCTGGTCATGAAAGTAGGGCGAGGACGCCGCCAGGACGCAGCGATGCGCCCTGAACACCTGTCCCTGAACCTGGATGGACAGATCACACAGTCGTCCTTCCTCGCGCTGACGGTTCAGGTTGTCCAGCACCTGTGCTCGCACGTTGGGGAAGCACACCTGGACGACCGGCGCACCGCTGCTCAGTGTCTTATCCATGACTCCTGCAGGACCCCACACACACACACACACACACACACACACACAGTTTACAGTGTGTAAAATGACATGTGAAGAATGTCTGCAGCAGGGTTTCCTGTGTTACAGCCTGCTGCCTCATTTGCATATGAGCGATAAATATGTATGAGCTGAAATGCATATTTAAATGACCCATGTCTCTGCGGCCGCACAGCTACACGACATCAGGGTCTGATCTACCTATCTCGAACTAGACCTGGGCTGTGTCCCAAACGGCTCCTTATCGTATAGACAAGTGCACTAGACTGAGTGCGCGAGCCGTTAGGTCATGCCCTGCCCAGTGCGCGTGCGTAGGGAGGAAAGCGCCATCTGACACTCAGCTCACTGGAAGTGAGAAGAAAAAAAAAAAAAAAAAAAAAAAAAAAAACAACTCACCCACAAAATGGACGAAGAAGAGCGCCTGCTTGTGCGATTCAAACCTTAAATATCCACCTAGATTAGTTAATTTAGTTAAGGCCTGAAAAACTAGGCAGATTATCCAGCTAGAAAACTGCTATTCTTGCTACTATATCGTTAACGCGATGTCTACCGTCTCCATTACGTCTTCCTCTTCCTCGTCTTGGTTTTCTTCTTCTTCAACGTGTTTTTGACTCGGTGCGGTTCCGTCTAGCGCGCAATACCGCCATCTACCGACCTGGAGTATCTTTAATGTGATTGCAAAAATACAACTTTAGTACCGATACTAAATCTTCCTTTTAGTGCGCATACATGTTCAATAAAAAAGTGATATCTCTGTACACAGTGCTGTTTTGTATTACAATAAAAAAAAACAAAATAAAACAACTGATAATTAAAAAAAGTTGTATTTATTATATATTTGCAATTTGCAGTTGTTATTGTCAGTGATGGTTTGTTACGGGATAATGCACCCAGATGTTTTCAGTATGTGAAAGGAAATTCTCTTTTATCATCTTATATTTTACATTGTGTACCCTCTTATATTATGAACTGCTCTCAAATATATGATGAATGTAATCATTTAGTTACCTCTTTGAATAAGCTGATCAACTGCGATCCTTGATTATATTATTATGTACTTCTGTGTCAAAATGACATGGGACTTATTTTGTATTATGACTATGTGCTGTGTATTTTGTCTAAATCTGTCTGACACTTGGACCAGTAGAAACCGTCCACGCAGTGCTGTTATCAGTGTGTACAATGTCTATAAATACTCCTGTTTTGAATGAATCAAGCGGAAGTCTCTTTTTGAACACGCTCATATCTGTCAGTGCGTGTGTGTTCACTTCGGACTCTCCAGGCGCCTGACTCTGCAGCAAACCACACACACTTTCTAGCTCATAGCAACATTCTAGCTCATAGCAACAACTAAACGTAACTCAATGTTACTAGACGTTAATGGTAAAACAGGCTGAAAGGCATGACGGAGATCACAAAGGCGTGAACGGTAGATTCCTGTGGGGTGAAATCTAACACTCTGTTAATAAATTACTCCAAATCACATCATCTAAATGTAGTTTTATGGATAAAATAATCACGTAAACAGAAAACTGCTTGGTTTAGGAAACAGATGTACACTATGCAAAACCCACTGGCATGTCTAAGAAGTATGGTTTGGTGAAGAACCCCGTATGGATGAAATGATCAGAGGTGCACATACGTTTGTCCCGTATGATATGATGTTCATTCATTCATTTATCTTCAGTAAGCGCTTTATCCGGATCAGGATCGCAGTGGATCTGCAGCCTATCACAGGTTTTCGGAGTTTCGCTGCATCAGGGGTGAATACTTTTGCACTTTCAACTTTATGCTTTTTTATTTGTTACATTTTTTAAAATCCCATTTTTAAAAACACTTATGCCAGACACTAACTATTAAACCAGAACTAATGCTCTGTCCAGCAATGTTTAGCGATCCATAACTAATGGCCGACAGTTGAAGCGTCTCCAGACGCTGAGGAAGGAAGGAATATTTCTCTAATCCAAGCCGAGCCGGACCGAGTCTCTTCCTGCGGCCCGACCCGCCTGCCAGGCTCGGAGGTGGATCAGTCGGCCTGCAGCTACTGCAGCCAAGACCAACAGAGCTACAGCAACACCAGCCATCATCAGCAGTGTCTCACACACACTCACTCCACCTACAGGAAGGAAGAAGACCGAGAAAGATACACTGATGTGTGATTTTAGTCAAGATACACTATTTACACCATCAAGTGAAGTATTGCTCAGTGAGCATGTGCCAGTAAAATACCAGAAAACGCAATGCACCATGGGATATCAATCATTTTAGCTTTTGTTTGTCGACATCTGTAAGTTAGTGGATTGTTCTTCTGCCCTTTATTTTTAGCATAAATATTGTACCTGCTTTTAACTTCCCTGATACATTTAACTATTGTAAATTCAGTTGTGAAACTCTTGTTTGGGCGTGGCCGGAGGTGTTGTACGAATTGGAACACAGCCTAATAAAAACCCTTGTAACTAAAATATTCCGTTCAAATGAATCTCCCACACATACTTTTCGCTATCACACTGAGCTCCACCGTGCTCCCCATGCAGCGATATCGACCAGCGTCCGACTGCGAGACTCTCGATATGATCAAGATTAGACTCGCTCCTACGCTGTAACGTCTTTCTGGGTCTATGATGTGTTTGATAACTTTTCCACCGTGGACGGTGAGAATGTCCACCCTGCCTCCATCGACGTCTCTGGTCCAGGTCACGTTACCTTTGGTCTGTGTGCCACAGTGTAGGACAGCAATGTTCTGCTCTGTAACCTCCACATGGTACGTCTCTGTCAGGAAGAAAACAGGAGAGCAGCTCCGAAATCACAGGTTTATATTGATGTGCGTTCGTTATCGTTCTAATATGCTATCGTTTCTATAGTAACCGCTCATTCACAGAGATTCGCATAATAACTCATGGCATGGCAAAGTTTCGGGAAGGAGTCTCCAGTGTCGACAGTTTGTAACCAGACAAAACAAAATCAGTCAGTATCTTGTTATTGAGATTTAAGATTAATAACAAAAACATTTTGTTATTATGAGAAATATAGATATAAACGGAATACTATCACACTACTACGAGAAACACTTTCATTGCATTATTGTGTATAAATAATGTTATTACGAGAAAATATCCCATTATTATCAGGAAATAACACTGTGTGAAAATATTGTCTTACAATGAGAAAATATCACATTACTACAAGAAAAATATTAACATAAATATTATATACTGAACAGAAGATAGCGTTATTACCTGAAAGCGTTGCATAATTACGAGATAATTATGTGGAAAATATCACATTTGTGTTATAATGAGAGAAAAAAAACCCCTTGAATTAGCTATATTTTAACTTCATGCTTGGCTTAAACCGCAGTGAAATTGTAATATTGCTGTGTAAATGGTGTGTAACAAGCACACGCACATTATGTACATCAAGTATTCTCAAATCCCAGCATTTAAACAGACCGATCAACTGATCAACTTAAAAGATGTGAAAACAACTTTAATTACAGCATATTAAATGTCTACAGGCTGGTCAGAGGGTCCTAGAGTTAATCATTTGAATCAGTCCTAACATTAAAGGATGCTAGTATGACCTGCCGTACATATATTTGTGTTTCAGCATTTAACAATACTCTTTGTACCTGGATAACATCGGACTGTGTATAAAGTATGTACAAATATGCGTGTAACTGGCAGCGGTGTGAATATAGACTTTGCCTGTATTTCCTCATTTGCAAGTCACTTTGGATAACATGTAGTGTCTACTAAATGAATAAATGTAAATGTAAATATACTTACTACCGTAAGTGGTGTGCAGGATCCAGTAGAGCATCAGGATGATGTAGAGCTCCATCCTCTGAGAGAATCAATGAGACTTTCTTATTTTTAACACACATTTAACTGGTCACTGACAGGAACTATCTCATCTTTGCGGTCTACCTACATGTGTCAGGTTGGGAACTTCGAATTAAAAAGGATCTCAGAACACAGGAAATATATTTTTAGTTGTAGGTGGTGTGCAGAATATATATGCAGTCTCTTCTGAAAGAATTGGAACATCATGGCCAGTTCTGGTGTTTTCGCTATACATTGAAGATTTTTGAGTTTGAGGTCAAAAAATGAATCTGAGACAACAGATCAGGATTTCGGCTTTCATTTCATTTCATCATCTAGATGAGTTAAACCATTTAAAACATGGCACCTTCTGCTGGAACCCACCCATTTTTTCAAGAGAGCAAAAATATTGGATCTTGTTGACTGATAGGCGTTTCTTGCTGCCCAGGTGTGTCCTGTTACATTGATTGTTTAAAGTATTAATAGCTCTGAATGTCTATTCTTGGTCTGAGGCAGAGGATTGTCCTGTGAAGACTGCATTTGTTGTTAAAAAGGATAAACCAACATGCAGACCAGAGAGCTGTCTGTGGGAGAAAAGCAATCCATCTTGAAGCTGGGAAAAGAGGGAAAATCTATCAGAGGCTCTACACAAATGTTGGGCACAAACAATACAACGATTCGGAATGTTCTGAAAAAGGAGGAAACCACTGGTATACTAACAACCAGACACTGAACGGGTCAGCCAAGGAAAACCACAGCAGTTGATGATAGAACACTGTGCGAGCTGTGAAGAAAAACCTAAGAACAAGAGTCAGTGAAAACACCATTAACCTCCACAGGGCAGGGTGAAGGTATAACAATCCACCATACGAAGAAGACTTTGGGTGCAGGAATATAGAGGCCAAACCACAAGATGCAAACCACTCATCAGCAGTAAGAATCGGAAGTCTAGATTGGTATTAGCAAAGAAATACAGAGATGAGCCACAAAAGTTCTGGAACAAGGAGATGAACCTCTACCAAAGTGACGGAAAGTCCAAAGTGTGGAGAAAGAAAGGATCTGCTCATAATCCAATACATACGAGCTCATCTGTGAAACATGGTGGAGGTAGTGTCAAGGCTTGGGCTTGCATGGCTGCTTCTGGAACATTCTCACTAATCTTTATTGGTGATGGAACTCATGATGGTAGCAGCAGAATGAATTCAGAAGTCTACAGGAACATTTTGTCTGACAATTTACAGAGAAACGCATCTGAATGAATCAAAAGGAACTTCATCATGCAGCAAGACAACGATCCAAAACACACTTCCACACAACCACCACCCAATTTTAGGTGAGCAAAAGTATAGGAACAGACAGTCAATGTAAATGAAAGTAAATAACACTTAATATTTGGTTGCATATTCCTTGCTTGCAATAACTGCATTAAGTCAGCGACCCAGTTTTCTGCTGCTTTTCCAGGCTTTTACTGCAGCCTCTTTCAGCTGTTCTTTCACCCGTCACTCTTCTCTTTGATTTGAGACATTAAATATTAAAGCATTTACTCTAAAAGCTTCTTACACGTGTCCATTGTACTCACGGCTCCAGTTGGTGTGGGTGTGGCCCGAGGTCTTATACAAGTTGGAACACAGCCTAAAAAAGAAAGAAACAAACAGATGTAACCAGAATCACTAATGATGGACTGTTATAAACAAATATCAGACGGTTCCTTTTGCATACTGAGTGAAGCTGACACACTACCAAAGCCTTAAAATGATCAAATTATTATTTTTTTAAAAAAATGTTCATTTTATTAACCTAAATATCCTATGTACATATGCAGGAAGTTATACACCAAACTATAGGAGCTGAACGTTTGCATCTGCTTTGGCTTTATTACGAGTCAGAATTTTCTCAGTATCTTAAGATCACAGAACTTTCACCCAGATCCCTGTAATTAAAACGTCTCAGTCTATGCGGTGTGTACAGATAATATTCAGTTAAAACGAGACTTTACTTTTAGCACACATTGAGCTGGTCACTGACAGGAACTGCCTCATCTTTGTGGTTCATCTACTTATATCTCAGCACACAGGATACATATTTATAGTTGTAGCAGTGCAACAGAAGGTGGTGTGGAGAGTATCATCTCAAGTGGGGTTTTTTTATTGACATTCCTCTAGATAGCTTGTATACATTGGAACGTAGTGTAATTTCTTCAGGACCATGGTGCAACACAGAACAGTACGCAGGACTAGATGAAGTGCAAATACACAACAGTGCAAGATGAATACACAGAACAGGACAATAAATACACAGAACATGGCTGTAAATTGTAAGCTATTGTGCCATGTAGAAGCACAGTTCCATAATATAAAAGTGACTGGTGCAGTTTTGTGTTACTGAGTCTTATGGGGTTAGGTGTGGCTAGCCACGGTGAGCGTAAGGAGGCAGTAGAGTGTTGAGTAATCTGACTGCCTCGGGGAAGAAATTGTTGCTGCGTCTGCTGGTGGTGGTACATATGCTCCTGTACCTTCTGCCAGATGGAAGACGGGTGAAGAGTCCGTAGTAGGGGTGAGAGGGGTCGTCCACAATACTGGTGGCTTTGTGGATGCAGCAGATGTTGGAGGTGCCGATGGTGGGTAGAGAGACTCAGATGATCTTTTCAGCTGTCCTCACATTTTGCTGTAGGGTCTCGCGATCGGAGGCTGTGCATTTCCCGTACCACACGGTGAGACATACTGATCAGGACACGTTCTATCATCCCTCCGTAAAAGAATGTGAAGATAGGAGGGGGGAGTTTCAGCCTCTGCAGGAATTTGAGGCACGTCTTTGCCTTCTTGGGTAGGCAGGTGGGCTGAGTGTCCAGGAGAGGTCCTCCATCATGTGCATACCAAGAAACCGGGAGCTTTTGAATCTCTCCACAGTTGTTCCATTGATGTGCAGTGGTGAGTGGTCCACTTTGGTCCTTGTGAAGTCCACAGATCATCTCTTTACTCTTATCAACATCAAGGTTCACCTCATCTCTGTATGCTGACTCATCACTGATGCTGATGAGGCCCACGACTGAAGTGTCATCAGGAAACTTGATGATGTGATTTGAACTGTACTTTGCAGCAGATATGACATCCTCGGTTGAGTGGTTGGGATGGTAGGCGTAGTGAAATGGGGCCAGTGTGGTGTGAAGACCACTCTTTATGCGTTTCGTGACTAGCCTCTTGAAGCACTTCATGTTGATATGTGTGAGTGTAACAGGCCAGGAGTCATTCAAGCAGGACACAGCTGATTTCTTTGGCAGAGAGATGATGGTGGTCGTCTTGAAGCACACATCGATGTGTGTGTGTGTGTGTGTGTGTGTGTGTGTGTGTGTACAAGCTGATCAGCACATATCCTGAACACCCAGCCAAGTCTGTTGTCAAGAACTGCAGCCGAACAGAGTTTTCCTGAAATCTACCGCAGACAGATGAAGGACTCGGTCGGTGGGAGTTGGGGTGGTCTTCCACACTAGCCTGTAGCTTGTAGCCTGTGATGACCTGAATGCCGTGCCACAGACACCTTGTGTCCTTGGTGTTTATGAAGTGACTGTGGATTCTTTCTGCGTAGTTGTGCTTTGACCCTCTGATAATCCCGGACAGATCCTATATATACACAGTATCTCACAAAAGTAAGTACACCCCTCACATTTGTGTAAATATTTGATGATATCTTTTCATGTGACAGCACTGTAGAAATGACACTTTGCTACAATGTAAAGTAGTGAGTGTACAGCGTGTGTAACAGTGTACATTTACTGTCCCCTCAAAATAACTCAACACACAGCCATTAATGTCTAAACCGCTGGCAACAAAAGTGAGTACACCCCTAAGTGAAAATGCCCAAATTGGGCCCAATTAGCCATTTTCCCTCCCCGGTGTCATGCGACTTGTTAGTGTTACAAGGTCTCAGGTGTGAATGGGGAGCAGGTGTGTTAAATTTATATATATATATATATATATATGCCCTATGTATATCTATCTATCTATCTATCTATCTATCTATCTATCTATCTATCTATCTATCTATCTATCTATCTATCTATCAGGTTTTGATATTATGGTCTCCAATGACTCCTTTCCCTCCTTCACCATGCTTAAGTGACTGTCCTATGTGCACATATCTTTTGTATTTCTATATTTTATTATTATTATAAGACATACTTCAGGTTTGCTGCAGTTATGACTGCATTAGATTATTATGTATCTGAGGCCTCTAGGAGACTTTAATTTCCAGTCTTTCCAGTTAAACAGTGCAAACATAATAATTAGAGCATTCATTCAAGTTGTTGTGGATTTTTTTACTCATGAAATGAAACATCATAATCCAGGCGTTCATTATATGTGATTTATTATTAACGAAACATCCATTTTTACAAGTGTTATTTACTTGGTTAACATTAGTCATGGTGCGTTACTACTGAGAGGCATGGTTTGTTAATGTTAATAGATGAAGTACATGTTAATGCAGTAGATGATGTTAGTTTGGTGTACCATACTGTACCATACCAAACCACAATGTCACCCTATTTGTAACTTTTTTTTTTTAAATTGTTGTTGGAAGTAATTAAATAGCCATACAAGGAAAATAAGTTCCACATCACAGATTGATATCATTCTGAATAATACAATTAAACCCTCAATCACGGTGCTAAATGTTGCTGTATGAAATGGTTACGGACTCTGTTCCGCTCCTTTCCACCTCTCGTTACTTTCCGGGAGATTTAGGGCTCCAGGTATCGACACTTTCTTCATTACCAGGACGCAGAACATCATCGAGACGATGGATGTTCATTGTAGGGAACCAAAAACTTTTAACAGGTGGACTAACGGAAGAGGGACAAAATGATTCTTGTCAATATTCCTTCATGCATCCAACTGTATACAGTGCAATAAAGTTCATAGTTAACATCAGAGAGTCAGATCCATCGCATTAGACATTATATACAGTCATGGACGAAATTATTGGCACCCCTGGAACTTCCAGAAAATGCACCATTTCTCCCAGAAAAGTGTTGCAATGACAAATGTTTTGGTATACACATGTTTATTACCTTTAAGTGCATTGGAACAGCACAAAAAAGGCAAATTTGACGTATATTTGACATATGTATATACTGTGATAAGTCAGTGAAATGGACACAGACTCTACAGTGGTTAAAAAAGTACATACAGTGCCTTGCGAAAGTATTCGGCCCCCTTGAACTTTTCAACCTTTTGCCACATTTCAGGCTTCAAACATAAAGATATAAAATTTTAATTTTTTGTGAAGAATCACCAACAAGTGGGACACAATTGTGAAGTGGAACGAAATCTATTGGATATTTTAAACTTTTTTAGCAAATAAAAAGTCTCGTCTAAAGTTTGCCACAAGCCACATGGGAGACACACCAAACGTCACACCAAACGTTGAGAAATGGCTTTCTTCTTGCCACTCTTCCATAAAGGCCAGATTTGAAATGATGGATTCTATTTATCACCATCAGTCATTTAGGACAACATTGGATCATTCAGAGATCCTCGCTGAACTTCTGGCGTGAGTTTGCTGCACTGAAAGTAAAGGGGGCCGAATAATTTTGCACGCACCACTTTTCAGTTTTTTATTAGCTCAAAAAGTTTAAAATATCCAATAGATTTCGTTCCCTCACCATTGTTCCCACCTTTGTTGGTGATTCTTCACAAAAATTAAAATTTTATATCTTTATGTTTGAAGCCTAAATTGCAAAGGTGTGAAACAAATTCAAGGGGCATCGCAAAAGGCACTGTATATGATAATAAAATATAAAATAGGAGCAATTACTGTGAAACAGTGAATCGCATCACTAGTAAAAATGATAGTGAACAAACTGCTTAATTTGAATATTGAACCATTCTGAATTACAGTTAAAGCTATTATTGTGTGCGGTAAACGTGACTCAATGCCTTAATATTCCTTAACCATTAATGCACATGTTAATAGTTGTGGAACAGTGCTGTGGGATCGCGATTGGTCAGGAGCTGTTGATTAGTTCTCTATAACAGTCGCTCTGACAGTAGTGCAGCTGCACATCACAGGTTTATATGAATGTGTTGTTTCTACTTTATACTCATTCACATGGACTTGGATTTTTCAAATTAATTACTGATATGTTGAAGTTTTCTTTAAGGAGAAAAGTATTCGTTGGTTTATTGTTAAGATATATATATAAGAGGGAAGCTGTAATTTCAAGGGTTCTTCAGGACAGAAGAGTTCATGTTTTACCGTTTCTGATTACCATGACAAGCTG
The DNA here is from genome assembly GCA_012411365.1 of Ameiurus melas. Taxonomy (NCBI): domain Eukaryota; kingdom Metazoa; phylum Chordata; class Actinopteri; order Siluriformes; family Ictaluridae; genus Ameiurus; species Ameiurus melas. Next base: position 27,306,052 of record CM022764.1, on the reverse strand, counting down.
TGTACTGAGCGTATTCTCGACGGAAACGACGACTTATTTTAATGCACATATTTCTCAAATGACACTCTGAGACATTTCTTGCTGAAAGGATTCACACTGCACAGAATACACACCGGGACTGTGGGATGCCCTGGGTTTGATTGCAGTAGGATTTGTTACGGTCACTGTGAGGGGACAAAAAAAAGCAGTGAATATGTTCGTCTGTCCATCAAAATCATTTATTATGCTCGTTTCAGTCTCAATGCCATAAAAACATGTTCAGCAGTGTAATATGACCGAAACCCAAAATGTCCGTTTTATTAATTGGTGATTTCTGCATTTAATTGTACTTGAGAACATGTATTGGCTTCACTGATGTCACCGAGCTTCTGTGTTTGGATTGAAAGGGGTCACATGATGCTTTTGAATGTTTTCCTCTTCCTTTAGTGTGTAATGTATCTGCACGTGAAAGTTCGGCAAAGTTGCAAAGCTCATAGTCTCCTGCAGAGGGATTTATTCTATCTAACAGAGAGCACTGCTCCAAACCCCCCTAAAACGCCCCGGTCCAAGTCCCGAGATCACAATTTGACTAACATGGATGCAGTATGTGTTAGTTTAGAACCATTTTTGAAACTGTACTTTATGCTGTCACTTCAGGACATAAAGTTCTTACAGTGAAGAAGACCGATTAGACCATCATCGTATCTGAAGGGTAAGAGAGTTAGAAAATAAAATCTCGCCACTGTGAAAAGATCATCCGCGTTTTCCGAATCTGACTCGAAACTGATACGGTAAAACCCACCACATTATTAACTGTGCTTATAATTGCTTTAGAAGCCTTGGAAGCTGAAACGTGCCATTATGGTAAGGGGCGTGACATTTCCAACACACGGTTGAGGTTTTTGGCCAATCACAACGCAACGGATCAGCTGGCCAATCAGAGCACCTGGCCAATCAGAGCTTTTTTGGGAAAGAGGGACTTTGGAGATCCTGGAACTCAATCAGAGCCTTTCAGACAGACTGGGAATAGAGGTACTGCCATAATGTACAGTATGTTAAAAATAATGTGTTTATTTATTTATTTACATTAAACCATGTTAACCTATTCTATTACACACAATAAACAAAGTAACCAACTTTTAAAATCATCATACGACCCCTTTACAGAAATCTGACATAACACAGTAGGATAGTTCATTAAAAATAGCAAATAATCTGCATTTAAAAAGAAGCATTACTCAGTAAAATCTTTCAAATGCGGCTCATTGTAACACAGTCTTACACACACTCATCACAGTCTTAGACACACTCATCACAGTCTTACACATGATAATCACAGTCTTACACACACTCATCACAGTCGTACACACGATCATCACAGTCTTACACACACTCATCACAGTCTTACACACACTCATCACAGTCTGACACACACTCATCACAGTCTTACACACACTCATCACAGTCTTACACAACGATCATCACAGTCTTACACACACTCATCACAGTCTTACACACACTCATCAAAATCTGACACACACTCATCACAGTCTTACACACACTCATCACAGTCGTACACACGATCATCACAGTCGTACACACACTCATCACAGTCTTACACACACTCATCACACTCTTACACACACTCATCACAGTCGTACACATGATCATCACACTCTGACACACACTCATCACAGTCTTACACACACTCATCACAGTCGTACACACGATCATCACAGTCGTACACACACTCATCACAGTCTTACACACACTCATCACACTCTGACACACACTCATCACAGTCGTACACATGATCATCACACTCTGACACACACTCATCACAGTCTTACACACGATCATCATAGTCGTAATACATGATCATCACAATTGACACACACTCATCACAGTCGTACACACGATCATCACAGTCTTACACACACTCATCACAGTCTTACACACACTCATCACAGTCTGACACACACTCATCACAGTCTTACACACGATCATCACAATCGTACACATGATCATCACAGTCTTACACACTCATCACAGTCGTACACACGATCATCACAGTCTTACACACACTCATCACAGTCTTACACACACTCATCACAGTCTTACACACACTCATCACAGTCTTACACACGACCATCACAATCGTACACATGATCATCACAATCTGACACACTCATCACAGTCGTACACACGATCATCACAGTCTTACACACACTCATCACAGTCTTACACACACTCATCAAAATCTGACACACACTCATCACAGTCTTACACACACTCATCACAGTCTTACACACACTCATCACAATCTGACACACACTCATCACAGTCTTACACACACTCATCACAGTCGTACACACACGATCATCACAGTCGTACACACACTCATCACAGTCTTACACACACTCATCACACTCTGACACACACTCATCACAGTCATACACATGATCATCACACTCTGACACACACTCATCACAGTCGTACACACGATCATCACAGTCTTACACACACTCATCACAGTCTTACACACACTCATCAAAGTCTGACACACAATCATCACAGTCTTACACACACTCATCACAGTCTGACACACACTCATCACAGTCTTACACACACTCATCACAGTCTGACACACACTCATCACAGTCTTTAACGTGATCATCACAGTCTTACACACACTCATCACAGTCTTACACACAATCATCACAGTCTTACACACACTCATCACAGTCTTACACACAATCATCACAGTCTTACCTTGTGCTGTTCGGTTTATCAACAGCATCGAGCGGAAGCCCAAGAACAGCAGTCTGGAGAAGCACGCTGAAACACCAGACAGGGAGCATGCTGAGCCTTTATAGTGGACTCTTACTGTTTTGAACAAGCTTAATGCTTACGTATTGCAGTATGACACACGATCATCACAGTCTTACACACGATCATCACAGTCTTACACACACTCTTCACAGTCTTACACACACTCTTCACAGTCTTACACACACTCATCACAGTCTTACACACGATCATCACAGTCTTACACACACTCATCACGGTCTTACACACGATCATCACAGTCTTACACACACTCATCACAGTCTTACACACACTCATCACAGTCTTACACACGATAATCACAGTCTTACACACACTCATCACAGTCTTACACACGATCATCACAGTCTTACACACACTCATCACAGTCTTACACACACTCATCACAGTCTTACACACACTCATCACAGTCTTACACACACTCATCACAGTCTTACACACACTCATCACAGTCTTACACACGATAATCACAGTCTTACACACACTCATCACAGTCTTATACACAATTATCCCAGTCTTACCTTGTGCTGTTCTGTTTATCACCAGTGTGGTGCGGAAGCCCAGGAACAGCACTCAGGAGAAGCACGCTGAAACACCAGACAGGGAGCATGCTGAGCCTTTAAAGTGGACTCTTACTGTTTTGAACGAGCTTAATGCTTACTTATTGAAGTGAAGTGGACTTCATTTATATACTGAGATCTTTCCCACACTTTTCACCTGTGTTATCTCCCATAACTTCCCATGATGTTCGCAGGGGCAGATGTGGAGATAGTTCTCACAGTCACAGGCACTGTTAGTGTTTGGATAAGACAAGTCCGTGACCTTGTGAATGGTTTGGAATGTAATCATTGATGTTTTCATTTTGCTGGCAGAAAAACGGCCCATGCATTTGTTTCACACATTTTCACATGCCAGTTTTATGACGTGTCGTTTACATGTCATTTCTTTTCACATGATTTTTTTAACACGATTTATTTTTATAAATAAAAAATTCACAAGATTTTTTTTACGTTTACATTTTGCTCGTCCAGCTGATTAAAAAAAAATGTTTATCACTAGTGACTGACAAGAGAGGGTTAACAGTCTTGCTCAAGGACCCAACCGTGGCAGCCGTTATTTTTCATGTGATTACTCATTGTCATTTAACAGAACACATTTATCAGGAGATGTGTGAGAATCCACGGCGAGGCCAGATCATGTGTTTGTGCTGTACACCAGACACATTTGGGTTTGAGATCAAGAGATGGCGATGAGACTAGAGTTTAAGATTTAAATTTTATTTCCTGGTGTTTACATCCAGACGTGTTAACCAACATAAAACATAGAACCTTTTGTATCAGACCACCCAATTGTTTGGTGAGCAAAAGTATAGGAACAGATAAGTCTTGAAGTTAATGAAAGGAAATAACACTTAATATTTGCTTGCGTTTCCTTTTACCGCAAAGTAGACAATCCGCGACTCACTGACACCAAACTGCTGGTTTTTCTTCTGAGCTTCTCTAGTTTTTTTTTTTTTGTTTTTCCTGCAGCTCGTTTTTTTTCTTTTTCTTTTTTTAATATTTTTTTTTTTTCGGAGGGGTTTCTCTTTCAGTCTCCTTTTTCGCAGGTGAGATGCTGATCGGTTGGCTGAAGGTCTGGTGATGGACTTTCAGTCTAAAACCGTTTTTTTGTTTTTTTTCGTGCTTTGTTGTGTTTTTTGTTTGTGTTGTGGGTTTGTGTTGTTTTCCGTTTCTTGGTTTGTCTTTTTACATCGTGGCCCCCCCCTGTCGTTTTTGTTTTGGCCCGCCCCCTTATGGGATTTTATTAATTTTTATATATTTATGTGGGATTAACTCTCTTAAGTCGTTTTACGTGTTTTTTTCTGTTTTTTTTTTGGTGGCAGTCACTTTGCGGTTGTGTGTGTTTATAAGAAGTTTTGTTTTTTTTGTTTTTTTTTTTTTTTTTTTTTTGTTTTTTTTTTTTTTTTGTTTTTTTTTTTTTTTTTGTTTTTTTTTTTTTTTTTTGGTTTGTCTTTTTTTTTTTTTTTTTTTTTTTTTTTTTTTTTTTTTTTTTTTTTTTTTTTTTTGTTTTTTTTTGTTTTTTTTTTTTTTTTTTTTTTTTTTTTTTTTTTTTTTTTTTTTTTGTTTTTTTGTTGTTTGGTTTTTTTTTTTTTGTTTATGATACAAGTATAGTTTCCTGAGTTACCAAGAGAAAAACGACAGAATGTCCCTTTAGTTAGTATTTGAGATGTTATGTTTTTTTAAATGATCAAAAAATCAGTATTTCCACCCCACTAAATACATCAGTCAAACTCACTGAACACATTGATCATCACTATTAACTCTAATGTCCACAATTCAGCTTTATTTGAAAAACTAAAATAAAAAATAAAAACACGGGTAGGTACTTCTTTGTCCACGTAAGTCTCATCATCCTAACCAAATGCAAGCCTTAAATGGAGTTCTGCTCTCAGGCCTTAACCATGCAGCTGCTTTCATCACCATAATTATCTACACCTGTGCAGAGGTTAATGGTTAAAACTTCAGTTCTGTTGTTTTGTGGATATTGTCTGGTCGGTATATGACTCCATTAAGTGTGCTGCTCTGTTCCATGAAGTTTATTTGCTCTTGGACAGAGATGAGATCGAAACCCCAAGGTTCAGAACGTGGTGTTCAGAAGAAAGACGGTCTTTTCTGTCTGATACTCGATTCTAAAAGCCCTAGTGTTTTGCATTTTAAGGCTATCAGATCTTATTGATTCTGTGCAGCCATCAATGGGTGTGAGTGTGATGGATATTTTTATGTTCTCATTTCCCCAAAACAAAGATGATTTTCGAGATTTGCCTTTTAAAAAATTCTACAAATACTGTGGTTTATATTAGAAATAGGATTTTATATGTATATATATTTTGGATTAACTGACACCTGAAGAATATTTGGTATTCAAATTCAGTACTCTCAGTGCCATGACCAGTTATGAAACCAGATTAAAATGGCATGAGGAGACAAGGACTATGACAGGGTTCAATCTGTAACTGTGGCTCATTGTTAGCTTTCAGAGAGAGAGAGAGAGAGAGAGAGAGAGAGAGAGAGAGAGAGAGAGAGAGAGAGAGAGAGAGAGAGAGAGCAGTGATTTGCATTAACAGGACTGAATAATTTAATTTCTCCCAGAATAGAACAGAAACTTCACCAGATGTTCAACTTCCTTCAGTCAAACTCCCTGAAGCACAACACACAGCACTGAATCTACAGCTAATCCCACTCTCTCATCACACTGATCATCACTATTAACTCCAATAAAAGAACACACACACGTCCAAAACTCAGCTTTATTTCAGCAAAAACTACAGGAAGAGCAACAGGACAGTGAAGAGAGTAAAGACAGAAATGTCAGCATTGTGTAGAACTGAAACTCTATTGTAGATGGATCAGAAGCAGCTCAGTGTTAAACTCTATCTTGGAGCTGTTAGACTTCACACTGACTCTTTCTGAACGTGACCGGATGGTTGACGTTGTCATGGGAGACCTTACAGACAAACTCCTCCCCCTTTTCCCAGAGTGCTTTGCTGAGGGTCAGGGTGCTGCTGCGGCTGTAACGGCCGTTCTTCTGTTCTTCTGCGCTGGTCAGAACCCCGTCCTTCACCTCTGAGCCGTCCACTGTCCAGCTCACCAGCGCCCCCTGTGGAGAGTAGCCCGACAGCAGGCAGAGCAGCGAGGCCGATCCCTCAGACAGCTGCAGAGGAGACGGAGGGAGCAGGGACACGGAGGGAGCTGTGGGACCGCCGGAGACAACAAACACACACACATTTAGAGATATTGTGTAAATTCTGTGAACTCAAACAGAAGCAAATCTGGAAACTCTGCAGCAGCACGAACACGTTCCAGTAGAAGGAGAACATTCCCTAGTTAGTCTTTCCATCATGGAGCCACTAGAACTTCATTTCTTAATTCGCAATGGACAATATTGATCACAACTGGACCTGAAATTACAGAAACATCAGAAACATCCTGAGCTGTCCCTCACCCTTAACAATGGAACAATTCAGTTAGTGAATTATAACACACTGAAGTAATAAATAAGTGAATCCCAAACTGTAGTTTATCTGTGAAAATTGAAATATATTATAAAAATAATTATAAAGTTATTGCCGTTTCTTTCAGCACAACTGACTGCAGCAAATCCAAATGCAGCTGCTTACAGAAATAATCACTGTTCAGAACTAACCGCCAGCAACGTTTCTCCTGGATTATCCACTTAAACAATACTTCAGGTATGAAACACTGAGTTGGATTAGTGAGACCATAGAATGTACTTTTAAAATGACTGACTCTATAAGTGAGCTACACATTGACTGAATGTTCACAGAATCACATGAAAAACTATTCTGTAGGTCTAATTTCAAGTCATTTTACTCTTAAAAGAAGAAAACACGCTTACTGTTCACGATAAGTTTGGAGCCTCCACCAAAAGTCCACCACAGTGATAGAATCTACTGAAACCGTCGTACAAAAACCTCCGTCACACTGCAGTACACACACTCACACACACACACACACTCACACACTCACACACTTTGCATCAGCAGTCCATGCTTCAGCGCTCTGCGAGTGTTTATAGCCCTGTGACTTTAACACTTCATGACTGAGAGCTGCAGCTCCACAACTTCACCCACAGCGACCATGACTTTGATCAGCGTCTTCATCTGCACACTGGCCCTCTGGACTCAAGGTGAGAGTTTCACATCAACTCACCGCCTCACACACTTCATCTCATACTAATTCTACACCACTTTACAGCAAATAAACACAGTCTATGTTTCTCTTCAGGATCCAGAGGTCAGGTGATTGTGACTCAGACTCCTTCGGAGCAAACTGTTGTTCCAGGAAACACAGTCACCATCAACTGTAGAACCAGTCTCAAAGTGTATAGTGGTACCTATCTACACTGGTATCTGCAGAAATCTGGAGAAGCTCCTAAACTTCTGATCAGCTATGCAAACAAATTATATTCAGGCATTCCGGCTCGTTTCAGCGGCAGTGGATCTGACACTGACTTCACTCTGACCATCAGTGGAGTCCAGGCTGAAGATGCAGGAGATTACTACTGTCTTAGTGACCTTCAGATTAGAGGTGTCTCAGTGTTCACACAGTGTTAGAGCGCTGTACAAAAACCTCGGTCAGGGAGAGTGCACAGAGAAGCACTGCTGCAGCTGGGAGCGACTGCAGGTGCTGAGGGGGAGGATGTGATACACACACTGTGGACGAGAGAAAACACACACACGCACGCACACACACACACACACACACACACTAACTCACTAATGATCTGACAGAGCAGTACATCTTACTGAGCTGTGGATAGTTGATAGTTTACATATTTACATATCATGTAGTACTAGAGAGGCCATGAAAATATCGTTTAATGGGGCCACAAGAAAAAAATATTTTAGCATGGCTCTGAGATCTGTAACCAAAGATGTTTTCGGTGCATTGTCTGGTCAGTATATGATTCCGCTAAATTTGATCCTCTCCCGCTTATGCCGCACTATTCAATGCACGGTCTGTGAATAACAAAGTGCTGCTTTTATCACTGATAAAAAGCTGGACTTGTTGTTCTTAACTGAAACCTGGCATAAAGAAAATTATGTGCTCCTGTTTAACCAGATCAGTCCAGTGGGCTTTGGAGTTTTAGATCTCCCGAGGTTATCTGGCAGAGGCGGAGGCATTATTGTGGTTTACAACCTGAAGTTCAACACAAGCTCTGTATCTGTTCCCAGGTTTCCTTCATTTGAATGCTTGGTCTTGAGTATCTCCGCTCCTGTATCCACCGGTCATCGCTACAGTCTATAAACCACCTAAGGCTAAGGCACATGCAGATTTTATGTCTGAGTATGTCAGGACTTCCTGTCGATGTTGAGCATGAAGTTTGACAGAATTTTGATTGTGGGAGACTTCAACATTCATGTGGACTGTAGTGACTCGGTGGTGGCTAAGGATTTTCTGTCACTAATCGACTGTTTTAACTTCACTCAGTTTATAACTGACCCGACTCATAACAAGGGTCATACGCTGGATCTGGTGATTGCTAATGGTTCATTTGTATCTGAGTTTTCAGCTACTGACATTGGACTGTCTGATCATTCAGCTGTCTTTTTTAACCTCGAACTGTATCATTCAAGTGAGCCTCCCATCCGAACAGTAACCTTCCGGAAGTGGAAGTCCATCGATCAGACAGCTTTCTCCAATTCTGTGGTTTCCATCCTAAGCGATCTTCATCCATCATCACTGGAGGAGAAAGTTCTGCAGCTAAATTCCACTCTTGCTGCTAATCTTGACACTTTTGCTCCTCTAAGGTCACGTAAGGTCACATTCACCCGCTCTGCTCCCTGGTATAATGACAATCTGCGCTCTAGAAAGGCTGTATGTCGGAAAATGGAGCGAAAATGGCGCCTTACTGGACTGAGTGTCTACTATCAAGCGTGGAAGGATCTACTGGGGGATTATCGTGCACTACTGGAGACTGAACGATCCTCTTACTTCTCTGTTGCTATTGTAAATAATCAAAATAATCCCAGACACTTGTTCCATACCATAAATAGACTCCTTCAAGTTAATGCTGTTACCACTTTGCCTGTTTCTCAGCAGCTCTGTGATTCCTTTCTACAGTTTTTCAATTCTAAGATTGTCAATGTTCGTAAAGAAATTTCTGTTAACCCTGACTGTGCCACTTCACTCCTTCGTCCTTCTGGGTTCACTGGTGCTTCTTTCGCTCATTTCTCACTGCTTGATTCTGAGGCTCTCACAAGGGAGGTCTCCAGCATGAAATCTACCACCTGCCTGCTGGATCCAATTCCCACGATGCTGTTTAAATCGTGCTTTGCTGTGTGGTGCCCTGCTATCCTCAGCATTATAAATGAATCACTGGAGACTGGGGTTGTTGCAGCAGTACTGAAGACTGCTGCTGTTACACCTGTCCCCAAGAGAGAAAATGTTTCTGTGGATGATTTTAACAATTTTCGCCCCATCTCAAATCTTCCGTTTTTGGCAAAAATACTTGAGCGTGTTGTCGCCTCTCAACTCTGTTCTCATCTGACAACCAACAACCTCTTTGAACCACTTCAATCAGGTTTACGTAAATTTCATAGCACTGAAACTGCGTTGGTCAAAGTTACCAATGACTTGTTGATGGCCTGTGATTCTGGAGCTACCTCACTTCTTCCTGACCTTAGAGCCGCCTTCGATACTGTGGATCATGGTCTTTTACTTACCCGCATAGAAAGTGTTTTTGGTGTGTCCGGGAAAGTTTTAAACTGGTTTAAATCCTATTTTACTGACCGTTCCCAGTTTATTTCTATGAGTGGCTTTAGATCTGACACTTGCTCGGTGCTCACTGGTGTCCCTCAGGGTTCAGTTCTAGGCCCTCTACTCTTCAATATTTATCTATCTCCACTTGGGCATCTGATGCGAACACTTGGCCTCCATTATCACTTTTATGCTGACGATACCCAAATCTACATTCACTCAAGATCTGGTGAAAACATTGATGTTTGTTATCTTTCTGGCTGTATTTCTGAGATAAAAACATGTATGAATAATAACTTTCTGTGCCTGAACAGCGGGAAAACTGAGGTTATGCTTATAGGTTCCCGTCATCATTCTTTTTCACTTTTATTTACCTGTCGCTACAAAGTCATATCCTCACATGGCTATTTATATCTCGGCTATGCTGATGACACAAAACTCCTTCTTCCCCTGGACAGTCCTGTTCATGCTTGGATACTGGCATGTCTCTCAGGCATCTCACAATGGATCTAAATGAAGCTAAATCCCAGCAGGACTGAGCTGAGATTCCCTTGACATGGTAAACGTCCAAATCCCACCATATGACAATGAGCAAAACCTTTGTATGGTTTTTGGACAACCAGCGATTATTCTTTATTCATGTTGTTACCCTGACTTGTTCATGCACATTTCTCGTTTATGACAAAGGATCCAACCTTTCCTCTCTGTAGAAGCCAGTCGGGTGCTTGGGTAGTCCCTTGTCAAGGTTAGGCTAGTAAAACTTCCTCTGTATAACTTGGGCGGCTGTAGGTTGGTGGTTCGATTACCGACCTGGGTGACTCCACATGCCGAATTGTCCTTGGGCAATACAAACCCCAAGTTGCTCCCAATGACAAGTTAGCGCCTTGGTGTGTGAGTGTGTGTGAATGGGTGAATGAGACATGAGATAAAAGCTATATAAGTATATAAGCTATATCTTACCCCTGCTCTCTATTGCCCTTGAGCAAGACCCTTTACCCTATCTGCATCAGTGGCACCGTACCATGACTCACTGTGTGATCTGTCCCCAAATTCCTAATAAGTTAGGATAGGTGAAGAAATGAATTTCACTGCAGTCAGAATGTGTGTTTCAGATTTGATGAAGCCAGGGAGTAAAGCCAGGCACAGATGGGGTAATGACCACTGATAATGATTAATCAACGACTAATGTCTGGAGCTGGTGTGTTATTTTAAGCACTGTCTCAGTTGCCAAATCCTTCCAGTGCACTGGATGGTTCGCGCTCTAAATGCACTACAAAAACCAGGGCGCAGTTCACCATGTTCCCTTACTGGAAATTACGTTGTGTTTTCTGAAGCCTCTCAGTCGACTCCGTCTACAAATGTAAGCAGCTGATTATTGTTATTAAGCTCTGAAATGACGACTTACGTTAGAGATTTTGAACTTTATTTGCGTTCTATATACGGTTTCTTTGAGTCTAACGACTTTTATGTGCTCAATGTTGTTGTTTTTAAAAAAAAAAATCCATAAGCTTACATACGATCCTGCT